>OY757018.1:8429210-9029210 GCA_963580285.1 Lucinisca nassula | reverse complement strand
TATCACAAGGAGCAAGAATATATATGGTTAGGGGGTGGGGATCTGAATGGTTTGCTAGATATATTACCTTTTCTGAAATGTAGGGGGTGGGGCATGGCCCTGGCACAACCTGGGGGACCCTCAGGTTGGCATAAAAGCATATGGCCAGAAGAAGTTTACTCAAGGAACATTTCTATAATAAGAATTTGTCTAACTATCGGCCATGGCTTGGCAGTTAATGCCATTTTTCAATTTTTCCCATTAAAAGTCAATGGAAACTCTTAAGTTGCCATAGAAACCAAACTAAAAAGCCAAATTTCATAACAAAAAAAAACACAAAGCCTGTTGAGGCTAATATGGAAATTTTTTTCAGTAAGTCCCAGCCTCATAGAGCTTACGGTTTCTGAGGAGATGATTTTTAAGTTTTTTTTTTTTTTCTTCTTTTTGCATTTTGGTTTCCATGGCAACCAATAAAATAGAGCAGTAAGCCTATAATCATATGGCAGATACTAGATTGCTTAAGGAACATTTCTATGAAAGTTTTGTCCCAATATCTGCAAACACTTGGCAGTTAATGCCATTTTTCAATTTTCCCCATTATAAGTCTATGGAAGCTCTAAGTTGCCATAGCAACCAAAATAAAAAGCCAATTTTAATAAAAAACACAAACTTTCAATCCCTCAGTCCAAGCATGCTACAGATAAAATTTGGGCCCAATTGGCCCAGTGGCTTCAGAGGTGATGTCGTTTGAAAGTGTTGACACCAGACGCCTGACGACGACGACTGACGACGACGGACAACTGCCTATCCTATAAGCTCCCCCGGAGCCTTCGGCTCTGGTGAGCTAAAATTGTTGAAAGCGACGTTAAACCCGAATTCACTCACTCACCTTTATGAAGTGGAGTTGTGGGGCACAGCCCCCGTGCGGCCCGGGAGACCCTTAGGTAAGTATCACTGAATGCGTCTTATGATAAGGAACAAGAATTTATATGCTTTAGGGGTGGGGATCTGAACGGTTTCTGAGATATTGGGCTTTTACAAAGTGCAGGGGGTGGGGCATAGTCCCGGCACATCCTAGGGGACCCCCAGATTGGTGTCACTGAATGCGTCTTAGCATAAGAAACAAGAATATACATGGTTTTGGGGTGGGGATCTGAAGGGTTTCCGAGATATATCACCTTTTATGAAGTGGAGGGTTGGGGCATAGCCCTGGTGCAGCCTGGGAGATCCTTAGGTTGTTATCACTGAATGCATCTTATCATAAGGAACATGAATTTATATGGTTTAGGGGTCGGGATCTGAACGGTTTCTGAGATATTGGGCCTTTTATGAAGTGGAGGGGTCCGGCATAGCCGCCGTGCGGCCAGGGAGATCCTAAGGTTGGTATCACTGAAAGCGTCTTATCATAAGGAACAAGAATTTAAATGGTTTAGGGGTGGGGATCTGAACGGTTTCTGAGATATTCGACCTTTTACGAAGTGGAGGGGGTGGGGCATAAGCCCCGCCACATCCTAGGGGACCCTCAGATTGGTGTCACTGAATGCGTCATATCATAAGAAACAAGAATATAAATAGTTTAGGGGTGGGGATCTGAATGGTTTCTGAGATAAATGGCATTTATGAAGTAGAAGGGTGGGGCATGGCCCCAGCCCACCCCCGAGAGACCCCAAGGTTGGTATCACCGAATGTGTCTTATCATAAGGAACAAGAATATATATGGTTTAGGGGTGGGGATCTCAATGGTTTCTGAGATAAATGGCATTTTATGAAGTGGAGGGGTGGGGCATGTCCCAGGCACATCCGGGGGGGGGGGGACCCCTAGGTTGATGTCACTTAATGCATCTTAGCATAAGGAACAAGAATATAATTATATAGTTTAGGGGTGGGGATCTGAACGGTTTCTGAGATAAATGGCATTTTATGAAATAGAGGGGGAAGGGCATGTCCCCGGCACAAATCGAGGGACCCCCAGGTTGGTGTCACTTAATGCATCTTATCATAAGGAACAAGAATATATATGGTTTAGGGGTTGGGATCTGTAAGGTTTCTGAGATATAAGGCATTTTATGAAGTGGAGGGGGCGGGGCATGGCCCCGGCACAACCTAGGGGACCCCCAGGTTGACATAAAAGCATATGGCTGAGAGAAGTTTACTGAAGGAACATATTTATGTAAGGTTTGTCAAAATATCTGCAATGACTTGGCAGTAAATGCCATTTTTCAGTTTTCCCCATTATAAGTCAATGGAAACTCTTAGTTGCCATAGCAACAAAACTAAAATGCCAAATTTCATAAAAAACACAAAACCTGTAAAGGCAAATGTGGTGAATATTTTCATAAAGTCTCAGCCTCCTCGAGCATATGGTTTCTGAGGAGATAATTTTTTAAGTATTTTTTTGTCTATTTTTTGCATTTTGGTTTCCATGGCAACCAATAAAAATGAGCAGAAGGCCTAAAATCATATGGCAGATAGTAGATTGCCTATGGAACATTTCTATGAAAGTTTTGTCAAAATATCTGCAGAGGCTTGGCAGCAAATGCCATTTTTCAATTTTCCCCATTATAAGTCTATGGAAACTACAAGTTGCCATAGCAACCAAACTAATCAGCCGATTTTGATAAAAAACACAAACTTTCAATCCCCCAGCCCAAGGATGCTACAGATAAAATTTGGGCCCAATCGGCCCAGTGGCTTCAGAGGAGATGTCGTTTGAAAGTGTTGACGCCAGACGCCAGACGACGACGACGACGACGACGACGGACGACGACGACGGACGACGACGGACAACTGCCTATCCTATAAGCTCCCCCGGAGCCTTCGGCTCTGGTGAGCTAAAAATCTTCAAACGACAACACCTCCTGTACCCTTGGGCCAATTACATTCAAACTTCATAGGAATGGTGCTTAGATGACTCAATACCAAAATAGCTAAAATGGTCTCGCTCCGCTGACCAATATGGCCGCCAGAGCTAAAAATAAAAAAAAAAAACATTGTAAATTTGCTTCAAATGCGAACTCTTCCTAAACCCTTGGGTCAATTTAATTCAAACTTCAAAGGAATGTTGCCTAGGTGACTAGAGACTGTGACATTCAGGTGAGCGAATCAGTGCCCTCTGGGCCCTCTTGTTTCCTTATGATAATACGCTTTTAGTGACACCAACCTTGAGGTCCCCTGGTGTGCGCCGGGCCAAACCCCACCCCTTCATTTCATTAAAGGCCTTATATTTCAGAAACTGTTCAGATCCCCACCCCTAAACCATATATATATTCTAGTTCCTTATTATAAGACACATTTAGAGACGCAAACTAGGGTGACCCCTGGGTTGCGCTGGGGCCATGTCCCACACATCCACTTCATTTAAGGACATATGTTTCAGAAACCATTCAGATCCTCACCCTTAAAACATACATGTAATTACTCTGTTACTTGTGATAAGATGCTTTCAGTGACACCAGCCAGGCGGTCCCTTTGGGAAATATGAAAGCCATATCAGTTACCATTAAAAAGTTATGCCCAATGTTAAACTTTTTACGAATGTTAATGTTTTTAAAAAAGAAGTAGGTTGTTGTATTTTGTGTTTGTATATGGATAATATTTAATAATCTCAAATGAGATGTAAGCTACAAAGAAACACAAGCGTGTTGCTCTATCGGTTTATTTTCGAAGACTGAAACGTGGCTGCAGTGGCGGGAAAGTATAAGCCACGTGGTTATAATGACATGCACAGAATATTAAAGTCTTTTTCATACATGATCATAGAACACCTCCCTTGTTCTGAAAGAAAGCGCAATACAAAACATACAAAAACAAATATGCAGGTGTTATGCATACATAGACATTGCGATAAGCCGTTAATTAAATTTTGTTGAGAGCATACTGTAACGTTTTGGCTGTAATATTACATTTTGAAATGTTCAGCTATTAAAGTTCTTATTGGCTTGTTATCCAGTCATCAGAGGTATAGCGCTTTGCAGGTTTTACCTGTCTACCAAACCGTGTAACATAAGGAGGTTCTGCACTCTGTGAAACTCGGTCAGGTATTGGAATATTTTTGGAAGGAAAAGGCTCCTTTGGGGAATCGGAGTTCTCCGAGCGTGCTAAGACATTTGGGCTGAATGAAAAGTCTGTGAAATTTTCCACCGTTTTCATAAGCTGTTTTCTGTTGCGTCGATAAAGCGCGCCATCCTTTGTTTGTACTGTATACGATCTCGCGTCGTGCTTTGCGGTGACCTTTGCAGGTCTCCAGAACTTCCCAGTTCTAATTCTTACTGAGTCATTAATACAGAGAGGGGCTAATGCTCTTGCTGATCTGTCGAAATATGATTTTTGTAGTGATTTTGACTTTTGCATTTTGGTCAACACGGCTGAATGACTAATTGTTTTAGGCTGAAGTAATTTGTTTGTGATAGGTATGATGGATTTTGTTCTGCGCGAGAATAGCAACTGCGCTGGTGATTGGTTACAGTCCAATAACGGCGTGTTTCGATACTCAAGTAGTGAGATATACGGGTCTTGACCACTTTCCTTTGCTTTCAACAATAGTTTTTTGGCGATTCCGACCGATTTTTCTGCAAGCCCGTTACTCATTGGATGTTGTGGCGAACTGGTCTTATGTTCGAATCCCCATTCCTTTGAAAAGTCCCTAAACAGTTCTGATGCGAACTGAGGACCATTATCACTAATGCAGATGTCAATTAGGCCATTGCGTGATAAATGCACCTTAAGCTTCCGAATTACAGTAGCGGCGCGTGTATCAGGTAAAAAGTCAATTTCGAAAAAACGGCTGTAATAATCTACCGTAATTAGATAATCTTTCCCGTCAAAATGAAATAGATCTACGCCGATTTTTTGGTATGGGCGATCGGGAAATTCGTGGGGAATCAATGGCTCTTTTGCATTAGAATCACGATGTTTTAGACATGTTGCACATTGCAACACATGATCTGTTATTGCTTTCGACATCCCTGGCCAAAAGATACTATCTTTAGCTCTTTCCAGTGTTTTGTTTACACCTAAATGGCCTGTGTGAACTTTAGCAATCATTTCCTGCCTAACCGCAGGCGGAATAAGTAACTTCTGACCTCGAAAAATGAGATCATCCTCGAATGAAAGTTCATCGCGGTGGTTCCAGTACTCAAGTATTTCAGGGTCACAGTCTGTTCGAGAATCAGGCCAACCACAGACTATAGTCTGTATCAACTTTTGCATTTGACGGTCGTTTTTAATGGCAGATCTTATGTTCTCCAAGCGATTGTCTGTGACAAACAACTGTTGTTTGATTGCATGCACATGCAAATCTAAACCTTCAATAAGGTTAGGATGGGTATCTGAGAGTGAATGTCTTGAAAGAAAATCGCTTACAGGTATATCAGTGCCTCGTACAAAATGTACTTCAAGATTGTACTTTTGAAGCTGTAGCAACATTCTTTGAAGACGAGGACTCGCCGCGGATAAAGGTTTCTTCATAATTGCTGCGATCGGCTTATGATCTGTGTGTACTGTAACAGGTCTGCCGTAGGTATACTGGTGAAAACGCTTACATCCGAAAAGTATTGCAAGAAGCTCCTTTTCGATTTGAGCATAACCAGTCTCTGTTTTGGTTAAACTTTTCGATGCATATGCTACGGGCCGTCCATTTTGCATAAGGCAACTTCCGAGACCATGTTTTGACGCGTCTGATTCAAGAATGAGAGGTTCCTTAGGGTCGTAGTATCCCAGAACAGGACTATTTGTGATAACGCGTTTTACTTCTTCAAATGCGTTTTGCTGGGCAGCGTCCCAGACGAACTCAACGTCTTTAGCTAAGAGGGAGCGCAAGGGCGCAGTTATATCGGCCAGATGCGGCGCGAACTTAGACATGTAAACTGCCATGCCGAGGAGTGTTTCTAGTTTTGCTTTGCAATCGGGACGCTCTAAGTTGACGATAGCCTCTATTTTGCTCGGATCCGGCTTAAGTCCTTTTTCACTGATAATATGCCCGAAGAAAGGTACCTCATTCACACTTATTACGCATTTTTCGGGATTAAACCGAATACCTTTCTGGCGTGCGCGATCAAGCAAACATCGCAAATTCTTATCATGTTCTTCCACGGAACGCCCGTAAATAAGTATGTCATCCACGATGGCTTTCACACCAGGCAGGCCTTCACATATTTCGTCCATTTTTAATTGAAATAGATCGGACGAGGCACAAATTCCAAAGGGCAATCTAAGATAGCGATACCTGCCAAAGGGTGTGCTGAAGGTAGTCAAGTATGATGACTGTTCCTCCAATTTGATTGACCAATACGCGTGCGTTATGTCTAACTTGCTGAATACACTAGCTCCAGACAGTTGTGAAACAACGTCTTCTAACGTCGGCATTTGATAATGTGGTCTTCTAATGGCCTCGTTCAAGGCTTTCGGGTCTAGACAAACTCTTAGTTTTCCCGTGCCTGGCTTTTCTACTATTACTATTGAATTGACCCAGTCCGTGGGTTCCGTGACTCTGGCGATAATAGAATCTTTTTCCATGCGGTCAAGCTCACATTGTAATTTGGACTTAAGCGCTTCGGGTACTCGCCGCGGAGGATTAACAACAGGTACTGTGTTGTCTTTCAAGTAAAGTTTACTTTCTCCCGGAAGAACCCCTATTCCAGAAAACAAATCAGCATAGTCTTGTTTCACAGACTCTTTACTCAGAGGGGCACAAGGCGGGATACTCTCTACAGAGTATGTCAGTTTTAATAGGCCTAAGTCAAGGGACGATTGTAGGCCAAGCAGGGGAGGAGCGGAATTTTCCACTACATAAAAGAGAGCCTCAATGACCCTCTCTTTATGGCAGCATTCCAATTTGATGGTTCCCTGCACATGAAGCAGATTCCCTGTGTACGAGGTTAACCTTTGCTCTGAGGCTTCTAAAGGGTGTTTCAAATTCAACTGAGAAAAATGTGAATGTGGCAAAATATTCACAGAGCTGCCAGTATCAACTTTAAAGCTAAGGGACTTCTTGCCAGGGCCAAGTAATAGGGTAGCAAATACACGGTCTGGAGAAGGTGAAACTGAAGCGCTTACCGTGTCAACAGTGTCTATGAAGTATTCCTTGTCACATAAGTCCTTATCATATCCCGTAGCACCAGCACCACTATGTTCATTTATTTCATGCACGGATTTTGCTGAACGGCACATTTTCACAAAATGGTTCTTTTTGCCACATGCATGGCAGGTTTTGCCATACGCAGGGCATTTGTTCTTAACATGTGAAGTTCCACAATTTCCACATTGCACATTGTGTAACTGTTTCTGTTTTCGCGTATTTTGATGTCCCTGTCTGTATGTATTCACATGTCCCGGTCGTTGTCTGATGTTCCCCGTTTGCTCCCCAGATCGTCTGTTGATTGCGTCGACGTTGTTTGCGCCCGACATCGCCATAGATGTGAGCTGTTCCTGGCAGTATTCGTAATTTTGGACAACCTGTATCGCCTTGTCCATTGACAGCTTTTCTCCCTCGTTAATTAGTTTTTCTCGAACTTTGGGACTAGAACACCCAAAAACTATTCTGTCCCGGATCATTTCATCCGTCATTGCCCCATCTCGAAAATTACAGTCCCGCGCCCGTATTCTGAGTCTGGTCACAAAAGCATCTATAGAATCTGTCCCTTGAATCTCATTGTTAAAACGATAGCGGGCGAATATGGGGTTTAGCTTGGGCTGCACATGAGCTTTAAAGCGCCTGTAATAAGTTTCTAACTTCTTTGCATCTGCTTCGGAGATGCCAGTCCATGTTTTCTTTACTTGGCGACCTTCCTCTCCAACCCACAAGAGTAGGTATGACACTTTTTCAGCCTCTGCTTTCTCTTTTAAAGGTCCAGAAAATATTAACTCTACATGATCTTTAAAGTTTTCCCATTGTTCTGGCAGATTGGACGATTTCCAATTCATCACTGGCGGTGGTATTCCGCTTAAATCCATTGTGACAGGATAATATGAAAAGTTTAAAGTAACGGATCCAAGCTAAACATGAGTCTCTGCACTAAAGTCCGAATTTATATCCATACAATAATATTCTGACACCATGTTGTATTTTGTGTTTGTATATGGATAATATTTAATAATCTCAAATGAGATGTAAGCTACAAAGAAACACAAGCGTGTTGCTCTATCGGTTTATTTTCGAAGACTGAAACGTGGCTGCAGTGGCGGGAAAGTATAAGCCACGTGGTTATAATGACATGCACAGAATATTAAAGTCTTTTTCATACATGATCATAGAACATAGGTCAAATGTCAAGGTCAAGTCACGAGGTAAAAAATTATGGTATCACTGGAAAGTTCTTGTTACATGGAACAGACATGTTAAATATGAAAGTCCTATCACTAACCAATCAAAACTTATGACCAATGTTAAAGTTATTAAAATGGAGGTAAAAAGTGGGACAAATATCAAGGTCAAGGTAACGAGGTCAAAATTTATGGTACCTCTTGAAAGGTCTTGTGACAAGGATTGCGCATGTAAAATATCAAAGCCCTATCATGTACCATTCATAAGTTATGCCCAATGTTAAGGTTTTTGCGTACAGACAAACGGACGGACTGACAGACCGACCAAAAACTATATGCCCCCGAATCTTTGATTCCGGGAGCATAAAAAGAAAGCTTTTGCATACGCTGAAAACCGGAATATAACTGTATGTAAGTGGGGTTTGAGGGGGTATGCATTGCATAAACTTGTTAACGATATCATACTGGATTAGAGTAAAAACAAAAACAGAAATGTTCTGTTTAAAGTGTCGGTAATAAATATGTTCTATAAAAGGGTTACCTTTGGAAGCAAGGCATACACCACAGAAGCGAAAAATATGGAGTGTACATGTTTTCTGGGCCAGACTAGCTATTTTTCGGCCAATTATGCCTCATCAGTGACCCTCAGATATTTTCAAAATTCCACAATGGAATCAATGATCCCAAAGGACAAAAAAAAATATAATATAATATAAATTATGGTGTAGATTATAGGGGAAAGGTTAAGGTGCAATAATGTGTAATTTTGATGCGCTTATTTGCTTTAAATACCACAAATAACATTAAAATGACATTTTTAGCGATATTGATCAGAAGTGCTTCTTATTTTCTCTTGATTTTAATATTCTCTGTCATGGTGAAATTATTATAATCATAGTTCTAATCACTAAAGTGTATTTATACCTATCACTACTACATATCCCACCCCCCTACCCCTCACCATTTCCATACACGGATTTGCTCTGATTCTCTGTGGAAGCAGATAAAATTGACTAGGCGGAGCTATTCAGGTGTTATCAATATATGTCAAATTCGCTGAGTCCATCAGAAGATTCGGTGGAGTGCCTTTCGCATGCTTTCTGCGAGCGGACCAAATAGCCATATACACCACAGCTTTGTTTGTGTTACAGTTGAATTCACACAATAGGGTGACTTGGTTTACCTTTTTGTTAATAGAACATTCCAAAGGCGGGGGCAAACGATAACTCCGCCTAGTCAATTTTATCTGCGACTACTATAAAGCCGCCTCATTGAAGCCATTCTAACCAATTCTAACCTTGCCAATCTCAGTAGCTCAGTCGGATGCATGTCTGACTGGTGAAAAGGAGGACGCGGGTTTGATACCTGCCGGGTCGGCAACATTCTTCCGTTGATCATAAAATCTTTTCTATGGTCATTTTCTCCCTTCCGCTGATTCAAGAAGGGGAGTTGTCAGTTTCTGGTGAAAGAATGTGCACTGTACTAGTTAACCTCTTACCTATAAGCCTGGCCAGGAAAAGTATGGATAGGTAAACTGACCGGCTCAAAAGTGACCTAAATAGTGTTGACTGGGCCGTTAAACTCCAATACAACAAATAAAACCAAATCCCACAATCTATGTTTTAGAACAGAAATAAGAAAATCAGTGCTTGCAAACCCCACTTTTAGTCCATGTCTTAGGTTGCTCATTGTACGGACTTGCTTACTGGCGATGGATTATTGTACATTTCCTGTACCAGTTTAGGAGCAGACAGATATCTCGGTCATTATTTGTTCATGTAAATGTGCCAAATATTGGATAAAGTGATTTACTTTATCGCTTTAGCAAGTCCATGAACAGCCTTGTAAAATAGAAGCGAAGGCAAAGATCAAGAATCGATACAATTAACCCACAGCTCCCATCACAAAGTTATACAGAGAAAAGTGGGGTTTATAATGATATACATTATTGTCTTATTTCCGCTCCGAATCATAGATTGTCACGGCATTCGGCTGAAAATGAGATGGTTCTAACAAGCACCCTCATTTTATATGTGCAAGTTTCATCTGAAAAATGTGACCCTGAAGAAATTGGCTGTGCTGCAGGGTGCTTCAATGCAGAGCTGTATCCGACCCCACATGGGTACTAGTAAACCGCTTAGAGGTCTAAGCCTGCCGAGGTAAAGTGTTGCGAGGCTGATCGTCCATGCTTATAAACCCTAATGGTTTCATTGGGCTTTAAATGTCATTTTGTCTCAATGTCGGGTAAAAGTCCCACAAAATTGGAAGCAATGTCTCCAAAATGACCTTAAAAGTGTTGATGGGGACATTCAACCTCAATTCGCTGATCTGAAAATATGTTCTTAGTGTACTAGGCCCAGTCTCTTTAACAGAGCTGAATATTAGTTGAATGATACCAGCATCATCTACCACAGGAAACAGTTGTTTTTGTTTGTCACACGTGGGCATTCTGAGAAAAGTTAACGTACTCCCTTTCATGAAAAAGTTACAGAGTCCTAGTAACAGGGAGCAGGCTGGTTACAAAACATATGCCATTACGGCAGTAATACTATATACATTTAATGTGTAAGGTCTACTTGCCCTTAGAGTCAGTCAAACTAGTAGAAATGTAAAAAGTGGCACTTTTTAATGAACTCTGATTATCATGTCAAGATTTTCTGATGCTGTGGCTGGTTCCGGGTCATTTAATGTGGGCTCTTGTTAGAACCGCCTCTATGAGGCGATTATAACCACTGTTAGTCTATATTTGAACTAGAAATAAGAAAAAATATTGAAAATCCATATGACATGCAACTATGACCAGTTTTACCAAAAGCAACTCTAGAAGATGATCGGCTCTGTATTTGAAGATAGAAAATAAATTTTCATAATAAATTGGCTCTTAACGCAATGTAAGCATCCCACACTCTGTTAGTTTATCTCCACCATGGATCGCGAAAACAGTAGTTGGGATACTGACTGTGGGTATACGGATGCGGGTAAACAGCTTTATCTGTTCAGGAGTAAATATAAATTCATAAAATAGGCTGCATTACGGTTGGGTATAATCTGCAGACCAAAGCTTGCAGACCTTTGGACCGTGGACCGGTCTGCAGGGGACCAAAGGGTATAATCTGCAGACCAATTACCTTGCAGACCAAGTTCCAATAATCAATATTTCATATTCTATAGACTATATATATACTGATATAAAAAAGAATTTTTATGTTTATTGCAAAATTTATTTTTATCAGATTATAAAATGTCAAATATTTTAGCAGTAACAATAAAAACCATAGATTTTTTTTCTAAAAACAAACATTCTCAAGAAATAATAATAAAAAAAATGTTTTTTAATGTTGATTGCGAAATTTATTTTATCTTTATATTATTAAATGTCAGATATTTATTTTAGCAGTAACAATAAAATACCATGAAAAAAAATCTAAACAAACATTCTCATAATCTCTGAGAAATGATTCTGCAAAATGTGTCAGTACACAGCCCTTGTCTGACCGAGGGAGAAAGCTTCTCATGCATTATCGGTTTTCCTGTATTTGGTCCTCAAATTATACCCCTGGTCCTCTGGAGGACTTGGTCCTCATTCCTTTGGTCCTCCAGTGAAGGTAAGTCCTCAAATTATACCTTCCCCAAGAAGAGGAAGACTTTACGCTAATTCTTCCATGAGTCATGGTGCATTCAATTATTTTTTTTTAAATCTTACATATTCTAAACTTAGGTATTGGGTGCACATTAGAACCACCTCATCGTGGTAGATTTTTTAGCAGTGTTGACCCAAATCAGGCTTCTCCTACAGGAGCAGTCTGATCGGGGTCCACATTGCATGTATGCAAAAATATGTTTCAAAAATTTGCAAGAAGATATAGCCGCTGACATATACATAACAATCCCTTTACTGTGGGTAAACAGTGTAGATCCAGATCAGTCGCCGCAGAAAATAAAAAAAGAAACAATAAATGAACCATGACTATATTGTTTTCTTTGGTTGTCTATTCAAACCAGCTATGAAGTGCATCTGCTATTGCATAAGACCTGTCAATCATTTTTGAAATTTCTGTCAATCACTGTGATTCACAATACCACTCAATTTACAGCCAATCAGATCAATAGAATTGATGATAAGCCTTCAGAGTCAGATAAAGAATTATAAGAGAAAGAAATCAAGAATGCACAGTTCATGGGAAGAAACAGTACCTGACCTTTGATTGCTGTACTCACTTGTCCATAATTAATTAATTAATTAATTAAATCCAGGAAATTAAAATGAATATGGGGGAAATATGTTCTATAAAAGGGTTATCCTTTGGAAGCAAGGAATACACCACAGAACCAAAAATATATGGAGTGTACATGTTTTCTGGGCCAGACTTGCTAGTTTCGGCCAATTAGGCCTCATCAGTGACCCTCAGATATTTTCAAAATTCCACAATGGAATCAATGATCCCAAAGGACAAGAAAATATAATCTACACTATGATGTAGGGCAGGGAGACGTTTTACCGCCGCCACACATTCCCACACACCAGCTGTAGTGAAGTTAAATATGTTCTATAAAAGGTCCAATGAAAAGTCCCAATGCTGGTCTTTTGACAACACACTTTGTGACATGCAGCCCAGCAGGCACATGACGTAATTGTGACGTCCCATCGACGTCATTACAATGCCATGAGGTCTATGCAACGTCAAATCTACGTCAGTGCAATGACATTGCACCGACGTTGATTTGATGTTGCCCTAGCGACGCATGCCTGCTGGGAGCACTCTTCTAGATTGCCAAAACTGACATTACTGGTTCTAGCAAGCATTCTCAAACTTTTGTTTTAGACAAATATCACACATTTTGGTCAGAAAAATAACTGTTTTTGAGATATGAAAGAATGCACTATATCCCGCTAATGTGATATAGTAATTCTCTAGTTTTTACACCAATGTTGAAATTCGGAAGTTGAAACCATGTTATATATATATGTATAGTTAGTGGTACAAATGTGTTATATGCAAAAAAACAAAAAAACAAGAGGGCCATGATGGCCCTGGATCGCTCACCTGATCCATAGAGTAACAAGTGGGCCCTGGGGAGGGCCACTCTTGACCCCAAGGTTATCATGTGCATAATGTTGGGGGAGGTCTAAAAAGGTGAAGCTTCATACCAAATATCAACAAAGGCTATAAATGTCCACTAGATGGAGCTCCATACCAAATATCAAAGACATGGGCCTTGCAGTTTCAGAGAAGTAGATTTTTATAGATTTTCCTATATAAGTCTATGTAAAACCAAAGGGTCTCGGGGCGAGGGCATATTTGGCCCCAGGGCTATAATTTGATCAATCTTGATAGAGGTCCACTAGATGGAATTTCACACCAAATATCAAAGACCTATGCCTTTTGGTTTCACAGAAGAAGATTTTTAAAGATTTTCCCTATAAAAGTCTATGTAAAACCAAAAGGCCCCCGAGGCGGGGGCATTTTTGGCCAAAGGGCTATAATTTGAACAATCTTGGTAGAGGTCTTCCATTAGCTGAAGCTTCATACCAAATATCAAAGACCTAGACCTTGTGTCTTCAGAGAAGAATTTTTTTTCAAGATTTTCCCTATATAAGTCTATGTTAAACCAAAGGGCCCCGGAGCGGGGGCATTTTTTGCCCCAGTGCTATAATTTGAGCAATCTTGGTAGAGGTCCACAAGATGAAGCTTCATACCAAATATCAAAGACCTGGGCCTTGCAGTTTCAGAGAAGAATATTTTTAAAGATTTTCCCTACATAAGCCTATGTAAACGAAAGGGCCCCGGGGCGGGGGCATTTTAGGCCCCAGCACTATAATTTGAACAATCTTAGAAGGAGTCCACTAGATGAAGCTTCATACCAAATAGCAAAGACCTGGGCCTTGCAGTTTCAGAGAAGAAGATTTTTCAAGATTTTCCCTATATAAGCCTATGTAAAATCAAAGGGCCCCGGGGCGGGGCATTTTTGGCCCAAGCACTATAATTTGAACAATCTTGGTAAGGGTCCACTAGATGAAGCTTCATACCAAAAATCAAAGACCTGGGCCTTGTAGTTTCAGAGAAGAAGATTTTTGAAGATTTTCCCTATATAAGCCCATGTAAAACCAAAGGGCCCCGGGGCGGGGGCATTTTTTGCCCCAGCACTATAATTTGAACAATATTGGTAGGGGTCCACTAGATGAAGCTTCATACCAAATATCAAAGACCTGGGCCTTGCAGTTTTAGAGAAGAAGATTTTTAAAGATTTTCCCTATATAAGCCCATGTAAAACCAGTGGGCCCAGGGGCGGGGGCATTTTTGGCCCCAGCACTATAATTTGAACAATCTTGGTAGGGATCCACTTGATGAAGCTTCATACCAAATATCAAAGACCTGGGCCTTGTGGTTTCAGAGAAGAAGATTTTTTAAGTTTTCGATGAAAAAATCTATTTTTGGATCCTGTGACCTTTATGTGCAACGGACCGGAACCATTTGAACAACGTTGAAAGGGGACCACCTAAGGATCATTCCTGTAAAGTTTGGTCAAAATCCGATCAGCGGTTAAGGAGGAGATGTCGTTTGAAGAAATTGTTTACGCACGGATGACAGACAAAAAGTGATCCTAATATTAATCACAAGAGGGCCATGATGGCCCTGGATCGCTCACCTGATCCATAGTGCAACAAGTGGGCCCCAGAGAGGGCCATTATTGGCCCCAGGGCTTTAATGTGCATAATGTTGAGAGAGGTCTTAAAGGTGAAGCTTCATACCAAACATCAACAAAGGCTATAATTTGAACAATCTTGGCAAAGGTCCACAAGATGAAGCTACACATCAAATATCAAAGACCTGGGCCTAGCGGTTTCAGAGAAGAAGATTTTTGAAAGATTTTGCCTATATAAGCCTATGTAAAACCAAAGGGCCCCGGGACGGGGGCATTTTTTGCCCCAGCACTATAATTTGAACAATCTTGGTAGGGGTCCACTAGATGAAGCTTCATACTAAATATCAAAGTCCTGGGCCTTGTGGTTTCAGAGAAGAAGATTTTTAAAGATTTTCCCTATATAAGCCTATGTAAAACCAAAGGGCCCCGGGGCGGGGGCATTTTTGGCCCCAGCACTATAATTTGAACAATCTTGGTAGGGGTCCACTAGATGAATCTTCATACCAAATATCAAAGACCTGAGCCTTGTGGTTTCAGAGAAGAAGATTTTTAAAGATTTTCCCTATATAAGCCAATGTAAAACCAAAGGGCCCCTTGGCGGGGGCATTTTTTGTCCCAGCACTAAAATTTGAACAATCTTGGTAGGGGTCCACTAGATGAAGCTTCATACCAAATATCAAAGTCCTGGGCCTTGTGGTTTCAGAGAAGAAGATTTTTAAAGATTTTCCCTATATAAGCCTAGGTAAAACCAAAGGGCCCCGTGGCGGGGACATTTTTGGCCCCAGCACTATCATTTGAACAATCTTGGTAAGGGTCCACTAGATGAAGCTTCATACCAAATATCAAAGACCTGAGCCTTGTGGTTTCAGAGAAGAAGATTTTTAAAGATTTTCCCTATATAAGCTAATGTAAAACCAAAGGGCCCCGTGGCGGGAGCATTTTTTGTCCCAGCACTAAAATTTGAACAATCTTGGTAGGGGTCCACTAGATGAAGCTTCATACCAAATATCAAAGTCCTGGGCCTTGTGGTTTCAGAGAAGAAAATTTTTAAAGATTTTCCCTATATAAGCCTATGTAAAACCAAAGGGCCCCGTGGCGTGGGCATTTTTGGCCCCAGCACTATAATTTTAACAATCTTGGTAGGGGTCCGCTTGATGAAGCTTCATACCAAATATCAAAGTCCTGGGCCTTGTGGTTTCAGAGAAGAAGGTTTTTAAAGATTTTCCCTTTATAAGCCTATGTCAAACCAAAGGGCCCCGGGGAAGGGGCATTTTTGGCCCCAGCACTATAATTTAAACAATCTTGGTAGGGGTCCACTAGATGAAGCTTCATACCAAATATCAAAGACATGGGCTTTGTGGTTTCAGAGAAGAAGATTTTTAAAGATTTTCCCTATATAAGCCAATGTAAAACCAAAGGGCCCCGTGGCAGGGGGCATTTTTTGTCCCAGCACTAAAATTTGAACAATCTTGGTAGGGGTCCACTAGATGAAGCTTCATACCAAATATCAAAGTCCTGGGCCTTGTGGTTTCAGAGAAGAAGATTTTTAAAGATTTTCCCTATATAAGTCTATGTAAAACCAAAGGGCCCCGGGGCGGGGGCATTTTTGGCCCCAGCACTATAATTTGAACAATCTTGGTAGGGGTCTACTAGATGAAGCTTCATACCAAATATCAAAGACCTGGGCCTTGTGGTTTCAGAGAAGAAGATTTTTAAAGATTTTCCCTATATAAGCCTATGTAAAACCACAGGGCCCCAGGGCGGGGGCATTTTTGGCCCCAGCACTATAATTTGAACAATCTTGGTAGGGGTCCACTAGATGAAGCTTCATACCAAATATCAAAGACCTGGGCCTTGTGGTTTCAGAGAAGAAGATTTTTAAAGATTTTCCCTATATAAGCCTATGTAAAACCAAAGGGCCCCAGGGCGGGGGCATTTTTGGCCCCAGCACTATAATTTGAACAATCTTGGTAGGGGTCCACTAAATGAAGCTTCATACCAAATATCAAAGACCTGGGCCTTGTGGTTTCAGAGAAGAAGATTTTTTAAGTTTTTGGTGAAAAAAATCTGTTTTGGCTCCTGTGACCTAGATGTGCAACGGACCGGAACCATTTGAACAACTTTGGAAGGGGACCACCTAAGGATCATTCCTGTGAAGTTTGGTCAAAATCCGATCAGTGGTTTAGGAGGAGATGTCGTTTAAAGAAATTGTTTACGCACGGACGCACGGACGCACGCACGGACGCACGGACGCACGCACGACGGACGACGGACAAAAAGTGATCCCAAAAGCTCACCTCGTCACTACGTGACGGTGAGCTAAAAAACACCCAAAAACATAGACTTTTAGAAGATTTTTCCCAAAGATTTTAGTAGGCAAATCACAAGAGACATTTTTCTACACAATCTGTGTATCTTTAGATCCACCTTTAAACTGAATTATTTTTTTGCATCCCCACCCATCCGGGGTTGGAGAAATTGATTGGGCTGCATGGTGTTTCCATGCAGAGCTGAAACAGGCTGAACTTCAGTACTGGTAAACCGTGTACAAGGTTTAAGCCTGCCCAGTAAAAGTGGTGTGAGTCGGACCATTCCATAGAATTTTTTTTTGTAGCAGGGCTTGAGGTGTCATTCTGTCTCAATGTTGGGTAAAAGTCAAACAAAATCGTAAGCAATGTCTCCAAAATGACTTAACTAGCATCATGTTAACAAGTCCGTAAAATGAACACCCCTCTAAACCCCACTTTATATAGAGAAAACTGGAGTGTACGGGGGTATACATTATTTCTCTTATTTCTGCTCAGTGAGGCGGTTCTAACGAGCACCCTCAACCTATGTTTTGAGCATTTATAAGAAAAATATGAAGGATTTTCATCAGAAAAGTAGCCATTTTGGAGATGTAAAAAATGCACTGTGTCACACGAGTTTGTTATCGTAATGGTATTTCATCAGAGAAGTGGCCATTTTGGACATGTGAAAAAATGCACTATGTTTCACGGCGGTGTTATCGTAATGTATATAGAAAACTGGGGTTTTCAGGGGTATGTCTGATCCAAGATCCAGGCTGTTGGTTCACGTTAGATCTGCCACAATGAGGTGCTTCGAATGTGCACCAACAACCTATGCCTGGAAAATATTATATAAATATTAAATCACACAGAAGAGTTTTCGTAAGGCCCACCTGTTCTTGGAAAACTAGGAAAATTATTTGTTAATTTTCATGTCAACAAGTCCATAAAATTAAAACATTTGTTGACCGCATTTTCTTCAGAGATAAATGGGTTTTAAAATTGTAAAAGAAACAAAAAACATTTTTTTTTAAGTTAGCTAAAAAGTGTTGTAGGAACTTCATCTCAATGAAGCAGATCAAACGAGCACCACAAGCAGAAATAAGAATAAATATAATACATTTCCATAAAAATAAAACCAATTTTAACCCTGAAAGAAAGCATTATATCACATGGATGTATTATGCCCGATTTCCTTTAAACTAAATAATTTGAATAGCATTTCAATGATTATGAGGATGTTTGCTTTTAGATATTTTCCATGTTCATTATTATTGTTATTATTATTGCAATGATAATTATTCAAGTAAAATACATTTTGCAGTAAACATTTGAAATAAACAAGCTTTTTGTTTTTATTTCTTTTCAATTCAATATTTATAATCTATATATGATATAATGATTATTTCTGTCTGCATAAATCTTGGTCTGCAAGGTAATTGGTCTGCAGATTATACCCTTTGGTCCACTGCAGACCGGTCCACGGTCCAAAGGGCTGCAAGCTTTGGTCTGCAGATTATACCCAACCCTGCATTACGCAACATTATGCCTTTTTAGGCATCATTACGCTACATTATGCATCATTACGCCACATTACGCCACATTACGCATGTCTAGGGACCCTGTGGCTCATCAACGCAACCTAGACACTCAGCTCATAGACTCAGCTCAGAGACTCAATTCAGCATTTTAGTATATGCTATTGCCTTGTATTTGTAGCAAGTCTAAGTTGTGTCGCACTCTTATAAAATACCACCGCCACGTGGTTGTCAGCATTCTTTCTCCAGCTTCCATATAGTATAGTTTTATATGTATATTAAACCAGTAGTTAGAAAACAGCTCTGCTTTGATGTTGTCTTTCTAAGAAGATACAAATAACAAAACACCCTCTATCATTCATCCCTGCAAATGATGCCGACGGAGCGTGTTCGGACACCGAAATTTTCACACCGCTGCCGGGGATCGAACCCGGGACCTCTAGCATCAGAGGCAAGTGCACTAACCACTGAGCTATCACGCTCCCAGTACTCAAGTGCGGAAAGTGCGGTCGGTTTCCGCTCTGTGTGGAAGCATCATGCAGCCCAGGAGCTTTTTTCGTGACGTACTTCCGGTTCTAAAAATAGAACGGTAAAAGCCCTGGCCGTCATCTGTCGTATTGCTTCAAAGGCAGTGGGACAGATAAAAGTGTTAATTACAGCGTAAAACAGTGGAATTCTTTTCAACTTTTGGCGAATTCTAATGTAAGATAAAGGGAGAAACACCGATATGCTGCCAGATGTGAAATTTGCATTACGAAAATGATATATTGCACATACGACCCAACAGGGTCCTCTCTCTCTCTCTCTCTCTCTCCTTCCCTCTTTCTCTCTCTCAGCGCACCAACAATTAGCGAGCGCAGGCAAATGTAAATTACAGTTTGTCGTTAAATGACGCCACGTCAACCTACATGTAGCGTGTCAACAACGTCGTGTCTACATCAAACCAACTTCAAAGCGATGCATTGAATTTGACATTGCAACGTCGATGAAACGTCAGAACGTTGCGTTGGCGATTAATAAAATGTCATTTGCCCAGTGCTCGGACCCATCAAGACTCAGTGGGATTGGAACATTAAATTCAAAACAAACGTAGAACACCCTTTCAGTGCATAAGAATGAAACACTCCTTCGCAAGTGCAAGATTTTACAGTAAAATCTGGTAGATTTGTAGATTGGTTCAACCTGCCCAGTCATTAGGTCTACATTAACCCATTTGGTACCGGAAACACCAAAAGGGGTACATTACACACAGTGCATGCCCAGATCAGACGCGGCAGAACGCGGCGTCTGATCGGGGCCTACACTGTTTGCAAAAAGTTCGGCCATTTTCCAAATAAAGTTTGAAGAAAACACAACCTGACACCCCTTAATTTTGAAAATGACTCCTGCTATATATAAGGAGGAAGATTCCATTTGGTACAAAAAGGGTTATGGGCTTCTTGGATACAGGGATCAATCAAACCGCTCTCTCATCTCAACGGTCACGTGACATTGAAGTGAGTTGGAGTGGTTGTCGACGGCATGACGTCGAGCCAACGTTGACTCAACGCCCGTCTGTAAGTCCACTCATTGGTTGTTGTTTTTTCGACTGTCGGTATGTTTATTTGTCTGTCTAACAGTCCGTCCGTTCGTCTGTTAGTCAGTCATTCATTCAGTCGGTCTGTGTGTCGTCTGTCTGTCTACTGTCAGTTTGTCAGTCAAACCTCTATCTCTCTGTCTGTCTCTCTCTCTCTGTCATGCCAACGGTCATGTGACAATGAAGTGAGTTGGAGTGGGTGTCGACGATAGATAGATAGATAGATAGATAGATAGATAGATAGATAGATAGATAGATAGATAGATAGATAGATAGATAGATAGATAGATAGAATTATTCAAATTTCAGAAGGAAATGAATCATTAACTCAATCCAATTTAAATTTATGATTTTAATTAGGCCAAATGTGATACTGAATAACATATTCTATGGTTCATATATGTTTAACATAGTAACATATAACCAGAAAATGACTGACGTTAATATTCAATAATACTTATCTTAACTCACTAATCATAAACCGCCAATCATTTCTTGCACATACAATGCAAACTAGAACCATAATATGTAACACAAAAGAGTTCATATATTGTAGCTATCATATATGAAGTAGGTTTTAAACAACTATATCATAAAAATATATATATATATATATATATATATATATATATATATATATATATATATATATATATATATATATATATACTAAGAAAGTTGCCAGATACGGGGTGTTTTTCTATATAAAACCTTTTTTGTGGGGTGTGAAAAAATTGCGGGGTGTTCATACCACCCCGCATTTTCTCATGCCCTGCAGTGGATTCAGGGCATCGAGTTTACTTTCCCTAGGTTGTTGGCTAGCAACACGGTTTTGTAGCGATTATATATATATGGGGTTTCACGGTAGTCTCCCTTTTGTCGGTTAGCACAAGAGCGTATTTAACTTCAAGATAAGAATATATATCACCTCGTAAACGTACCTGTAGTATATATAACACCCGACAACAAAACTCATTTAGCTGTGGGTGGTATCGATTTCTTGTTCTGACGGCCACATTACGCAGCAAAAGATAACAGTTTGGAAAATGTTCTCCTTCGAAACGTAATTATGTAGTGCGTTTACAACTTTTGTGGTGGTTTTGGATTTTCGGCATTTTTTATACTATTTGACTTGTTTGAGCTGATCATTAATTGGAGTTGGCCGCAAACCGGAGTATTGGAGAAAAAAAATACTTGCCAATCCGTTGCAGAACTTGTCATCCTATCTCAAAATATTACAGTGTCTCCGAAAAAATGAAAACAAGAACAGGGAAATAGACCGTTACATCGATCATAATTATTATTTGCATTAGCCCCTTTTAGTACCCAATGGAATCTTCCTCCTTATATATAGCAGGAGTCCATTTCAAAATTTAGGGGTGACAGGTTGTGTTTTCTTCAAAAAATATTTTGAAAATGACTTTAAGCAAACTGCGGAGGCCCTGATCAGACGCCGCGTTCTGTGACGTCTGATCTGGGCCTGCACTGTTTGCCAGGATAACCGTTTTGGGGTTTCTGGTTAAATTTTACTCAAAATAATTACATGTACCCTGCGTTTATTTTAATTTCATATCTGATTATTATCTTTCTTCAATTCTAAAACCACTTAAATCTTTATATGGCCTGTGAGTTTCCTTGTTTGTGCTCTGAAGCGTTGGTTTTTGGGTACTAACTGAGGCGGTTCTAACGAGGATACACATTTGAAATAAGGAAATACATAATGAATCGTCTGAATAATCTAACAATGGTGGTTGTACAGGTATGAACGGTACCATTGTAGTCCATGACAGGGGCAGTTGAGGGGGGGGGGGGGGGGGGGTGCAAGTTCTGTATCGGAAGTTAAGGTTGTTTTTCTCCAGGCATCCGGTTTTCGCCCACCTTTGATGAAGATTCGGGTAGAAAAAGTGAAATAGTCTTGAAAGGACCGTAAAAGCAAGGCTATAGATAAAAATAACGAAGTAAACGTTTTTTTTTTTTTTTTTTTTTTCGAAATGTTAAATTTATGTGCAGGCTCACTCGAACTTTACTAACTATTAAGGGGAATTATAAAAATATACACAACGAACACACGCCTAATATTTAAATACATTGGCAAAATTTAACCACCATTTTGTTTCAGATAAAATCCTGCGATTCCTCACAATGTGTAAAATAATGTATGTTTTGTTTGATTTGTGGTTTAACGTCCCCGTCAACACTGTATAGGTCATTTTGGAGACGTTGCTTCCAATTTTGTGGGACTTTTACCCGACATTGAGATGAAATGACGTCTCAAGCCCTGTCGCCCAATGAAACCAATATAGGGTTTATAAGCATGGACGGTCCGACTCGCACCACTTTACCTGGGCAGGCTTAGATCCTCTAAGCGGTTTGCCAGTACTCATGTGCGGGTCAGTTTCAGCTCTGCGTGGAAGCATCGTGCAGCCCATCTATCTCTTCAAGCCCCGATGGGCGGGGGCCGTGTAAAATAATGTATACCACTGTAAACTCAGTTTGAGTATATAAAAGTGGGTTTTAAGGGGATCAAAATTTTATAGGCGTGTCTGCATGATGGGCCGTCGGCGTGACATGTCATCCACATTCGCTTTGTACTTAGTTTAAATTGTAAATTGAAATGTACACTTGCCCCCCCCCCCCCCCCTCCCCCCCCCCCTCCTCGCGCCCCTCGGAGCTTGAAGGAATATAAAGGGCTGCATGATGCTTCCACGCAGAGCTGATTCCGACCCGCGCACGAGTACTGGTGAACCGCCGCTTGGGGGTCTAAGCCTGCCCGGGCAAAGCGTTGCGTACGAGTCGGACCGTCCATGCTTATAAACCCTATTGGTTTCATTGGGCGACAGGGCTTGAAATGTCATTTCATTTCAATGTCGGTAAAAGTCCCACTAAATTGGAAGCAATGTCTCCAAAATGACCTTTACGGTGTTGACGGGGACGTTTTACCTCAAATCAACAAACAATCAAATCAAAACATGTACACTTATACCAGACCCACTTATATACACTTTTATCAGACCCATATATCTATAAGCGGTCTCGAAGACCGAACTATTAGCGTAATGCAACCAACCTTAGGTGGGAGAGCACATTCCCCGCATAATCAAAGCACTCGCAGAACTGTCGGGTGAACTGATGGGGATTTAAAACTTGTCAAAATTTGAACATAATTGTTACGTTTCTGTAATTTTGCTCTTAGTATCTGCAAAAGTGACGCCTCACGGTTGAGATCATCGCTTGGAACAAAGAAGGGAAATAACATTTTCACTTGTAAATTCCATCTTTCATTTTAGCTGATGCTTCTAGTTCTAGTATTGACATTCCTAACACATAACTAAGGGATATAAAGCAAACTCTCTCTCTCTCTCTCTCTCTCTCTCTCTCTCTCTCTCTCTCTCTCTCTCTCTCTCTCTCTCTCTCTCTCTCTCTCTCTCTCTCTTACGATAATACATCCGTGCGACGTAGTGCATTCTTTAATCACTCGAAAATGGTGACTTTTCGGATAAAAAGCGTGATATTTTTCTTTTTTTTTTCCAAACATAGCTTATATGCTCGTTATAATCGCGTCATAATGATGCATATCCTTGTATACCCCAGTTTTCTCTATATGAAGGGGTGTTTAGAGAGGTACTTACTACACGGACATGTTCTCTCTCATGCTCTCTTTCTCTCTCTCTCTCTCTCTCTCTCTCTCTCTCTCTCACTCTCTCTCTCTCTCTCTCTCTCTTGTAACGATAACAAATCCTGCATAGTTCAAAAACGTTTTTCTGGTGAAATATTGAGATACTTTCCTTTTACTCTAACAAAAGTTGTAGGTGCTGGACCTGCTTGTATGAGCCGCCTTACTGAGTACTCACAATTAACAATTGGTAGAAATAGAAAATATATCCTCTTGTACTCAGTATACAGTGGGATAATACTTATTTATGTTCCTAGCATATATTGTGGGTGCTCGCCAAGTTGGAACCATCTCATTGAGTGACAATACTCAGTATACAGTGGGATAAACACGGCCATTTATACGCACTCGTTTACGTTCTCTCTCTCTCTCTCTCTCTCTCTCTCTCTCTCTCTCTGCGAGAATGCCTAAGCTAGAAACACTGAACGACCGGGAATAATTGCTCGGGATCAGTCGAATGCGGCGGCTGATCAGGTTCTAATATGTTCGCATAAAGTAAAGCTTTAGAAGGGTTCAACGAAATGGGTTCAAGCTCTTGCTAAACTCGGGGACAATCGACCAACCAGTGCGTTAAGTAATTTGACTTCAAATGAAGAAGAAGAAGAGTGTGAGTGAGTGAGTTTTAGTTTTACGTCCCACCAACAGCTAAGGTCATACGGAGACGGGACCTCGGTTTAAAGACTCATCCGAAAGTCTGGAGAAGCCCGGGATCGATCCTGCGATCCCTGGTTTACAAGGCGAGTAGCGTAACCACTGCACCACGGAGGCTTCTAAGCAGAAGAAGAAGAAGAAGAAAAAAAAAAAAAAAAAAAAGAAGAAGAAAACACAGCATTTTTTGTAGCATCGCAAACATATGCACTTCTCGGATTTCATGGTAATCTCAGATCATGTCATTGTAACTTATTTGTAGGTAACTGATGGGATAATTGCCATTTGGGAGACGTTATCGCTGCACCTGATCATTACATGTAGCTGAGAACTGCACTACCGACCGATATCAGAAAAGAACCTAAGTATAAGACAACTAATCCATTAATCTCTATCGCACATCCGTATAAAGGAAATCTGTTCTGGATACCAATGCAATCCATAACGACATTCGTAGCTATGATGTTGCATTTCATATCTCTTCAAACGAATCGCTTTAGTTTTCTTTTTCTTTTCTGGATATAGACGTTTGCCTCAATGAGGCGGTTCTAACAACTACCCACGCTCAATATTTTTAGAACGAAACGGATACTATTGATACCCATTTTATCGAAAGATTTACCTATATAAAGTGGTGTTTATAAGATAGTTCATCGTATGGGCTTGTAAAGACGATGAGAGCTTTGGGATTCTTCAGGAAAGTAAAGCTTCATTTTTTTCTACCATAACGAAAGCAGGCTTGTCCAAATATTTTTCCACGCAAAATAAAAATTTTCAGATACAAATTTTCTGATATTTTTCACATTTGTCTAGGGTAACGAATAATTCATCCATTTGAGACACTGCTGCCCTTTTAGGCCTTTATAAAGCCCTGGTAAATCCAACTTTATCTACATGATGGGGTTTATCGACAGAAATACGAGCAATACTGTAGATCTTCGTAAACTCCGCTATTCCCTATATAATAGTTGTAGGTACGCGTAAGAATTGCCTCAGTTGTGAACGACCTTATAAATCCCACTTGTGTTTGATTTGGTTTTATGGCCCTTTCAATATATTTCATTTATTGCGAAGCCATCGTTTATCAGAAGTGGGCAAAAACCGGAGTACCCGTAGAAACACCACCTGACCTTCCGTTGACATTTCACGTGACTAGGATCGAACCGCAGAGTTATGAGACTCCGACATTAGGAGTTATCGCTTTTACCCCAAAGACTATGGGGCCCGTTGTTAACCCCACTTTAAGTACAAGGAGAGTTTGCATGGGAATACCAATACCTTATTTTCCTTATTTTTGGTCTCAAACATAGGATGTGGGTGACTACACCTTAGCGGGCGGGCAAGATTTTTCAAATGCTGTCTTCCTCTCTAATATTAAAGGGTATAATTTCAAATGGCATGCCAATGCATCTGTCCTTTACTGTACGAATTTACGGGAAAGAAATATGAGGTTTCAAATGTTGGTTAATCCCCTTTAACTGCCAATCAGGACGTTTGCCGGCGTCAGTTTCAAATATATTTTATTTTCTTTCTTTTTATTACTATTTCTCAGAGAAAATAAGTTTTGACGTTGCATGTGAACAGTCTGTTTGGGCAGCAGCGCTCGAGAAGTCATTTCATCCCAATATCCGGTGAGTCCTACGAAATTGGAAGAGCGTCTCAAAAAGACCTAACTAGTGTTGGGAGGTTAAAGCTCAACCGAAACAAACAAAACACCATAGAACTGAAATATGTGAAGTTTTCATTTTTATTTTATTTTATTTTATGATTATTGTTTTTTTTTGTGTGTGTGAGGGCGGGGGAGGGGTAGACTAGCTACTTTACGCTTCATCAGCACACCTAAACGACTATGAAATATATATAATGTATGTACAGTATGACAAAAACCTGCTCAGGAAGAAGGTGACCTGGCCCCCAGGTTATAAAACTTTTTTATGCTCAACTCAGCTGAGCATGAAACTTGTGGTGCTCATAAAAATTAAAATACTGAGAAGTTGAGCGATTTTCCTTTCTCAGATAGCAGAGAAAGACATGTGTCCTGCTCACAAATTTTAAAATGCCAACATTGTTGGCATTTTAAAATTTGTGAGCAGGACCAATTTCATGCTCAGGTGAGATAAAAAAATTATAACCTCGGATCCTGGATAGTGTTGTCTAGGCTATTGATATCCAAAAAGAAACAAACATGCCATGTCGTCCAATCTAAATTTGCATTAACATTTTACGAGACTTTAAACCGAGGTCCAGTCTCCGTATGACCTTAGATGTTTTTGGACATAAACCCCACACATCACATGACTTAGAAGAACAAAGCCTTCCCAGGCTTTCCTTTATGCACATGTTCATTGCATGTCTGAACTGTGTTACAAGTTTCAGTGTCCTGCATCAAATACTGTAGGTGGAGTCGTGGGGACACGAACAGCACAATATATTTAACATCCTGATATGGCCAAAATAATTGTCGTTCTAGGGGACATAATTCAGCAATTATGCGGGGATTAGAATCCTGTTTCTTTTATGCACATGTTCAATGCATGTCTGAACTGTGTTGCAAGTTCCAATGCCCTGCATCAAATACTGTAGGAGGAGTTGCGGAGACACGAACTTTACTATTTAACCTCCCAGTCTACAAAATGATTAAGTTTTTCAAGGGAACATAATTCTAAAATAAGGGGCTGGATCGGGATCCTGTTTCCTTTATGCACATGTCCAATGTGTCTTAAAAGTGTTGCAAGTTTCAATGCCCTGCATCAAATACTGTAGGAGGAGTTGCGGAGGCAGGAATATTACTACAAAATGTGACGTACCGACGTACGTACGTACGTACGTATATAATACGGACAAGGGCAAACCTATATGCCCCTCCCCACTTTGTGATTGGGGTATAAAAATGGTGAAATTGAAACACCCCGTATCTTATATAAATTGTAGATCCACCGTTTCAGGATGATATAAAGCAAAAGTAGTTCACTGTTTTAAGACTTTAACTAAAATATCCAACTCTTCTCACCTCACATTTTATATTCACATGCATCGTTATGTATGGGTTGATTTTAGTCATCCCGTATCAATTCAAAACACATATTTTTAGTAAAAAGAAAAATAAGAGTTGACTGCCTTCTCCCTTTTTATACGTAGATTAATATCTGTTTTATAATATATTTTACGAAGATCGCGTATGAGAAGGTGATGGTGAAAAATGTTACCACATACGAATATCAACCGCGGCACACAATCGGGATATAACTATCAACCAGGATTTTTTTTTATTCAAAAACGAACTATACTGACTTTAATAAACCACGACAGAAGAACCTCCCAGGAAACCCTTTAGGGGACAAAATGATTCGGACACATTGCAATTTTGATATTCGACCATAAAGCGATATTTCAACCCTATAATGCGTATGAACGAAGAAATCCATACTTAAACCCCGAGAAAACACCGATTTTCAATGTTTATTGTTTAAAAAGCCCCGAGGAACCAAAGACCATGATTAAAGATATTATCTTGTACAAACAAGCTAATAAGTTGTGTTCACAAAATATAATGCTGTCCGCACAAGATCTTGTGCGCTCGAGATATTAAGTTGTGCGTAGAAGATATTATCTTGTTCGCACATCGCATGTCCCTTCTAGGCATTAGCATCCATACAACTTCTACCCGCATGATATTTCAGTCTGGTAAGGGACGTAAAAGCTCGCACATATGTCTGCTAACTTCGGAACAGAACTGCAGTTAAACAATGAAAAGAAAAAAAACATGTGTTCTGTGTTCTTATGCATTTAATTAGTAATACCTTAGTCTATAAATAGGTTAATTGGATTTCTTTCAAATCAGTAATAGTAACTTGGTCTATGCTTATAATAATTTTGGGTCAATGTTTATTTTAACCTTAAAAATATGTTGCTTTATGCAATTAGTGTATATCTTGATCAAATGCCGCGTTCTGTGGCGTCTGGTCTTGGTCTACATTTTTTGCCAAGCCAAACCTTTGATTCCAATATAACTATCTTACGCAACACTCTGATCTCACTGCGAATATTTTCGATAAAATAGTTATTCCGACAAGACTGTGATAGCCACGTGTACTTTAGCACGGAAAAGCTTTTCGGCTTAGCAACTTAGGGTCGATTGACAATCCAATCGACCTAAAACAAGCCGTGTTATGTGTTCCACTATGACGTCAGATGGCTGCGTACATGTAAGAGAGTTATCTGTAAAATCTGGACTGGAATCATGTGTTTGGTTTGGCAAACAGTGTAGACCAGATCAGACGTCACATAATGTGGCGTCTGATCAGGGTCTACACTGTCTGCATTTGGAACAAGAACCGAAGGGTATACCGAAAAAGTCCAAGTCCACGGCCATTTTACACAACCAGCGCTCTGAGTCAATCGGTCAAACAGTGCTGCCAATGCTTTGATTTCTTTACCCTCAAATCCGCCCACCCGTGAGATTCACGAGTGCACTCTTCCATCAATGAAGTTGGATGGGTACGCCCATTTTATGGTACGCAATATATATCCCGATTAGATTGCTCAGAGCCATCACGTCAGGATTTACACTGTTTGCATAAGTATCTGGTCCGGGTTTCAGGGTTGTAAGGGATTACGTTTTTTTTTTTTTTTGGTTTGGGTTTTACGGCCCTGTCAAGATTATTTCACTCATATCGAGCCGATCGTTAATCATAGGTGGGCGAAAACCGGAGTACCCGGAGAAAAACCACCTGACCTTCCGTTGCAGAACTTGGCGTCTCACACGTGGCCCGAGCGAGGCTCGAACCTACGGCGGTGAGAGACCTAATGACTAAGAGTCAGCGCTCTTATCCACTAGGCCACGGAGGCCCGTAGGGAAAACTTTTCTTGCTGTTCCGAGGGGCAAGATATAACATGGACTGGAATCAAAACGGATAATTTAAAACGGAAGATTGTATATTCTGTGTAGGAATATTGTCATCGATTTCAAACAACCATAGACATACCGTCATCTATTTCAAAAACTGAATTTTAATTTTTAGACCATTCCAAAATGAAATTCTAGGACTGTACTAACTGCATTCAAAACAATCATTAATAAATAGAAGTGAGTGAGTGTTTGAGTTTTACGTCCCACCAACAGCTAAGGTCATACGGAGACGGGACCTCGGTTTTAAACACTCATTCGAAAGTCTGGAGAAGCCCGGGATGGATCCTGCGATCCCTGGTTTACAAGGCGAGTAGCGTAACCACTGCACCACGGAGGCTTCTATTAAATAGAAGTGAAGGCAGTGATCAGGAATCGATGCAATTAACCCACAGATCCCTTGAAAAATAAAAAAAAACCATGAAATAACTAGACCCTAATGGAAACACCAATAGCGGAAAGCCAAAAGGACAGTCACTTTCCCACAAAATAGCCAATTGGCTAACCAAAAAAAAAAAAAAAATGCATGCAAAACACACACTCAAAGACAAACCATAACAAAAAGTAAACCGCGACAGAAGAACCGTATGGGAACGGTCAGTGAACAGAATGCCACTGCGGGGCTTAAATGCCGCAATCCTCGCCCTTACTTCTGTCATGGTTTATGCTTTGGTCACAATCCCTTCCGATTAGGCTTAGGATGTACACCCGGATTGATTTTTAGCCATTTTGGCCTGGTCCCCGGCCGGACTCCAGACATGGCCGGCCGGTGGCGGGGCTCACAGGCAGCATCGGAGAGGTGCCCGAAGAGTTTTAACTCGAAGTTAAAATTTCTCCGGTGTCCCGTACATTTTCATAATTGGCCACATATCCTTCACACATCGTTTAAGTATCGTCCGATATCCGGTCGGGAATCCAGGGGTAATCGGCCGGTGTATGTAGCCTCAGAGGAGAAATTTTTGGGACCGGACATGGGCCGATATCCGGCCGATGTCTGTTTACACATTGGAAAGTAACCCATCGATGTCCGATCGGCTTGAACCGGTGTGGACCAGATATGTTACAAACATCGTCCGGTCACCGGCCGGCTAGAACCGGACATCGGGCGGAATATATAACCCCCCCCCATCAGTCGCCGTGTACATCATTATAGCGCGTTTCCATCACACCGCCCGGCAATCGCCCGACATTCGGCCAGGCCTGGTACAAGCATCGTTCGTTGTCCGTAGGATACTCGGGCGATATTCGTACGATGTCCGGTGAATAGGCCGGTTATCACTCGGACATCATAGGATAATCTGCCGATTAGTATTAGGTGTTCGGTCGGTATTCACTGCCTCGCCGGCCCCAAAAGATTTCTCTTTGGAAACAGATGCCGTACGATTACGAGGCGGTTTTCGGACGGCCTCCGCACGGCCTCCGGACGGTGCCATTTATGTAAATGATGTGTGACAAATTTTTTGACCGGTGTTGTCCGATGTCAGAAAAAAAATGCCAAAACCAGCGGTGTACTCACGATTACCCCCTATCCCCGGATACCGGCCGATCTTTGTGACCACAGCATTAGTCAAATACAGCACAGAACAACTGAAATATTAACCAACGGACGAACTCCGGTTGGCCGGCTGTGAACAAGGGCAATTAGCTATCCAAAACCAAAACGACACCAGCGACATACACATGCCGATGAAGTATAAGAACAAAACAGACGCACCGCGGGGCCTTTAATCGATTTTACGCGCCCGCAATGCGATTTAACAATCCGCATGAATGCCACCTAACGCATCAGTGCAACATCTCCGAGAACAACCACAGAGATGAAACAACGTTGAGTACTCAACAGCAAGAAGAAACTGAAATGCTGGAGCAAAAGAAAAACTACATTTAGACTCCGATGGGCCCGACCAGAGACAGAGCATCAGGCACCAACAAGCATTACATAAAATTAAATTCTCTAAAATCTTAAGCTAGAAACACTGTAAGACCAGGGTGGGAACTATTCTCACAAAAGCTGGGATCAGTCGCAATCGAATACGGCGGTTCATCAGAATCTCCTCTGATCGAATTAAGGGTTCAGCGAATTGGGTTCAAGCTTAGGATCCCTTTTCCAGCCTAGACGCAGGGACAATCGACCATCCAGTGCGTTTAGTAATTTGACTTCAAAAGCGGGTGAAGAAGAAGAAGAAGAAGAAGAAGAAGAAGAAGAAGAAGAAGAAGAAGAAGCACGTTGTGCACTCAATGTTTAAGCCTAATACTTATAAACGTCGAGAATCTGGACTGAAGAATCGGCCCCGCCCATAGGGGCGCGAACAAGTATATGGGCTGCATGATGCTTCAACCAAGAGCTTAAACCGACCCGCACACGAGTTGTGGTAAACCGCTTAGAGGAACTAAGCCTACCCAGGCAAAGCGGTGCGAATCGGCCCGTCCATGCTTATTAACCCTATTGGTTTCATTGGGCGGCAGGGCTTGAGATGCCATTTCATCTCAATGGCAGGTAAAAATCCCACAAAATGGGGAGCAACGTCTCCAAAATGACCTTTATAGTGTTGACCGAGACGTTAACCTCTAATCAATCAAAACAAATCAAACAGACTGAAGAAAAATAACCGTAGAATTACGATGCAGTCTATCATAAATATTTTTTGTTGTCTCACAAACATACATGTACTTCTCGAATTTTGCGGTATTTTGGACAAAGTTCGGAATGCTACTCTCAGGTCATTATTATTTATACATGTAACATATTTGCAGGTTGGAAGGGGGTCAGATTACGGTAAACGTGGCTTAATTGCCATTTGGGAGACGTTATCGCTGCGTGAAAACTACATAACCGACAAATATCAGATGTCTAATAAAATCTGAATAGAAGCAAATTTACAGATGCAAACCACTACTGTAATATTGTATTTCATATCTCTTCAAATAATTTGTTTCATTTTCTTTCTTTTTTTTTCTTTTTTCTTTTCTTTTCTAGATATAGACTTTAGGTGTGCCTTTGTTCATGTACATGTACCGCCTCGTTGAGGCGGTTCTAATGACTACCCACGCACTAAATATTAAGACGGAAACCATTGTACTCATTAAAACAGACATTTCCCTTAAAAGAATGCTCATTATATGGACTTGTAAACATGATGAAAGTTTTGGTCGGGTTCGATCCCGGGACGCGACATACCAAAGTCGTTAAAAATGGTATTAGCTGCTCCTCGCTTGGCACTCAGATTTACGGGGTAGAGCTAGGACTGGTCGACCCAGTGTCAGGATAATGTGACTGGGTGTGGTATCATGTAATGTGTCTGGGACATGATACTTCAGTGAGGCAGCACTATAAAAGTGAGCATTGAGCTCCCTCTCGCAACCAGACACCGTCGTGATATGACTGAAAAATTGTTGAAAGCGACGTTAAACCCGAATTCACACACACACAAATGAAAGTTTTTGTCTTCAAAACACGCCTATTCAAATATATTGTATGGTTGTTTGTTTGATTTGAGGTTTAACGTCCCCATCAACACAGTATAGGTCATTTTGGAGACGTTGCTTCCAATTTTGTGCGCCATTTATCCGACATTGAGATGAAATGGTATCTCAAGTCCTGTCGCCCAATGAAACCAGTAGGGTTTATAAGCATGGACAGACCGACTCACACCGCTTTGCCTGGGCAGGCTTAGATCGTCAAAGCGGTTTACCAGTACTCGTGTGCGGTCGGTTTCAGCTCTGCGTGGAAGCATCATGGCACCTTTCTATTTCTTCAAGCCCCGATGGGCGGGGGCCTTCAAATATATTGAGATTTTAATACCAAATCTTAAAATTTCCAAATACAAAATTCTGATATTTTTCACATTTGTGCTAAAACAGACATTGTGGGTACTCTTTAGAACTGCCGTGCCAAGGCGGTTCCAATGAGTACCAATATTCTATGTTTTGAGCGCAAATAAGATAAATAATGTACACTACATAAAAGTGGGGTTTAAGGGGCCCAACATTATATAGGCTTGTTTGGGATGAATGTCATTTTTCAGGCGAAAAGTCGTGACGTTTTAATGTTCCTGAGGGTTACGAGCATATCATTAATTTCAGACACTGTTACCCTTTTAAGGCTCTGAAAAAGACACACATCTAGCCACGGACCTAATTTACATTTACTTGGTCCCAGATCTAGCGAAAAATTGTGATTAGTGTCTTAGTTTAATTAACTGACAGCCACAGTTACTATTTTGAGCAGAAATGTGGAAATACCTGGTAAACACAATCTTTTCTGTTGAAAGTGAGGTTTACTTGGTTTACCCACAGTCTGTGACTCGGAGCAGAAGCACAGTCAACACTGTAGATCTTTGTAAGCCACGCTATTCCCTGTATAATGGTTATTATTCGTTAGAATCGCTTGATATGAACGGTCTTGTAATCCCCACTTTTTGCGTTGGTTTTACGGCCCGTTCAAGATATTTTCACTTATTTCGAGCTGATTGTTAATCAGAAGTGGGTGAAAACGGTAGTACCCGGAGAAACACCCCCTGACCTTCCGTTACAGAACTTCGCATTTCACATGTGACCCGAGTAGGCTCGAACCACAGCGGTGAGAGACTTCATGATTAAGAGTCAGCGCTCTTAACAAATAGGCCATGGAGGCCCGTTGTAAACTCCACTTTAAATACAAAGAGAGTTACGTAGGAAAACCTTATTTTCCTGATTAGGATATGGATATTTCAAACGAGCACCCATATACTTGTTACATTTTACTCACTGAGTTTGTTGTGTATTATTTATTTTTATTTTTTCATCATGTAAGAGCCACCGAATTTTGTTTTATCTTTAGTGGCGGTTTGTACGCCCCACCTTTCTGGTTTAAGGCGAAGGCGTATTCAAAGATGTAAATGCAAGTTCTTTTGCACCATCAGTTTGGTGGATATAGATTGTCATGTCGATTTTACTTTCTATATACAATAATTTGTATGCGTCATTTATTACATAAATAACATACTTACGAAAATATAATGAAACGACCCAATGTACTTGTAAACCTCAACGCAAGGCACACATCTGTCATAACGTTTGTTGGATTTGAGGTTTAATGTTCCCGTCAACACTGTAAAGGTCATTTTGGAGACGTTGCTTCCAATTGTGTGGGACTTTTACCCGACATTGAGATGAAATGACATCTCAAGCCCTGTCGCCCAATGAAACCAATAGGGTTTATTAGCATGGACGGTCCCGCCTCGCACCGCGGTTCCTTGGCAGGCTTAGATCCTCTAAGCGGTTTACCAGTACTAGTGTGCGGGCCGGGTCGATTCAGCTCTGCGTGGAAGCATCATGCAGCCCATATATTTCTTCAAGCCCCTATGGGCGGGGGCCGACATCTGTCATAACGTCACAGTGGATAATGACTCTTAATCATTGGGACTCTCACCGCTGTGGTTCGAGCCTGGCCCGGGTCACATGTTAGACGCCAAGTTCTGCAACCGAAGGTAATGTGGAGTTTTTTTCTCCTGGAACTCGGTTTTTCGCCCACCTCTGAGTAACGATCGGCTCGATGTAAGTTAAATTATCTTGAAAGGGCCGTAAAACAAAAACAATAATAATATTAAACAAACAAACAAAAACAAAGAAAATAACGCCACTGATAAAGTGATAAATGGGGGACCAAATGGCTTGGTTTTTTGGCAAATTTTGAACCAATAATAATAATGAAAAAAAAAAAAAAAAAAAAAAGAATCAGTATATATTTTGTATAAGTGTATAAGTTGTAGCAGTCTGTAGTAGCTGTATGTTCACCGACGTAGGTCTTGTGTACAGAATTAAAGGAAATACATAGAAAACGTAGAAATTGTCGTTTTTATGAACCAAAAGCTCAGCATGATAACAGGACCGTGTAATGGACACCCCTTTATATCTCATTCTGTAGTGAAAATTAAGGGGTTTATAGGTATATACATTATGTTTCTTTATCATAAGTTGTGGATACTCGTTATAATCCTGCCCCCGCCCATCGGGGCTTGAAGAAATAGATGGGCTGCATGATGCTTCCACGTAGAGCTGAAACTGGCCGCACATGAGTACTGGTAAACAGCCTAGAGGATCTAAGCCTGCCCAGGCAAAGCGGTGCGTGTCGGACCGTCCATGTTTTTAAACTCTATTGGTTTCATTGTGCGACAGGGCTTGAGATGTAATATCATCTCAATGCCGGGTAAAAGTCCCACAAAACGATAACAAAATCGCTTGACGGGGCCCAGTTTATATTTTCTGTTTCTTTCGGATCATTGATTCCACTGTGGAATTTCGGAACTATTTGAGGGTCACTGGTGGGATCTAGTTCACCGAAGCTACCTAGGGTGGCCCAGAAAACGTGTGCTATATTGCATTTTCAAATCTCGATAAGGCAATTTTTTTCTGATGAAAATTTGTGACATTTTTCTTATTTATACTCAAAACATAGGGTTTGGGTGCTTGTTAGAACCGCCCCATCGAGCCGGTTCTAACGAGTACCCACAACCTGTCTTGGAGCAGAAATAAGGAAAATAATGTTTAACCCCGTAAACCCCCGTTTTCTCTATATGAAGTGGGGTTGGGGGCGTCTTTATATCACGGACTTGTTCAAGTGATGAACGTCTCAAAAATGACGTGTGCAGTGTTGACGGGGACGTTAAACCTCAAACCAGACACACAAAAACTCGTTATAATCGCCGTACGAGCAACCACAACATATGTTTGGAAGATAAAAAGAAGAAGAATATCACACATTTTCGTTAGAAATGTAACTATTTTTGGAGATAGCAAAGAAATCGCTGTGTCAAACGGTGGATGCCATATACAAATGACATTGCGGGGCTTTATATATGCAATATATGCGCCTGATATTTCGGTTAAAATACCACTTAACTAGGTTGTATATCGACACCTCATATCTTGTAAATACATGTATATATTCGATGACGCATTCCTCATTTTTTTAATTTGATGGGAAGAGTTTTATTTCTGACTTTGACATTTTTGAGCTTGCAATCTGTTCGATGGAACCAGTTGCTAAATATAATAGAAGGACCAATTTTATTCCAGTTTTGCTATCATTCACCTTTAATGCAATCCACTAATTATGAAAAAAAAAAAAAAAAAAAAAAAAACAATCGTCCCTAATATTTTCCGTGGATATTTTTAATGTTAGAATAATGTATAGGTCTATTCAGATCATAACTGTAAACTCACGATCTTGTCATATTTTATTGTCGTTGTTGTTGTTGATGGACTAGATAACAGTCCAACAATTTTTGCTCGTTAATTTCTCTAAACTCGTGGATTTACAAAGGATATAAAATACGGGGTGTATACCTAAGTCTGTATAGCACTTCAAATTTGTACAATTAAATATCAGACAGTTTAATTTGAGGTTTAACGTCCCCGTCAACACTGTAAAGGTCATTTTGGAGACGTTGCTTCCAATTTTGTGGGACTTTTACCCGACATGGAGATGAAATGACATCTCAAGCCCTGTCGCCTGGACGGTCCGCCTCGCACCGCGGTTCCTGGACAGGCTTAGATCCTCCAAGCGGTTTACCAGTACTAGTGTGCGGGCCGGATTCAGCTCTGCGTGAAAGCATCATGCAGCCCATATATTTCTTCAAGCCCCTATGGGCGGGGGCTTAAATATCAGACAGAATAAGCGGTGATATATGGACACCCCGTTTTTCATATAAATTGTGGCTTTACAGATTAGGGTGTTCAGAAGACACCGTGGTGTAGTGGCCTCACAAACCAAGGGTCGTGGGGTCTCCAGACAATAATAATAACAATACAATCATAATAATAACAAAACAAAAACAGAAGAACCGCCTTGGAACTGTCATTTAGAAAAAAAAAACAATACCGGGTGGGGGGCTTTGGCACGGAACTAGCTGACCAATAAAATTAACTAATGGTCAATTCTGAGTACCTGTGCAATAAAATCAACTGTGATGCATAAACACTACGCCCATGATTAATTACAGACACGCATTGTAACATGGGTACGCGCAGTTCTGCAAGCAAAAGGATTTATTTATTATTTTGACTAATAACGTATAGGGTGCATTCGGAGGAATGCCACATCTTGTTATATTTCATAAAAAATATTCTTATTTTCAATATATTTTAAAGATGTACAACGATTTTGGTAGCATTTGGTGGCAGGGCTTGAGATGTCATTTTATCTATTGACGGGTAAAAGTCCTTCACAATCAGAAGCAACGTCTTATATGCACTTTGTGGTTTACCAGTACGTCTGTTTAAGCTCGACGTGGAAGCACCGTGCAGCCAAATCTATTTCTCCAAGCCTCGATGGGCGGGGACGTAAATTAGAGTAGAAGTAGCAGTGGTAGTTGTAGGAGTAGCAGCAGCAGCCCTACCACTCAGAGAAACCGCTGGGGTTTAAAGAGCGGTCTGACTCGCACCACTATTTCTGGGCAGGCTTAGTCGTGAGCCGTTTCTCAGCAGTTTCAGCTCTGCGCGGAAGCAACAGCAGCCGAATCTAATAAAGAACATAGTGAACGATACATTGATTTTTATGATTGCTGACGCAGATCAACATAGAAAACTCGCGTAAAATACATTATAAACCTATTTGTTATAGAATAAAGTAGGTCTCTTGCCAAGAACTGTCCCCCCCCCCCCCCCAAAAAAAAAAAACACAAAAAAACTGCACTTCGATATGATAACACCCTTATGAAACGTAAATCGGAGTTTACAAGTGTTAACTTGTCAAAACCTTTACATAAGGAAGAGTAGAATGTTTGTGGTGTTTTTGCCTTCTTTAAAGGAGAAGTGACGCCTTAAAGTCCCCATCGAATGAGGGTGACGGTTTTTAACTGCTATTCGCACCATCGTTTAATACACTGAAAAAATGCCTCAATAATAAATTGAAGGTAAGGCTAATTTGTTTTAATGATATCTTTGTCATATAATTTGGCCATTAAGTAAAGGAACTTAATTCCTTCCAAAATGTTTTGAATACCCATGTGGGCTAAAATAGACGCTGTTTCATTCCTTCCTGGTATATCTGCTTCATCTCTCTAAACACCACATTACATAGAACAAACTGGGATTTATAGGGGTATTCACTATTTTGCTTATTTCGGCTCCAGGACATAGGTTGTGGGTACTCGTTATAGCCGCCTCAATGAGGCGGTTCTAGCGAGCACGCACAACCCATGTTTTCGAGTTAAAATAAGAAAACAAGAGCTGTCACTGTAAGCGACCAATGCCCCCCCGCGGGGACAATTTTTATGTCTGTTAAAGTTTTTGTGACGGACAGACAAACAGACAGACAGGGCAAAAACTATATGCCCCCGAGAATCTCAGTCGTTGGGGGGGGGGGGGGGGTGCAAAAATATCACAAATTTCCCTCAGAAATATTAACATTTTAGAGAAATGAAAGAGAGCTCTTCTATTTCACACAGATGTGTTATCGTTATGTCTGAACAATTAGCAATGTGCATTCCTACAATAATTACACTTTGAGCGGATATGAGTAAAACTGAATATCGTTTGTTTGTTTGATTTGAGGTTTAACGTCCCCGTCAACACTGTGTAGGTCATTTTGAAGACGTTACTTCCAATTGTGTGGGATTTCACCCGACCGTACGTTGAGATGAAAGACATCTCAAGCCCTGTCGCCCAATGAAGCCAATAGGGTTTATACGCGCTTTGCCTGGGCAGGCTTAGATCCTCTAAGCGGTTTTACAGTATTAATGTGCAGTCAGTTAACGCTCTGCGTGGAAGCATCATGCAGTCCATCTATTTCTTCAAGTCCGGATGGGCGGGGGTCGAAATTGAATATCGTGAAAAATAACTAAATAATGCATTTCAACCAATGAAAGTCTTACAGACCCGGTACTCAATTATAAGCATGTTAGTTAAATGACCCTACTGTCCAGCGGAGGATCACTACTGGTGAGATTAGACCATAGATAATTTGACCAGCCAATGCTAGTGTTAGGAAAAGCAGCATAAACTCCTTAGGTTGGAGACGATTTATGATCGGAGAAAAGCAATCGTTAAAAGCCTTTATTGAGTGTGCAAATTGTATGGCCATTGAAATCGATAATGCTTAATTTTCATTGTAAACAAGATCTCAGCAGTTATTGTGTACCCATAAGTTTGGAGTGGTCCATTTCCAATTATAGGGGTGTCAGGGTTTTTTTGTGTGTAGAAAGTTTAACAAAAATGTAAGTACGTTAAGCAAAGAGTGTAGACTGAGATCAGACGCCGCGTTGTGCGGCATCTGATCTGGTTCCACACTGTTTGCAAATGACCCAAAAAGGACCGCTAGTCATACATGCGTTAAAGTTTTATATTTCTTCCAAAATTTCTAGTTTAAGGAGAGTAGTTAAATTGTTGCGGAAAGTTTTCATTTGCTTTCCGAAAAGTTCATAAAAACTGAACAGTCATAGAGTGGTCAAGAATATTCTTACCACTTTTATACCAAGAATGTATATACGGGGGTATGCATGTCTTTCAGTTTGCAGAAACATAAGTAAGGCGATTCTGACAATATCCGAACAGTTCTAAAGGTGATCTTAATGATTAAATTTTGCTACAGAATAGAACAGAATATATTTTATTTGGTACTGTAGGTCTCCGGACCATAATACAACATATACACACAAACCGACCACAGAGTTACTTTGTTTACGGAAAAGTGACCCAAAATGAGTTGAAAATGAGATTCGCCTTAGTTAATTAAGTTCTTTTTTGTGGGAGTAGGGGTGCGTTACGGCCCTTCAAGATTATTTTAAATAATAATAAAAAACAAAAATAACAAGAATTTCACCACAGGCTATGTTCAGTCTGAGCTAGTAGTTCTTGAGAAGTGGACTTGAACATTTGGGTTAGCGCAAATGTTGAGGGATTGTCCAACGGACGAACGAACGGACGGAAAACCGGTCTCCTTTGTCGCGCCCTGCCAATAGCAGGTGCTTGAGAAAAAAAAACCGAAAGAAAAGTTTAAGTTCAATTTCATAGATTTGCACTGCCATCACGAACATGCCTATATAATTTTGACCCCCTTAACCATTTTTTTATATATTAAAACTGAGGTTTACAGGGGTAAATATTCTTTTTCTAATTTCTTAGATTGTGGATACTCCTTAGAACTGCCTCGTCGATGCGGTTCTAACGAGTACCCACAATCTATGTTTTGAGACGAAATATCGGATTTTATGTTCATTTTTGGTGGCTAAACTGTCAATATATTTGAATAGGCGCGTTTTCGTAATGCTAAGAAGCGTGACATAGTGCTCAGGCACATACAAAGTCTTACAGTCAGGAGAAGAAACTAATAAATAAAGTCTTTTACACATGCAACCTTGTACAGTGAAGACTGTACCATTGATGAGTGACGAATTAAGGTTTTTTTTTTTTTTTTTTTTTTTGTTCATAATAAGTGCAATGCAGTTTGCTTAAAATTCCAAAATGACCTAAATAGTGTTGACGGGGACGTAAAATCTCAGCACAAACAAACTTTGCTCTTTTCAAAATCGGATCAACAAGGATTTGCCTTGCATGGATCTTTAAGTAATGAACACGGCAGTCTGCTGGGTCACTGGTTTCATATTTTGTGCCATTTATACTAGTTAACGAAAACCGCACTTTTTTACGTATTCGGACTTGGTCCCCGCACATCGGGGCTTCGAGAAATAGATTGGGCTGCATGATGCTTCCACGCAGAGCTGAACCCGACCGCACATGAGTATTGGTAAACCTCTTAGAAGGTCTAAGGCAAAGTTGTGTGAGTCGGACTGTTCCATCAATAAAAACCATGTAGGTTTCACTGGGTGGGAGGGCTTGAGATGTAATTCCATCACAATGTCTGGTAAAAGACCCCCAAAATAGGAAGCAGCCCCTCCAAAATAACCTAAATAGTGTTGACGGGAACGTTTCGGACTGCGCTATGTGAAAATGTTTTTGAGTGTATGCAGCTCAGATCAGCCAGTGCATTCATGTAGTCCGAAAAGGCTTTGCTATGTGTTGTATGGGTACCTGGAGATCTTGATCAGATGGCAACTTCGAAAGCCATCTGATCTGGATAATGCACTGTTTTCAAGATAGAGGTTGTCATTTTCCGCAGGATAAGGGTTAGAGGCTATTTTGCCAAGGTGATCCAAGCTATATATATTTTTTTTTCTAGATATTGATGCGAATATTGAGCAACTACTTAAGTCTTTCACTTATTGCTCATTTTCCTCCATTTTGTTTTGTCAAATTTTATTGTATTTAAGTTTCCAATTATATGTATGGACTAGTACTTCAGACTACGTAACTTGGGAAGAGACATGTATTTCTTTTATTATGTTTAGCGAACACGATATTAAGTTGTGCGAACAAGATATTATCTTGTGCCCACAAGATAATATGTTATTCGCACAACTAAATATCATGTGCGCACAGTATACTATCTTGTTCGCACAGTATATTATCTTGTTTACACAACATAGATCTTGTGCGGACAACATAGTATCTTATGCGCCTGATTAAATTGAGCTAAGTTGTGCGAACAAGACAATATCTTGTACGCACGAGATATTATGTTGTCTGCACAAGATCTATGTTGTGCAAACAAGATAATATGCGAACAATTTAATAACTTGTGAGCGCAAGATAATATCTTGTGCGATAGTATGTTGTCCACACAAGATATTAAGTTGTGCAAACAAGATAATTTCTTGAACGCACTAGATATTAGGTTTTTTGCACAAGATCTATGTTGTGAAAACAAGATAATAGGCGAACAAGATAATAACGTGTGATTACAAGATAATATCTTGTGCGAACAAGATAATAAGTTGTGTGCACAATATTTTATGTTGTCCACACAAGATCTATGTTGTGCAAACAAGATTATATCGTGTGCATACAACATATTAAATAAATTGCTTGTCCCTTCCAGGGTTCCGTATGAGACCGATCGGTTGTTGAACACATACTATAGAAAAAAAGAGTCATGTGCAATTTGGTTTGGTGTTACTGTACGAGTGTTTACAAATCAACCATTACCTTTATTTCTAAAATAAAACTTCAACATTGGATAAACTGGCAGCCTCGAATGCATTCCAAAACAAACCAAACAAGGTATTCGTTATCATGTGATCAAACCTTTTTGCAGAAGTTGAAGACTTCAAGAAAGCGCAGTCAATCCATTACGATAATGTACTCGTGTGAGCTAGTGCATTCTTTCATTCCTCTAAAAAGGCTACTTTATTTGTTATATGTTTCTTATTACGCCTTAACTGCATCCAGCGGGTCGGTATCTCTGCTGGTGGATGATTCGTTCGTCCCCGATGGTATCATCAGCTCTGTATCAGTTCCTTAGTGCTGAGATTGAATGCGGTGCTGACGTCAGAACTCAAATACTGATTTAAATAACTATATTATTGTTATACTTTTATTTCTTTTTGGCAGAATAAAATTCTAATTTTTCTAAAACTAAGACTTGTCAGGTGAGACATGTATCTTAACGTATTTGGTTGCCACTTTTTGTTATATCTTTTTTTTTTTCAAGTCTCGCTACTTTGAACATCTCCTTCCTGATGCCCCGGACTTCGTAGAGTGTGGGCCATGTTTGCTGATGTTGGCTCGGTGGGGGACGCCTATATGTCCTAGGGTAGGCGTCTCTTGCATGATGCCTCCAGTTGACCCGTCTCATGAGGTACGTTGGTCGGTGTGTGCTCAAAGGGGGGGGGGGGGGGGTGCTGTGTTTGCCGGGTCTTGTCCATCATCCGTTTCGGTTTCAGAACTTTGGGGCTGAGACACACTGATGCACTGATGAAGATTAAATATCAGAAAGGCCTCTGTGTCACTACATGTGGTATAGTTACGCCTTAATTATACTCAGAACACAGGTTGTGATGCTCGTTAGAACCGCCTCATTGAGGCGATTGTAACGAATACCCACAACCTATGTCTTGGAGCAGAAATAAGCAAGATAGTGTATACCCCTGTAAAGCCCCGTTTTCTCTACATAAAGTGGGGTATAGAGGGTATTAATTTCACGGACTAGTTAACATAATTAATAAAGAAAACCCTTGTGAAAACCTGTTGTTGCAGTTTGCGACCAGGTACGACACAGACAGTCTAGAAAGAGTCTTGGAAACTTTTAGGTACCTTGCATTCTTAAGGGCATATGCTACGAAATACTTCCTACATTGAAAACTGTTTAAGAGTCTGTATATGTTCAGTATCATATACTGGCTCACCACCTATGAAATAAAAACCATATGTCACCGAGCTGAATCTTAAGTAATCTGAACAAGAAGGAAACCACCCCAAACTGTTTTCCCAGAAATATCAGAAAACAAACATGTTAGTAAATAGCATGTCAAAAATGACTTTTGCCTAGCTTTTAAACATTTATTTCAGTCAGAATGATATATTGAGAGATTCTGCTGCCTAAATTTAGCCAATTTTTCAAGCTCAGAAAATTAATTTGCAAAACAAATTTTGTCATCAACCAAAATATCTTTAAAAATTATTCATTGTCTGCATTATTTTGGACCATACAGAAAAATGCTACATTGAAATTTACATAAAACAAGGTTTTTTTCTCTAGGGGATGTTATCAGAGAATAGAAAATTAAAAGAAAACTAGGGGTCACCGTGCTAATTTCTGTTTTATTAAACAAACCGTTCCCCTACCCCCAGACGAAATACATGGTAAAAATACATATAAATTCTATGAAAAGATGGTGAATCATTGACAGATAACTTGGATTTTACTTGTAAATAGTAGCTGGCCATAATATGCATTACAGCAATTCGTTTTATTAAGTCTCTAACCATTTAGGTTGATCTGATCTTGGGTAAATACCGAAAAATTAAAATTTCCAAAAGTTGCAATGTTACTATTTTCGTGAAGTTTATAGCCAAGCTAAACATGTTAAATAATCAAATGAACCCAAAACAATATCTGTTCCACAAATTTCAACCAATTCCTTACCCAAGAACGGTAAAATGTTGGCTCTGGCATAACTTTCATTTTTGATGATCATACAAAAATTGTGAATTGGTAGCATTTGTCTTTAAACGCAACGCCAAATAATGATAAATCAGTATATTACATGCATAACAGAGAGATTGGCCCTATACTATGATTTCTACCATGATGACTTAACTTTGCTAAGCAGAAATATTTCCTCTGAGCCCTTTAGCTGGAACTACTTAATATGAAAGATACAAGATACCGCTTTTGCGGTGAAATCGGTATATACAAACGCGGGAAAGTTTCAGTCCCGTCGACATTATTCATTGCGTCATTGCAATGACGTCTGAAACGATATCAACATACTTCATAATACGTGGCGTTTGAGTCGGATGCAACGCTGAAAAAAAGAAAACAGGGATATGGTCATTGAATAGGATGTTTGATCTCACAATTAATTTGTTGTATTACTAAACCCCTTTTTTATTTGTTTGGTTGGAGGTTTAACGTCTCCGTCAACACTTTAAAGGTCATTTATGAGACGTTGCTTCAAATTCTGTGGGACTTTTTCCCGACATTGAGATGAAATGACATCTCAAGCCCTGCCGCCCTATGAAACAAATAGGGTTTACAAGCATGGACTGTCCGACACTCGCAGCACTTTGCCCGGGCAGGCTTAGATCCTCAAAGCGGCTTACCACTACTCCTAGGCTGATTGGTTTTAGCTCTGCGTGGAAGCATCATGCAGCCAATCTATTTCTTCGAATCCCGATGGGCGGGCGCTTTGTTTCTTCTTTTTTGGTTCAAAACTGTATAAAGCGCTTTCATAATGGCGCCCATCCAGTTTTTTCCCTCCCAGCTTCTGTAACACTATGCTGATTGAACCGTTAACCTGAGCTGTAAACAGTCAATTGAACGGAAATTCAGATCCAAAAAACAAGATCCAAACGGTCCTAAAAGTCTATGGAAGTGCATGTAAAATACATATTATTCATTTTTCCTGTTTTAAAATATGGGATGTTTAAACCTCTGGAGGTAAAACAATCCGGTAAAGAAACTCGTGCTTCGCACTCGTTTCTTTATCGGATTGGTTTACCCCCAGAGGTTTATAAATTCTATATTTCGAATAGGAGAATGAATGATCTGTATTTATCATATGACGTCGCGTCTAAGAGTGTAATAACGCCATGTAATAAATTCCGTAATCCACTAGTGGATTACGAGTAAATATGCAAATTAGTAAGATGAGCCCCGTTACGTTGCATGTACGACGTCCTTAACGACGTCGCGTTTACTAATAGCGGAATATTCATATCTTTGTAAAACAATCGTGATTAAAATGCGTTTTAAATGGCATATGATAAATAGAAGCGTGCATTCGTGCTCATGTATTACTGAATTCTTTAAACTCGTTGAGGAAAAGGGATAAATGCTCGGCAAGCCTCGCATTTTATCCCTTTTCTCAATTCATTTAATAAATTCAATAATACATGAACATTCATGTAAGATCCTCTTTTTATCCTATGACGAAGTTGATAAGCAGTGGATAACGTCGTGTAATAAAAATCGTATGACCACACGTGAAACAACACTTTAGCGGTAACGCTTTAGCGGTAACGCCAGGACGACGTCCATGTCAACCATGCATTTATGTGGATTTTTTTTGTCAAATTTAAGGGCGATGAAATCCAATTTAAAGTGTCCATATGATAAAAAGAACCTTACATGAGCGGTCATTTTATATGAAATGTATGAAACTCGCCAAAGGCTCGTTTATAAATTTCATATGAAATGACCACTCGTGTAATATCCTCTTTTTAACATACGTTTGTGTTATCGAATTAAATAATGAAAAAATACATCTGTGTGAGACCTAGTTTTCATATGAAGTGGGGTCTACAAGAGAAGTTATTACACGGACTTGGTACTTGATACGAGGGTAGGCTGAAAAGTTCTGAGCCTGACCAAGATCCAATGGTTTGTCCATGCTGAAAGTGCCTTATTTTTCAACATAGTCTCCCTTCTTGTCCACACACTTCCTCCAGCGATGCTCGAGTCCTTGGATCCCAGTGGTATAGAAGGTCTCATCTTGGTCCCTGAAAAACTCCTCCACAGAAGCTATCACCTCCTCGCCTGACCGATAATGCTGCCAAGCCAAGTGCTTTTTCATGTTTGGAAACAGGAAATAATCTGATGGAGCTAGATCAGGTGAATACGGAGGGTGATCGACAAGTGTGAAGCCACAGTCATGCGCAGCAGCCATTGCGACAACCGATTTATGAGCAGGCGCATTGTCCTGATGGAACAAGACCCCTTATGTCAATTTTCCGGGTCGTTTAGCCTTAATTGCTTTTCGCGATTGTTTTAGCAGATCTGCATAATACTCCCCATTAATTGTTCTGCCCTTTTGAAAGTAATCTATGAATATTATGCCCTTGGCATCCAAGAACACTGATGCCATCACCTTCCCTGCAGAGGAGACGACCTTTGCCTACCTTGGAGGGGGTGAGCCAGGGTGCTTCCATTGCATGGATTGTCTTTCGGTCTGTGGCTCAAAGTGATGAACCCAACACTCATCCTGAGTGACAAAACGGTCAAGAAAACCATCTTGGTCTGCTTCAAACGTAGCCAAGTTGGCTTGTGACAGGTTCAGTCTGGTCAACTTTTGGTCAGGCGTCAAAAGCCGTGGCACCCATCTGGCGGAAACCTCCGACATTCCTAATTCACTGTGTAGAATGTTCTCTACTCGTTCACGGGAGATGCCAACAGTGTTAGCTAACTGATTCATAGTTAAACGCCTGTCATCCATCACGGCCCTGTGCACTTGGCTGATGGTTTCCTCAGTTGTTGCCGTTGTGGGTCGTCCACACCAGTCATCATCTTCAATGCTGTCCTTGCCATCTTAAAATTTGCTGCCCACCTTTTCACGGTTGCATACGAAGGAGCATCATCCCCTAATGTAGCAACCATATCGGCATGAATGCCCTTAGGAGCTAACCCATTTTTATGGAGGTACTTGATGACACCACGATGCCAGATTTTGTCCATTTCCTCAAAAACGTGCTAGTATCAATTTTCAAGGTCTAGAATTTCTACGTTATTGCAGGTAAACTTGAACTCATTTGAGTCAAATCAAGTAATAAAGGTTTGAATTTAATGAATACAAAATTTCATGGCTGTTCGATGCCTGCTTCTTGGTCAGGCTCAGAACTTTTCAGCCTATCCTCGTAGTTTAAACGTCTGTGTCAAAATATCGTCGCCTGCGATACTCGCACTACGTTAACATACTTCGTTCTTATTTCTGCTCAAAACATAGTATCTCATGTGTCCTCATCCCACCCATTGGAGCTGGAAGAAATAGATTAAGACTGGACTGCTCAGAGCTGAAACCGACTGAACATTCGTGTTTTCGTAAACCGCGTAGAAGGTCAAAGTAGAAGTAAAACAAAGATCAGGAATTGATACAATTAACTTACTCCACCCATAAAAGACAACAAAAGGAAAGAAATACAAACATTAGGCGACCAGACCATAATGGAAACCTAAACAAAGGAAGGCCATAAGGACAGTTACTTTCCCACAAAATGGCCATATGGCCATCCAAAACCAAAAGACACAAGTGATACATACAGTAAGTAACAAACAACAACATAAATAAATCGCCACAGAAGAGCCGCCTTGGAAAGGTCAGTGGAAGATTTCCACTGTGGGGCTTAAATCGATTTTACGTGGCCACAATCCTCGCCCTTACTTCCGTCGCGATTTAGACAAATAATTTGTTCAGTCCGCATGAAGGCCTCCTAACTCATCAGTGCAACATCTCCTGCCCAGACATATTGGTGCGAATCTGACCGAGCCTTAAACCCCTGCAGTTTCTTTGGGATGTTAAAAATGTCCACATAATCGGAAACAACGTCTCCAAAATGACCTAAATAGTATTGACTCGGATGTATGTGTGACAGCAGCATGAATAAAAATATATAACATTGCAAAACTCGCTTTGCCTACATAAAGTGGGTTTGTGAGGGGTTCAGTACGTGAACTGGATAAAGTTTACAAATCAAGTGTGAACAAGAGCAACAATTCTGGCTGCGTTATAGTTCTGAGGTAATCTGTTCCTGATATATCTGAAACATGGATTTAAGTGAGACTGCTTTTTGTGGAATGTCGTCATATAGCATTATGATGATGACGACGACCATAACGGCCACGAGGACGACGATGATGACGAACCGTCATGTTGTAATTTGAAAATCCCGCTTTTCACAGCTCATGTATATGCAGCGACAATCTACGTTTATTATGCAGCAGGAAGGAATAAAGGAGCGAAAGGCACAAGAAAAAAGTAACGGAAAAAAGTCACAGGTTTGGGTAGGAAATAAATAATGGAAGAAAAGTCACAGAAATGTTTTTTTTCTTGTTTTTCTTAGAATTGTTGGTGATAATCACAACCATTCATAATGTTAACAAGTCCGAGCAATGAACACCCCACTAACCCCCATTTTATGAAGAGACTAGAAATGCGTTCAAAGGACACGGATGCCCCCGCGTGAAAATATGCCTATGTTCGTATTAATCCATAGAAAGTTATTGACGGTGTTTAAGTTTTGGACCCTTTTTTCCACATTCGACCTCTAAGTATGCCATTGACCTTGGCGGTAAGGACCTTGGTTTTGTGTCAGACAGATTGTCTCATGATGCCCAACATTTCTGCCAAGTAATTTCAAAATCCATCCAGAATAAGAAAGTTATTGACTGCGTTTAAGTTTCGGACCCTTTTTGGAACTTTTACCTCTAAGTATGTCCTTGACCTTGGCGGTACTGACCTGGGTCTTGCACGTGACACATCGTCTAATAATAATTAACAATTCTACAAAGTAATTTCAAAATCCATCCCAAAATAGGTTATTGACTTCGTTTAAGCCGGCCCCCGCCCATAGGGGCTTGAAGAAATCTATTGGATGCATGATGCTTCCACGCAGAGCTGAATTCGGCCCGCACACTACTACTGGTTAACCGCTTAGAGGATCTAAGCCTGTCCAGGGAGCGCGGTGCGATGCGGACCGTCCATGCTAATAAACCCTATTCGTTTCATTGGGCGACAGGTCTTGAGATGCCATTTCATCTCAATGTCGGGTAAAAGTCCCACAAAATCGGAAGCAACGTCTCCAAAATGGCCTTTACAGTGTGGACGGGGACGCTAAACCACAAATCAACCAACCAACTTCGCCTTTTTAAGTTTCGGACGGACGAACGGACTGACGGACAGTGGCAATGCTATATGCCCTTCCACCATTTTTCGAAAGGCGGGGGCATAAAAAGTAGGGCTTACAGGGGGTATTCGTATTTTTTCATATTTTGCTCCTCTTCGTGAAGCAATCTGATCTGGGTCTACAATGTTTACTGTTTGCCAAAAAAAAAGTATTTTTAAAAAAGTTTGTAAGAAGATGCAGCAGAGTGAATAAACAGTGATAAATAGGCAACAATTTCCAATTCAGGTTTTCTTGGTATCTTTAGGCCAAAGGGTTTGACACCGGGAAATGTCGGGTTTGCAGGTGTTGACGTTACTTTTATTTACTCATTATATATTTTGAAAATGGATGATTTCTATTTTATCTATTTGTGAAGTTTTATCTGTGACTTTATTTCCATTAGCCTTTTCCAGTGCCTTTCTTTCCGAACAGCATCGCCAACCCCGACACAAGAAGGGACATTTCCTGTCCGATATTTACGAGGATTAAAACCAGAAAAGAAGACAAGAAAATTAAAACAATAAAACAAAATCAGTAAGAACAGAATGAAAAACATCATTGAATGTGTGTGCTCACTCATGTATTTGCTTTTGATAAATGCTTTAGCCAAAACAAATGCATCAGGTTTATGAAAAAAAAAAAAAACAAAAAAAAAAAAAAAAACAACAAAAAAAACAAACAAACAAAAAACAAGAAGCATTTTGCATTGTTATATACAGTTTAATGCCTTAGTACAAAGGTCATTGTCTGCGTCGCGTGTTCGAGACGTTCGGAATAGTCTTGTCTCCGTATGACCTTAGCTGTTGATGGGACGTAAAACTCAAAATACACAAAAGGTCGATTGATAGATGACACGTTTGCGGTAGAGTGTCAAAACTTCAGCAACGCTCGTTATACACACGATTACGAAACTGACACCTGCTTTATCGACGATAATCATCACTAATCAGCCTGAACACAGCAAGGTCTACATTCGCGATGCGCATTGTGGGTAGTTTTTTTTTCTATTTTGTTTATTTTTTTAACTGAATTGAGATTGAACGTCCCCGTAAAATCTAAAAGGGTCATTTTGGAGACGTTCCTTTCAATGTTGTAGGACTTTTACCCGACAAAGCTCAAGCTCTGCCGCCAAATGAAACCAAAAGGCTAATATGCACTGGACGGTCTGACTCACACCAATTTCCTTGGGCATGCTTTGTAGGACCCATTGTTTCTTCGTGCACCTAGTGAGGACTCCGATCAGACAACCCAGATGTTTAGGCTGATATGTGTCTTTGCTGGATGTAATAAGTGTAGACAATGCATTGCCAGAACTCTTTTATACTGTCTCCAAATACATAAAAATAAATACAAAAAAAAAATAATAAATAAATAAAAAAAATGAAAATAATAAATATATAAAACTACAAAAGAAAATTTAATTTCGCAAATAATGTTTGATTAAAATAAGATCATTTTTACAAGGTTATTCGATGCACAGGCAAGTTAATATGAGGTAGTAAAAACTGGTCACAGGAAAAAAAAATCACGGAAAAAAATTCACAAATAAAAAATATAGAAAAAAAATCCACTAATAAAAGATTGTACATTAATCAATTTTTCTGATGCCATGTTAAAGATGGTTGGTTATTGTCAATTAGTTCAGTGTTTATATAACTTGCTCAAAGGTGTGAATATTGGTCCTGTCTACCTAATGTGTTGCGTATACCCAGGTAAACCCAAACCTATATATAGAAAAATGGGGTTTACGGATTATCCATTACAGTCCTCATTTTTGCTTATAAATATAGATTGTGGGTACCTGTTAGAAGCATCTAACTGAGCCGGTTCGATTCAGCACCCACGATGTATATTTGTGACAGACAATTAAGAAAAAAGATAAAAATTAGTAATAATAATAAAAAAAAAAAAAAGAAAGATAAAATTCCGAAAAATCCTACTTCTAGCTAAGTTTAATCTCACGGGCGTAACATTACGCAAACACGCCTATACAAATACATTGCCACCTTTATCGCCGAAAAAATAAAAAGTTCAAGATGAAAAATTGTGATATTTTTCTTATTTCTGCTCAAAATATAGATTGTGGGCACTCGTTAGCACCGCCTCATCGAGGTGGTTCTAACGAGTACCCACAATCTATAGAGCAGGAATAAGAAAAATAAGGTTTACCCCTGTAAACCCCAGTTTTACTATATAAAAGTGGGGTTCAAGGGGGGTCAAAATTATACAGGCCTGTTTTCGTTATGTAATTGTAATGTAAAGACTCTTAAGTGTCTTAAAAGATGGGAAACTCAGTGGTCAGTCCTCGTTAGTCATTGCCAATATTCTGGATTCGAACTTATCAATAAGAACCTCATATAACACATAACAGTCATTATATGCCTTATTTTCGGTTCAAAAACATAGATTGCACCACCCCATTGAGGCTGTCCTAACAACGACCCATAGTCTATATTTAGGCTAAAATAACAAAGACTTACAAAAGTTTCCATCTAACTTATGTTATATCTGAAATGAAAGATGACATTTTAGCAGTGGCACGGGCGTAATACAGAAATGTGAAGACTCTAAGGGATCAACAAGGATGGAATACTCCGTTGCCTGTAGTTGTTCTTCGTTGTCAACACTTAATTTTGAATCATGCTTTTCAGTAAGCTACTCACATTACACTAATGAAAACATTATTCAAACAAATTTTGTGACTTGTTTTTCCGTGACTGTTTTTCCCAAACTTTTCCCCCACTGTGACTTTTTTCCCTACATTCGTAAAAAACTACCACTGAACCATTGCGGATGATTCTAACGAGCACCCGCAATCTACATTTGCAGCCGAAATAATGAAAAATATCAAGCTTTATAAATCAAAGCACTGAAGCACTTGTCTAGGTTGGAAAATGATCCTGAACGGTAAGTAAACTGTTGACATTTCGCTTAACTTTTACAGTTTTACTTGTTTGATTTAAAGTTTAACGTCCCCGTCAACACTAACTTTTACAGACCTGCATTGTAAGATATTTGTATAGACCCTGATACGATATCGCGTACGTAAGCAAACACGGTAGACCATGATCAGACATCGCGTTCAACGGCGTCTGATCTGTGTCTACACTGGTTGTCAAACACAACACTTGATTCCAGTCCAAATTCTATAGATAACACTCCGACGCAATACTCTGACCTCAACGCGGCTATTTTCCTATAAATTTGTTAAAACCACGTGGACTTTAGCAAAGAAAACCTAATACCCATTATAACTTCGGGTCGTTTGACAAACAATCGACCAAAAATTGAATTTAATTGTTGAGATTTTGTTTGTTTGTTCTGAGGTTTAACGTCCCCGTCAACACTGTAAAGGTCATTTTGGAGACCTTGCGTCCAATTTTGTGGGACTTTTACCCGACATTGAGATGAAATGACATCTCAAGCCGTGCCACCCAATGAAACCCATAATGTGTCTAAGCATGGACGGTCCGACTCGCACCGCATTGCCTGGGCAGACTTAGATTATCTAAGCCGCTTACCAGTACTCGTTTACGGGTCGGTTTCAGCTCTGCTTTGAAGCATCATGCAGCCCATCTATTTCGTCAGGCCTGATGAGCGCGGGCAGGATTAATTTTTGTGATACAAAAGTATTCGCCGGCCTCTATAGCTCAGTCGTACGCACGTCTGACTGCTGATCAGGAGGACGCGGGTTCGATACCTGCTGGGGTCGGCAACATTCTTTCGGTAAGATTGATCATGAAATTTAGCGGATAGCCAACAGGACAGTAACTTTCCCACAAAATTGCTATTTCGAGCGTAGTGCACACGGTTATACATGTATATGGCTAAATATGTGACCCAACTGCGTTTGCTTTAAAATTCTTAGCGTAGCGTATACCTTGCAAAAACCCGTACGAAAAGAAACGCACTAAAACGTCAATACGTATAAAAACGTAAAAAGCAGTATAGCGCGATAATACGCATAACAATCGGTTTCCTACGCCTTAATATATTTGCTACGTTTTATTGTACGTTTTATTACGTTTCAGGTTTTTTTTGGCAGTTATTGCTTGGTATCGCTTCCCTACAAAACGGCGCAAAATTAATGTACATGTAGTAAAGCATAGCCCTCACTACGTAGCGGTGAGACTGAGGCTTTACTCCGAACCACGTAACGTAGAGGCATACACGTTTACGAAATTCGCGGATGTATGGCACTAGAGAAGACGAAAAAAAAACAAGGATTTTTTTGTATTTTTCATGAACGTAATGTTTGTGGGGCGACATATATAAAGGGTATTGTGGGGCTTTATATATGTATAATATATACATGCCTCATATCTGGGTTGGTATTGTGGGGCTCTATATATGTTTAATATATATATGCCTCATATCTGGGTTAACATTTTCTACCACTTAGCTAGGTAAAAAATGTATAGATATAGAGATCAACGATATCTGGCTTGCGTAATGGAACTAAACAAAACACATAAAACGAAGGATTTACATTTTCGTGAACATTATGTTTGTGGGGCTTTATATATAAATTGCAATGTGGGGCTTTATATATATATAGTATATATGCCTCATATCTCGGTTAAAATTTTGCGCCACTTATCTCGGTTTAGCCACGACCACCCCATATCATGACCAATTTCTATATATATATATATATATATATATATATATATATATATATATATATATATATATATATATATATATATATATATATAAACAAATAATTTTATAAATAAATTAAAGAGGTGGGAGGGAGGGCAAATTTTTCTAGAATGTTTCACCATCTTCCTTGTACAGAAGTCACACAAGCTGTGCCGAAAATATAATAATGCTCATGCAAGTTAAAAAACTGACCAATCAGAAACTTGCTTGTGTGGTTGTTATGGTAAAACCAACAACAAGTAGAATATGTAAAACCTGAATTGACTCGGATCCGGATACCTTCAATCATAACTAAGTACCGAATTCCCTCAATACGCCGGAGGTACAAATAACCGGAATCGAATAACATCAGTATCATATCGCCTTCAAGTTTCTCATAATTAATTATTTTAACTTATGTGTTAAAATTAGTCAATTATTCAAATTTCAGCAGGAAATGAATCATTAACTCAATCCAATTTAAATTTATGATTTTAATTAGGCCAAATGTGATACTGAATAACATATTCTATGGTTCATATATGTTTAACTTAGTAACATATAACCAGAAAATGACTGACGTTAATATTCAATAATACTTATCTTAACTCACTAATCATAAACCGCCAAACCGAAGGCCGAAAAAAAAATAAAAATAAAATAAATAATAATAATATTAATAATAATAACAAATAAATAATAGAATACAAAATAAGAAAAATAACTATTATAATAAAAATAAACAAACTCTAAAGTTGAACTATTAGAAACTACTTAAAACTTTAATCATCACCGTTTGTGATCCCTACGCAACACTTTCCTGCATAATAATGCAACTTGCAATGTAGTTACAGGAACCAATATACAAGTGTTTGAATCGATGAGATCCATATATTCCAAAATTCCTTGATATAGGAATAATTAAGTAGTTTCTTATATATAAAACAAACAAATAACCAATGCAATTCATCTCAACAATAATGTTCATTCAATGATCATGTGATGTAACTAATTCCAAAACATGTACGTAAGTTGGAATAATCATTCATGTATATAATTCCCATTGATTTCATTGTGCAGAAGCACTTGATATATAATTTTATCCCAAAATAGTGCACAAATTTCATCAACTGAAAACAATGGTCTTGAAAATGACCTGAAATGTGTTAACGGTGACCCTAATTGTCCACTATCAAAACAATCACATGAAAACTGAACAAACAAAGAACTGAAATATGAATACTCACTTGATCTTCTAGCAAAACCATTCAAACCAAACATTAAGGTCTGAAATATTTACATACATATATGTATATATAAGTATTGTAGCTATCAATTTATTGTCTCGCCCCCGCCCATAGGGGCTTGAAGAAATATATGGGTTGTATGATGCTTCCACACAGCTGAATCCGGCTGGCATATTAGTACCGGCAAACCGCCCAAAGTATCCAAGCCTGTGAAGGAACTGCGGTGCGAGGCGGATCGTCCATGCTAATAAACCCTATTGGTTTCATTGGGCGACAGGGCTTGAGATGTCATTTCATCTCAATGTCGGATAAAAGTCCCACAAAATTAAAAGCAATGTCTCCAAAATGACCTTTACAATGAAGACGGGGACGTTAAATCACAAATCAAACCAATTAATCTATTGTCGAAATGACCTTTAAGAAAAAGTATCTTAATCGCCGTGAGCCCTCCGTATTGAGATGGAGACCTTTATCTTTTTTGGCGAACAAATACCTCCTGAATGTTCCATATTTGGAAACTGCTTTCCATGTTTCTATAAATCGGAAACCAAGATCTGGTCCCATTTCAGTACGGAGACATTTATTAACACTTTTAATCATCTTATCAGTTATTTCATGATCAACTGGTCTCGGAAGTATTGAAGACATAATAATTGTAATGCAACGTTTTTTCTTCTTAATGATTGGTATCAAATTACCATAATCTGCCACGATATTATCAAAACTGTCTCTCCTGTCTATATTATTAGTGCCTATATGTATTATAATGTAGTCAAAGGGAGATAAGTCAACGTGTCCCTGATCAATACGCATTGTTAATTTCGCTATATTATCACCTGGAAATGACTTTATTACAACACCATCTATAGGCGGCATATTGTTGATTATGGAATCTCCTACTATTATCACTCGTCTATTTTCTGCAATTAAAATGAAATTTAAGGTCAAATCTATCATACAGACCAAATGTTACATATTCTAGGTAATACTGACACTAGTTAATTCAATGAATAAACTTAATTTCATTGCAATTCACCATGTAGTACCAATTTCTCCAGTTTAAATAATCTGTAATACAAGAATATGTCAATAAGTAAACACTTTTACCTCTTCCCAGATGACAAAACTCAATGAATGAACTACATTTCATTGCAGTTTTTATTACCCCACTTCTCTTGTCAAGGAAATCAAGGAAAAGGGAAAAATGATCAATTAAGACAAGTTTAATATTAATACAAAAACATAACTCTGTTTTATTTCACCTTTTCCCAGATGACGAAACTCAATGAATGATCTACGTTTCATTGCAGTTTCTATTACCCCACTTCTCTTGTCAAGGAAATCTAAGAAAAGGGAAAAAATGAGCAATGAAGACTAGTCTAATAATAATACAAAAACATACAATCAGAGAACAACACTAATTTTACCTTTTCCAAGATGACGAAACTCAATGAATGAACTACATTTCATTGCAGTTTCTATTACCTCACTTCTCTTGTCAAGGAAATCTAAGAAAAGGGAAAATGATTCTAATATTAATATAAAAACGTAATACTATCACCTTCAAAGAAGATTATCCATTCAATGTCCCAAAATGGCATTGTCATAAGAACTGCTGCAATTCAAATGAAATAAAATTTGTAAAGGTGATGGATTTAATGTCTGTCTTCAGAAAAACAGCTAACTCAATGAAATTTGTTTCACCGTCATTAATCTATTTCACTTCCAGTCAAGTAAACACAGAGAGATAAGCATACTTGGACATAATTTTAGTCTAATCTATTCACACTAGACTAAATTCATTTATTCCATACTTCTGCAGAAATACTTGGTCATTCATCACCATTTACAAAAAATAGACCACCTATATCAGACCACCTTATTTAGATCACCAGAATCAAAATGGTCAAATATTAATGTCTCTCTGTATTCATGACTACAGCATTAAATAACATGCTTCTGACAATTCTTTAAGTTATTTAAGAAGCAGAGAGGTCATTCATTTTATCTGTTTCTTGATGATTTTAAAATGTAACTTTTCATCTCACTTGCCACTTTAATTTTATCTTCTAATGTAAACGACAAATACTTTTTATATGCATCGGAACGCCAATCTCCCATAAGTTGAATTTTATCAGAAGGAATTTTAGCCTTAAAGAGCAAGGTAGCACCTCCTCTTCTGAATGAATGAGAAGAAAATTCAGAAGGATTTAATCCTATTTCTTGAGCATAATTCTTAATTTTTAATTGATAAAGCCTATAATTAACACATGTTTTATTTGGAAGAATGAACAGCGGTGCCTCGCCTTCTGCTGGAATAGCATCGCACATCATTCTATAAGCTCGAACTGGACATAAAACACTGTCAGGTATTTGTACCAAAGGTATATATAAAATTCTTTCTCCTTTTTGAATCGTTTTAGTCCATCTCAGCCTTACTATCAAATGGCTTTTTAAATCTAAAATATCATTCCTTAACAAAAACTTTTTCTGAACTAAATCTCGATTTAGTGTGGGAACTAGATTGGATTTCCGAGCTAATAAAAAGAAAGCAAACAAAAATAAGCACCAATAAACCAGATCATAAGCATTGCCAAAGTCTATAAGATTAGCTATTTTCAATAATATTTCGGGAGTGATAGATTCTGCTTGTTTACGGCAATAAGGGTGCAACTTAGCTATTCCTTTAAGTGAAAGATTTAGAATGAATCTATTAATATGTTCTACAGAATATCCAAGCAAAAGATGCATAGATCTTATTCCATTGATGTAATTCCTGATAGAATCAGTTGATTTTAATGTTCTGCTCAAAAACTGAGCATATAACTGTAATGTCTTTGTAGACGTAGGTAGACTCACAAAATTGAAATAGGTACAAAATAATAAATAAGACTCCCACTGAACTTGTAGATTTTTTCTTGTACCTTCAGCATAAGCTGCTTTATTGGAAGTTTCTAGATCTCTTTTCAGTTTTTGTAACTGAATATCTGAAAGTAGATATTACCAATTATTTAAAAAACTGAACATTTCTTCGGGGACCCCGAACCGTCGCAAATTGTAACCCTCCGTCAAACTTTTAAATCTGAACTCACTAGAAGCATCTGAATACCATCTCGCCAAAATATCTGAAATTCTATTCTCGTTAGAAGAAAGGTGTCGAGCTCTAAGTTCAAATTCGTATGATGCTGCTAAGAAGCAAATTTCTCTAAGCGAGTCCTGTAAAATCTCAGACCTAGATTTTCCAGTATTTATAACCTGACAAACACTTTGATTGTCACAAAATACGACTATTCTTTGTCCCCTAAAATGCTTTCCCCATAACTTCAAACAGATAATTATGGAAAATATTTCTAAAGCACAAATATGATAGCATTTTTCCATAATACTTTCTGGGAAACGAGAATGAAAATAACTACCATTCCAGAAACCTCCACATCCTGTCAAAGAGCTATCAGAAGAAAAAATGGCATCTGGTTCACACCATTTTTCATATTCCATCATAGATATTCCATTGTAAATAGGTAAAAACTTATGCCACCAAATAAGATCTTTTTTAACAAATTCTGGTATAATATGTCTAGCATTCGAAGAATTATATATAGATCTAAGCCATGTCAATAACCTTGAAACGAAAATTCTATGTTAAATATGCCGCTATAAAATTTAATTTTCGAAGGAGGGATTGTACTTCTTTTAAAGAAGCCGTACTTTTATCCAACCAACTTAAAACCAAGGCTCTAATTTCTCTTAAACGCTCTGGCGTAATCTCCATTGTCATAGTGATGGTGTTAAATAACACTCCTAAGAAGGACATTATTTCAGAAGGAGGAGAAGCTTTATCTACTGCCTCTTCAAAACCACACTTCTGCAACACTGCTTCCAAGCAATTATATGCAAAATGTGCCAATTCCTTACGTTCAGCACCAGCCAAATCATCTAAATAATTTAATATTGCAATGCCAATTTGCAGCATTATAAAAGAAATAGCATTTGTAGTCCTTTGACAAGCATTAGCACTAGACCTCAAACCCATCCTCAAAACAGTGTCGCAGAAAATATGTTTATCCCAAACAAATGAAACCAAATTGTAATCTTTTGGGTCTATACTAATTTGCCTATAAGCTCTTTTTAAATCTTTTTTAAACAATAAACAGCCTTTTCCTTTAATTTTAATTAACTCCACAAAATCGTCTACTTTTGGAAAAATAATTTGAGTTGTATCTCCTAAATATTCTGTTTTAGAAACAAAATCATTCACTGCATTTCCCTTAGGATAGCTAAGATCCATAATAATTCTTCTATCATGGGAATCCTTTTTTGGGACAGAATTCAGGGGTGAAATAACAAGGCTATCTTGGAAAGGATTATCTTTAAATGGACCTAATATAGCTCCATAATTGCTTTCTTTCTGTATATAGGTATTAATATCTAGAGGAAATTCTGATGCACCTTTATGATTTTTGTATTTCCAAATTTTATCTTGTTTAGGTAAATTTTTGGCACAACCTTCAAAACCAATTGGAAAACCAAATTCCAATAAATCACAAACCTGCAAATCTGAATATTCTCTTAACATGTTTCTCATAAATTTAACATTTATTTTCTCATTGATCCTAATTCTGCATTGTTCAAAATTGTATTTCCCTGAATTCTGAACCTTTTTATGAATTTCCAACTTATTTTGAATATCAGCCATTTTCAAATTTTTACTAGCTTTACAAACTTTACAAGTAGATTTGTGAGAACATAAGTGTGTATGAAAATTATCATGTGAAATGAGTTGTTCATTTGTTTCTTGCATCAACAATGACTGTGGACCATCTAAAGACTGTTTGTATGAAACTGATTTTTTAGAAAAATATGGCAAAAATAAGTCTGCTAAATATTCTTTATCTTGGTCGGTCCTAAAACTTTTTGGTCACATTTTGGTGTAAGGACATGCTGATGAACATTCAGGATGTTCAAGTTTCTTCGCATCTTTCTGCCAACAAGTTGCACAAATGTGCTGAGCAAAATGAAATCTACCAAACTTTGTTCGGTATGACTCATTTTGTGTTGGCATTTGTTTCTGTTATACATTGCGCAAAACCAAAGTTTATCTTCAGATGGTTTCTTAGATTCAGGTTCTTCTTTTTTGTGTTGAAATTTTTTGGAAAAAGAATTTTGTTTCGGGACATGCACTTTATTCTGAACCTCAGTAGACCCAAAGGCAACTTTCAAATTTTTCTAGAATGTTTCTCCATCTTCCTTGTACAGAAGTCACACAAGCTGTGCCGAAAATATAATAATGCTCATGCAAGTTAAAAAACTGACCAATCAGAAACTTGCTTGTGTGGTTGTTATGGTAAAACCAACAACAAGTAGAATATGTAAAACCTGAATTGACTCGGATCCGGATACCTTCAATCATAACTAAGTACCGAATTCCCTCAATACGCCAGAGGTACGAATAACCGGAATCGAATAACATCAGTATCATATCGCCTTCAAGTTTCTCATAATTAATTATTTTAACTTATGTGTTAAAATTAGTCATAGATAGATAGACTTGGATAGCGAATAAAACGAAAGTTACGCAAAAACTTATTTTGTAAGTAAGCTTTCGTGAATAACGGTATCAAGCCATTGACATGGGTCATTCACGAAAAGATTTTCGTCAATTAAAACGGATTTAGGATAAATGAATTTCGGTAATAAAAGCGAAATATCATTCTTTCCTTCTAGAGGCATTATTTCAATGAAAACGGGTATATTTTCTCTCAAAATGCCTGAATATTGTTACCATTTTAAGTTCCGCCAATACATTTGAATAGCGATGGCCGTTTCAATTGACGGCCAGTACTTTGCGCATGCGCAAGAATGACGTCATAAACGGAATTCCTAAAACCTCTTATATCTCTTCAAGCCCCTGGTCTGGTAGTTACCTCCCCTCGCTCGCTTTGTTAAGCTTTGATTAGGTCATGCAGGGCGGGACTACAAGCCCCGATGGGCCCAAACTCTCCATTAATGGTGACCCCTCGGTCTTGATGGACCTTCGGAATTCTGAAGGTCCGACTAAGACCGAGGGGTCACCTTCTTCTTCTTCTATATATCTTAACCTCCTTTATAGGAGAACCACGTTGTCACGCGTATAAAAATCTTCTTAGTAAAAGTTCATTAAACTTTAAGTATATATGTACAGATAAAAGTTCCTGGAGGGCACTAAGATGACTCCATAAAACTTCTGCAACCCGCCACCACAAGAGTCACCATCACCGTTAATATGTACAATAAACATTGATATGTAAAACATTCAATCTTGTAGTATAGATTCTTGAATCCAATTAAAATTCACTGTATTCGTAACTTCGTTTGCCTTGGATTATATATGATCACTTGTTTTTTAGCAGCATTTTATACCTAGTGCCATATAGGCTATGCAATAATCTCCGTGTATGAAATTCAACTGTAGAGAGTCGTTGATATTTCTGATAATGTCTTATATTGGGTCTGACCAGTAGTGTTGAACAGTCCAGTAGTATTTGAATCTGATCGGTTTCACTGAGCGCTGCAAAGTTAACACTGTGTACTAACGTCAGTTCTTTGCAAACGTCTTTCAGTATATGGTCTCTGATATGGGATAATTCTTCACATTTCAATATGAAATGGTTCAAATTCTCGTCGTCTTTCTTACATAGTAAGCAAGTAGGATTTGTAAAATTCTTATTGAATTCATGTCTGTTTGACTGCAGCACATATGCTCCGCACAGGAATTTCAATTTTGTTGGGATTCGGGTTTTGTCTTTTGTTGACTGAATTTCCATTCCAAGAATTGGGTGAACTTTCCCGGGTTTATATGTTTGACAGTTCAGATATTTCAGGGATTTATAGTACTGTTTCGTTGAACAAAGTTCGTCAGTCCAGTAACTGTCTACAGCTTTGTCGACAAGCGATTTCCATCGACGTTTCGATATTGGTATTTCGAGATATTCAGAAATGTCATTTAGTTGATACTTCCACAGAATTTTCTTAACTTCAATGAACCAACTGTTACTCTTCATAGTCTTGATTGAAATTTGACGAGCTGCTAAAAGTTTTTCTACAGAATCTGGATTTTGTCGACATACATTATTAAACATGATTAAAACTTTCTTGTGTATTTGTGCTTCTATAGGTAGAAAGCCGGATAAGATATAAACTGCTACGTCCGATGAGTTCATAGGTATTGATAGTATCTGTTTGAGTAGCTTTTTCTGGAATGTTTCTAACTTGTTTATTAAAGTCTGGTTAGGAATAATAAGTTCGAGTCCATATAGTAACACTGGCGTAATATATGTACGTATGAGATGTAGGTTTGTCTCGGGATCTAATCCATTATGACCATGTAGACCACTAGCCATCAGGCTATAGACAGTTCTTCTTGCTTTCTTAATATTCTCTTCAATGTTTTCTTCACGGGTTTCCCGCATGCTTGAACTTCTTATTACACCAAGGTGTGTTGACGAGTGAACTTTTTTCATTTCAGTGTCTTTCATGTATATACCAGAATTATAAGAGTCAGGTGTTATCTCGGATTTGTTCGGATCAATTTGCACCACTACGCTTTTTATCGCGTGCAGTAGGTATCTTTCCATATCTGCAGAATCGACTGCTATGTCTGTTATGATCTGTAGTTCAGGTTTGGAGTTACTATTCAGAGTCAAGTCGTCGGCGCAGCCACTGAGATTGGTTCTTATGTTCCCAATACTGGCACCTACGTTGGAGTTAACTATTCTGTTCATAGCCGGGTTGATATAGATCTTATACAAGTCCGCAGAAAGGATTCCACCTTGACGGACACCTTGATTGACCGGGAACGGATCTGAGTGTAAGTTTGCCCACTTAACCGTACTTGTAGCATTTTGATGTAAGCTGTCGATCAGAGTCCAGTGTTTGTTTTGTATTCCAGTATGGTACAACTTCCTCAACAGGTGATTATGGTCCACAACGTCGAAGGCTGACTTAGCGTCAAGTAGAACCATGTACGCTGTTGAGTTGTTATCTTTACTTTCCCTGATAAACTCCTCGACGATGAGACCTGCGTTCAGTGGAGACGAGTTCTCAGTAAATCCACGCTGATACGGGTTTTGGGATTTCATACATTCAACTTTGATTCTGTTCCGTATTATTGTTTCTATGATTTTACATACTACCGGAAGGACTGTTATACCTCGATAGTTGGCCGAATCATTTTTGCTTCCTTTTTTCTTATATACTGGGGTGAGTAAACCAGTTTTCAATAGGTCTGGTATGTCACCGTCTCTGAATATGATATTGAGGATTTTCAGTAAATAGTCCATGGCTGCAATCCCAGCATTCAGAATATGTTCTATGGTCAAGCCGTAAATGTCATTAGATTTACCTGTGTTTATAAATTTAATCGCTTTCTGAAGTACTTCCATTGTTATTTCAGGAATTTCATTTTCTCTAACCATTTCACGTATGAGATTAACCTCTAAAATATTTTGTTCATGATAGTGTTCATCAAAGTGTGGTTGTTCAGCGGAGTTAGCTAACTTTTCAAAGTGGTCTTTAAAGCCTTGGACTATTCCATCAGTTCCTGTGTAATGTTTGTCGTTCACATTCAAGTTAGTAATATATGCATGACCTTTCTTTCTTTGTTTTTGAACTAGTTTATGAAAAAGTTTTGGGTCCTTTGTTCTAGTGTTCGTGATCTGTTGTTTATCGTGATCTAGCCTTTTGGCTGTCTCGATGCGTATAGCTCTACGAAAGTTCTGTTTACATGTTTTCCTGTGTGTTACTATTTCATGATCTAAGGTATTTGGTTTCCCAAATTCCCTCCATGCCTTATTGGCCATCCGTAGTTCTCTTAAGGAATTGGCAATATCAAGATTCCAAACTTTCAACTTAGGTTTACTATTTTTATGCTTAGCTGTCTTTGTGCTCTGCTTCGCGGAACTCGATAAAATTTCACAAAACTGAGTCATTGATGATTTCAATGTGTTATTAATGTTCTGTTCTGAAGAGGTACATTGCAAATTTGCTATTCCTTCGTTTATTAAGGCTTGATAATAATCAACATCTGTTCGTTTCCAGTTAATTTTCGTACTTATCAGTTTTCCATCATTTTTTAAAGAGTCACTGCTATTGAATGAGTATTTCAAGATAAGTTGTATTGGGATGTGATCAGAGGTATTACTGTCTATAAACCTTAATATTCTCTTATCCAGGGCTCCGAATTCCGTGTGCGTTCGACATAGAAAATAGTCAATTTCTGAACACTCCTGACCATGTGAATTGATAAATGTTTTCCCAGCGCAAGTATATTCAAAGTTCCATTCTTCAATAAAGTCCAATAAATATTTCTTTCTTTTGTTTAATTCAGGTTTAGATAAATCTTCATTTAGATCACCGCCGATAACAATCGAATGGGTATTTTGATATTTTAAACAAATTTCATGAAGTTGATCCAATGTTTCTTGATATTCAAGTATACTGTCCTTTCCATTTGTGGTTGGTAGGTACGCTGAGATAATGAGTATTTTCATGTCCAGAGAATTCACACCAAACTCAATGCACTGGATACGCTCGTTTCCGTCGGTTAATGTTCTTATATTACAGTCGGTTGATTTACTCCATAAAACAGCCACCTCCCCCCCCCCATATCCTCGCGGTAACTGTACTGGTTGGATAGGATTATTAATGTCCACCCCCTTTGCTGCATAACATATATCTTCATTTATTTCACTGATTAAGTAGGTCTGGCATTCATATAGCCAGTGCTCTTGAATTAAAATAATATGATTTTTCTTTAAAAGCTCCACAACTGTATGCACTGAAGTTTTTATATTTTTACAATTAAAAGATATGATTTTTAAAATTGAATTATGTACAGATTGTGATTGACTAGTGTCTTTCGTTTGAGCTAGGTTGGATTGTCTGTTGAACTTCCCTTCGCCAAAAAAGGGGCACTACCTTGCGTAGGACAAGATATTTCCTTATAAATCTGGCTGACACTCATTCCTGGTGTCCGCTGATTATCATTCAGTTCGCTGCCTGTGGCTACAGATCGTCGTTTTATGGACGAAGCTCCGTATTGCGCTGTTGTCTGTGTGACCGTTTCGCTAGGTTGATTCACGCAACGTCTTTTCAGGTTGCTTGGTTGAATGATAGATGGATTCTTAGGTATGTGTCCCGCGCCGACCCGTATCATTGGGGGAAGTATAATAGGTATTCCTGTCGCGGCTTGGACATTCGCGCAGTTTGATACCGGACCTGATTGAGGTGTACACTCCTCCTGTGTCAAGTCGATAGTTTCACATGCTTGATTTACCCTTGATTGATTACATTCGTTGGTCGATACATTATTAATATCGCGTTCAAGCTTTTGTAATTGTCTATCGACTTGATTTAGCACGAACGAAGTCACTCGGTCATTTATTCGTTGAATCTGAGAGTTTATGTTACTCGTAGATGAATTATCATTTAGGTTTCTCCCATTAATGTTTTCATCCAGTATATTCTGTGTTATAGTTTGTGTTTTAATTTTCCCTTCTAGGCTTTCAACCTTACATACTAATGTTTTTAAAGTTTGTTCAAATTCTTGATTTCTGGCTTCAAGCTTTTTCGCATACCCTTCAACTCTACTTCTCTCCTTTGTTATTTCATTTAGGCTTTTTTCCTTTAACAATAAATCTTTTTCCCATTTCCTAAGTTTAGTTTCTTTTTGGCGTAGTTCACTTAGTTTGATTTCGTTATCATGCTGCTCCGATTCATTTTTAGTCTGAGAAGGAGTCTTTACTGCTTTGGAGTTATCCAGATTTTTCAGGTGGTTCGACTGAATTTCAGAATTGCTTATTACACTACTGGTGCCTCCATTCTGTATTGTTTCATTGTTTATTAAAACAGTTTTTACTGCTGTTAGGTTTCCAGGGTTGACGCTACTACCACATTCAATCATCTGCGTTTTACCATTCTGCTGCATTGGAATGTTGTTTGAGGATACTACATGCTTACTATTCTCAGATGCACCCTGCTCAGTATGCACTGTACATTCGTTTGAGTCCTCAGCGCGACTTGTTTGGTCAGGCTGTTTCTCACGTGCCTCGCAATTACAACATACATATACTTCAGGAGCAGTTTCTATTAAGCAGCGATAATGGCACTTCATACTACATAGGCTACAAATGTCATAATCTGTCTGTGATATGCTATTATCACACACCGCGCATATTTCAATACTAGTCTCTTCATCACTGATGTTCAATTCCTCCACGAGTATCTCGGCACTGTGGTTTGTCTGAGAGTCTCGTACCTGGGGTATAGTCAAAGAAATCGAAACGGAAGAGGCTTCATGCCGCGGCTTACAGAGTTTGCATTCATATTTGCTCGTAGATCCACTTTCCACGTTACGCTTAATTTCTTCCTCTGTCAATCGTTCACAATTATAGTGCACCCAGTGATCACCAAGTGTACAAAAAGTTCCTCGTGTTACGCAGTTCCTCTTACACTTGATACATGTTTCATCCTCATCGTCATTCTCATTGTCCTGCTGTACCGCCCGGTTTTTCTTCGACCGCGCACTGATTAAATGTTGTAGTTGGTCAGATAAAAGTTTATTCAGGTTCTGAATACTAGCACGCTTTGAAGAAGACGTTTTCTGATGTACCATTGTATGGATTTCATTCGCGTCATGATTCATGAAAAGTTCAACATTTTTACCATTTATCAGCAATGACTGGTAGTTGTGTACAGATTAGCAGTATATGCAGAACCTTGTGCATCGCTCACTTTAATTGTGTACTGAACAATGTTTGTGTTACTCTTATCAAGTGTCTTACATATATATGCAGACCCAGTCTCTTCTGGATAATCAGTATAATACTGTAGCGCTGCAATTTTAATGAGTTCAAACGTAACCGCATCGGCTGTGATCACGATACCACCGTCTTTATGTTGATATGACACATTCTGCTTTCTTTTTGCTGCTTCCAACTTTTTCATGAGAGTTTTGTCAATATTAAGGTCATAATCTGTAACGGAGCTTGTACAGGTGAGACTATTGACACAATTATCGGTCCTGATTCTCTCCCCGATATTCTTGCTACTAAGTTTTTCCAAGGCCATTTTGAACTAAAATGAGTCAGGGTAAAAGTATTTACTCTAAAATCTTTTTAAAAGTATATATTTTAAGACAGTTATATGGGGAAACACAATTTCCATAAAAATAAATGATAAAATTTCTAAAATTCAAAATGGCGGCCCCTGGTCGCGGGGGATTAAGTCATGAAAATTCAATTTTCAGCTGCTTCCGTTGGATTCCACTCGAAATTTTTCACAGCATTCTGTAGGGTGAAGTTTATAGACGTTCTGCAACCGTAAACTACAGCTTTAAATTAAAAACACCAGTAAAACAAATAAAAATCGTCTCTTCCTCAGAAACCACCTTGCCACCAGCGCCCTCTATTACCACCACTGTTTAGCCGGGCACGATGATCGTGCCGATAGCAAACTCCAAGATTTATCTCCCTTGAAATGGACCCAAGAAATTTTGCTATTCCAGGTTGTCATAGACTTCAATCGGCGCCCTTCGATGAACGCAGTCACTAATCCAGGTCCATTGCTTTGCAGATTACGGCTAGACTTCAGTGCCGACTTTAGAATTTGTCTGCCACTGTTTACTGACTTGTTCAAGTTGTTGTAGGTTAGATTTATGGACATCCCGGCCCCTAAAAAACTCGGCCCCTGACAAACTCGGCCCCTAGCAAACTCGGCCCCCAATTCAACTCCGTCCCTAAAAACTAAATCACTAGCAGCATTTAGGTCCTAAAATACAATGTTTTTGTTTCCGAGAATCAATTTGGAAGGTGAATAGGTATTTTACTTCCAACTTTGTGGGACTAATACCCGACATTGAGATGAAATGACATCTCAAGCCCTGCCACCCAATGAAACCAATAGTGTTTATAAGCAAGGACGGGTCGACTTGGTATCGGGACAACTCGGCACATAGCAAACTCGGCACATAGCCAACTCGGCACATAACCAACTCGGCCCCTACAAACTCGGCACATAGCAAACTCGGCCCACAATAGTTATAATGCTTATTAAGCTGTACATTTATACTTTATATGCCTGTTTTATTATTATTATTATTTTATAATAATTATATATATGCTTATTAAATAAAAAAAAGTTTCTAGATTATTTTTTTGCATTTTTTTAAAAAATCATCTAAATCAATAAGCTCTGGATATGACTTAATTGCTACACTAATTATCTGATTAATCAGGCGATAGCTAAAGCTACGAATATGATATTTGGGACTCATTGCCACACATTGATATGAGAACGTCTTTTCTTATTTCTGTTCTATAACATAGACCGTTTGTATTCATTTTCAAAGGTGTGCTAACATCAGCAAAGTTCTCATGGTATCTGTATGTCTGTGCTAAGGGTATACATGAAACTTTTTATTTCTGCTCTAAACGATCCAGCACACGAGATTTTGGTACTTATCTCATATGCACACAGCGAATGCTCAGGCGCGACTACATTACGATAACACACCCGTGCGTCCCTAGTGCATTTTTTCACATCCCCCAAACGGCTAATTTTCTGGTGACAATCAGTGATATTTTTCCTTGTTTTCAGTAAAAATAGGTTGTGGGTGCGTGTTAGAACAACCTATGTCTTGTTTTTTTTTGTTGTTTATTTTATTGCTTTTAAGTTTTATTCGCTGGTAAATTTAAGAAACAACTTAATATATGAAACTTACATAGTTGAAATTTTATTGAAAAAAAAATCTTCATATTTTTTTATCAATAAAGATCTACTCCATTAAATATTGATGTTTGGTCCCTATTTAGTTGGTCCCTATTTCACAGGTAAAGTAGAAGTAAAAAAAAGATCACTACTTTAATTTGACTGTTTGTTTGGTTATGTAATTATCATTACCAAGTGAACAATAGATAATTGACCCAAACAGCTAATTATGTGCCGAGTTTGTCATGTGCCGAGTTTGTTATGTGCCGAGTTTGTCATGTGCCGAGTTTGCTATGTGCCGAGTTGTCCCACAACCGCCGACTTGCACCGCCTTGCCTGGGCAGGTTTTAGATCCTCTAAGCGGTTTATCAGTACTCGTGTCTCAGTTGGTAGAATGTCCGCTCCGGGGAACGGGAGGTCACGGGTTCGATCCCGGGCCGCGCCATACCAAAGTCATTAAAAATGGTACTAGCTGCTCCTAGCTTGGCACTCAGCTTTATGGGGTAGAGCTAGGACTGGTCGACCCAGTGTCAGGATAATGTGACTGGGTGTGGTATCATTTAATGTGACTTGGACATGATACTTCAGCACTATAAAAGTGAACATTGAGCTCCCTGTCACAACCAGACACCGTCGTGATATGACTGAAAAATTGTTGAAAGCGAAGTTAAACCCGAATTCACACACACTCCAGTACTCGTGTGCGGGTCGGTTTCAGCTCTGCGTGGAAGCATCATGCAGCCCATATATTTCTTCAAGCCCCGACGGGCGGGGGCCGTCATGCTTTCATGAACAGCAGAAAAATTAAATTCATTTCTTAAATGAACACACCAGTACCTCATGGGTTTAGGTCGGATAAAAGCCCCACAAAATTGGAAGCAACTTCTCCAACATGACCTATACAATGTTGACGGGGGTGTCAAACAATCAAAATCATTGGTATTACTAGAAAAAAGGCTAATGGCCGTGGAATGGTCAAACCCTGCAAATGATAATAAAAACAAAATTGTTCAATTTTTGCCCATTTATCATAGAGTTATGTCCCTTTGATTGCTGAAAATGTCGTTTTTTTACCTTGTCATCACGGTAGCCCCTTCAGTTTTGATTGGATCTTTCTGAAATTTGTATGTAATTTTACTGGCGTTAAAATCTAGGATGACTTCCAATACCGACCAAGTCTGTCATTTATCATAGAGTTAAGTCCCTTTGCTTGCTGAAAATATCGATTTTTACCTTGTCATCACAGTAGCCCCTTCAGTTTTGATCTGATCTTTCTGAAACTTATATGTAGGGTGGCTGGGGATAATAACTTGGATGAGTTCGAAAACCAGCCAAATCGGCCCATTTATCATAGAGTTACCTCCCTTTGATTGCTGAAAATGCGGATTTTCAACCTTGTCACTTGAAAGTTACATATAAGCAAGTCAAGAATAAAAGCTTGAATGAGTTCGAAAATCGGTGAGGTCAGCTGATTTATCATAGAGATACATTCTACTTGATTGCAGAAAATTTTTACCATGTCATCACCTTGTCCTCCAATAAATTCTTCAGGAAAGGTTGGCAATTATTGAAACTTTGAATCTGTTAGCTCAGGTGAGTGATACAGGACCATCTTGGTCCTCTTGTTTTAGTTTAAGATCAAATTTTATTTCACTCATGAACACCAAAACTGATATTTTCACTCGTGGCTAAGCCACTCGTGAAAATACTGGTTTTGATGTTCATTCAGTGAAATAAAATTTCGATCTTATACTGAAAAAACAAATATCCTGTATGTTATGATGACATTATTTAACCCTTATCCTGCTGTTCACAAAAAACCATATCTTTGCAAACAGTGTAGATCCAGATCAGACTGTTTGTCATTCAGTTTGTGAATTTGAACAAAAACTTTATGTCAAGTAATCTGAACGGCTGATAGTCAGAAATGGGTGTGGGGTATTTTAAATATTCAACAGGATAAGGGTTAAAGGCGATTCTACACAACAAATACATGCATCCACAATTTTTTGTTTATTCGAGTTGTAAATACAATATTCTATAACTATAATGTCTCCATTAACCCTTTTTGTACCAAATGGAATCTTCCTCCTTACATATAGCACACATCCATTTCAAAATTTAGGGGTGTCAGGTTATGTTTTCTTCAAAATTTATTTGAAAAATGGCTTAACTTTTTGCAAACAGTGGAGGCCCTGATCAGATGCCACATTCTGTGGCATCTGATCTGGGGCTGCACTGTTTTGCCAGGGTACACATTTTGGGGTTTCTGGTACTAAATGGGTTCCTCCCGTCTTCAGCCAATGATTCATTTGATTGGAATTGCCATTCTAACGAGCTTTGATGAAAAATATAATGTCAGTGTAAAGACGGTTACATGCACCTGTATCATAGCAACAGATTAGATGCGTATTTTCAGACTTTTGAATGATAGGTTTCCTTATTTCTCCATAACACCTGTATTTTGGGTATTCATTAGAACCACCTCATTGAGGTTTTTATGGAGAATTGGCAAAAACTATCCTGCAATTATCACAAAATACCCACCTTTAACAGCTCTTGCTATGCTGTATATTTTTCTTTCTTTTAGAATTGCAGAAACAGAATTAATTGGCTTGATGTAATGAAGAGTTGTTCAAGTCTGCTTGTGTACTTCTACCGCTGTCACTCATCCTTTTAACAGAGGTTGTGGCTTAAAATGGAATGTCCCCAGTATGAGAAAGTTTGTGACATGGCAAAGAGAAGACAGGGTTATATGCAGATCAAGGCAGGAGGGTAAACACAGGTTTCCTGGACCAAAATGAAACTTTTAAAGCGACTCATTGCTCTTGGTCTCGTCATCATTGTGCTTTGTACTATAATCACACAACTAGTGTTACATTTCTTTTGGAAAAAGCTTGACAGGAGACATCGCTTTGAGAGAAATTCTGGAAATTTTGAAGAAACTTTAAAACATAATTCTGATCCCTCGGCAATATTCTACAAGCTGGACAATGATTCTCCACTTACATCGGAGCTAAAGCGTCTAGACAGAAGAAAAGTTAGTGAGAAAGAAATAATTAATTTTGCTCTGAAGCCAGAGGTTGTGAATGAATACAAAAAACATGAAGTTGATGTTGGGATTAGTGATCTCGTACCACTGAACAGGCCTGTTCCCGACTCCAGGCCAAAAGGGTAAGTGTTTTCAGTTATGATTGCATATGTGCCCCGTCAAGCGATTTTGGTACTTATCGCCTATGCGAGAGCGAAAGTTCTGGCGAGACTGCGCGGATGCGCAGGCTCGCCTGAACCTTCGCTGCTCAACTGAACCTTCGCTGCTCGCTCATACAAGCAGTGAATCAAGAGGAACCTTCAAACAGAAAGCCATATCCCTGGCCCTTACGAATGGCTGGGCATGCGCAGTTAAAATTTGTCATGACGGAATGCTCGAAGACCCAAATTCGCTTGGCGGGGCTCATATAATATTATACATGCATGTCCCTTACATCTTAGACCCAATATGCATGTACTAGTAACTGACTGAGATGCCAAAATACGTTGTCGTGTCTTGATCATACAGCCATTTTAATTAATCATAGTCAATGAATATTAATGAAAATCAATACAATTTTGACACAATATCTCCTGCTATTTCACAACAATGTGTAATAGGGCTTTCATATTTTACTGTACATGTGTATTCCTTGTGACATTCTTTGTTGAAAATCACTTACTAGGGAACACAAAACTGAGTTTCTTAGTCTTACAGTTTAAGATTTACAGGCCCTTGCAGGGAAGGGGCCTTACATTTCTCCTTATTTTTGCATTCTTTGTTGAAAGTCTCTAACTAGGGAATTCTTATACTTTTGGTTTAAAAGTTACAGCAGGCAGCAACTATATTTAGTTTTTTCACATCTAGCACTTAGTTCATTGATTAATTTCAAAACATAGAGTGGATGGATGCTTTTACATTTACACCCCTTTCAACAGTATTTCAGTCATATCAAAACCCCCAGATTTCATACCACTCTTCAAAGTGTATAGGACCGCCATATTTTACTCTTTCGCTAACATAACCCTCCTACTGCTGCGCATCTTCGGGTATCATCCTTTGATTTCACTGAATTATTTTCTTGTTTCTACATGAAGTCTTTGCCCTGCAACACTTATTACAGCCTTCATGCGGACTGAACAAATTATTTGTCTAAATCCCGACGGAAGTAAGGGCGAGGATTGTGGCCACGTAAAATCGATTTAAGCCCCCCAGTGGAAATCTTCCACTGACCCTTCCAAGGCGGCTCTTCTGTGGCGATTTATTTATGTTGTTGTTTGTTACTTATTGTGTGTATCACTTGTGTCTTTTAATTTTGGATGGCCATATGGCCATTTTGTGGGAAAGTAACAGTCCTTATGGCCTTCCTTTGTTTAGGTTTCCATTATGGTCTGGTCGCTTAATGTTTGTATTTCTTTCCCTTTGGTGTCTTTTATGGGTGGAGTAAGTTAATTGTATCAATTCCTGATCTTTGTTTTACTTCTACTTTTCAATGAATTTGGATGAAACCTTTTAGTTATTGTTCCTGTGACCTGAAGAGGATCGCATATACAATGGTGCACTTGACCACTTTTATAATATTTATGCCTCTTTGTAATAGTTTTAGTCATGTTGCCAGCACATCACGTGAACAAGTCTGTGAAATGAAGACCCCCCTAAACCCCACTTTATATAGAGAAAACTGAGGTATACGGGGGTATTCATTATTTTTCTTATTTCTGCTCCAAGACATAGGTTGTGTGTACTCGTTAGAACCGCCTCATTGAGGCGGTTCTAACGAGCACACACAACCTATGTTATGAGCATTTGTAAGAAAAATATCAAGGATTTTCATCAGAAAAGTGGCCATTTTGGAGACGTGAAAAATGCACTGTGTCGTATGGGTGTGTTATCGTAATGACAAAATTTTTTTCTCTGCAACTCCTGATTCACCCCATCGGGGCTTGGAGAAATAGATTGTGATGAAGAAACATTTTCCTTCCAGTTGCTCTTCTCTGATATACCCTGATGATCTACCAACGACTAGTATTGTGATTCCTTTCCACAACGAATGGCCATCCATCCTGCTGCGCACCATCTACAGTATTATTAATAGAACTCCGAAACATCTCCTAAAGGAGGTAATTTTGGTGGATGATGCCTCAACTCTTGGTAAGTTTGCCAACATATTTATCCCTTAGAACTTCAAACAGAATTACCCAGCAGAAAACTGTTATTTGTTTCATTATTATTTTCTCAGTGAAAAGATAAGAATGGAAATACAGTAAAGTTCCTATACTTAGACCACCTTTGGGACTGTTCAAAAGTGGTCTTTAAGAACAGACCAAAGGTGGTCCCTGACCAGAGGACATTGTGTGCAAGAAACATTGAAGAAAAAATAACTGCACCCTTCTAAATCTGCTTTTTAAAGCAGAGTGAGTCTAAATTTCCGGTGGTCTTCATAGTGGAATTTAACTATATCATCTAGAGTCATTTAAGAATGAACGCAAGCAAAGTTGAAATGAATTCCTTTTTACACTCATTTCCTTATAATTCCAGGTGTTCATAGTCTGGTTAGTTAATGTAAATTTATCACAGTACATTTTGCGGTATACTGGCAGAAACTGGATATCATTGTATAATTGTAATTTGTTCATAAAATGAAATTCATAACCATATCAGCATCAATGTACCTGCCTGAAAAGACATTTTTGAAGAAAGAAATACAAAAAAAAAGAAAAGAACTCTCCTGAAAGCATGACTGTTTTTTTTTTAAGAGAGTTTGCATGAGAATCTTGATGAACAACTAAAGCTGAGCTTCCCTGGTAGTAAAGTAAAGTTGATAAGACTTCCAGAAAGAGTAGGATTGATTGTGGCTAGACTGGAAGGCTTAAAACATGTTACTGCTGAGGTCGTCTCCTTCTTTGACTGTCACATGGAGGTGAATGTTGGTTGGTAAGTTGATTCTAGAGCTGATTGCAACCTACAGTAAAATTCCTATATTAAGACCACCTTTAGGACTGTTCAAAAGTGGTCTTTAAGACCACTTTTGAACAGTCCCAAAGATGGTCACTCATTAGGAGACACTGGGTGTAGAAAACACAAAGAAAGAATAACTGAAACCATCTCAATAAGCTTGTAAAAGCAGATTTAGTCTTAATTTTAGGTGGTCTTAATAGCCGAATTTTACTGTATTTATTTTTTTCATTATTTTTCAGCGATATTGAGGCCCAACAGACAATTCACATGTAATGTCAAGCCTTGTTTTTACTGAAAAACGAAGAAAAATTACTTTGAAAAGGTCCTCTGCTGTTTATAGTTACATCTTATTTATATCTTTTTACCAGTATTCAAATTATTTGTCTAAATCGCGACGGAAGTATGGGCGAGGATTGTGGCCACGTAAAATCGATTTAAGCCCCCCAGTGGAAATCTTTCCACTGACGGTTCTTCTGTGGCGGTTTGTTTATGGTGTTGTTTGTTACTTACTGTGTGTATCACTTGTGTCTTTTTATTTTGGATGGCCATATGGCCATTTTGTGGGAAAGTAACTGTCCTTATGGCCTTCTATTGTTTAGGTTTCCAATATGGTCTGGTCGCTTAATAGTTGTGTTTCTTTCCCTTTGTTGTCTTTGATGGGTGGAATAAGTTAATTGTATCGATTCCTGATCTTTGTTTTACTTCTACTTTTCAGAATATTCTTTGTTTTCATACAAACAGTGTAGATCCTGATAAAATGCTTAGTTCTGCTCAGAATTTGGTATCTGATTTTGCTAGTGTCTCTTTTTATAAAGGTGCTGGGCATAAACAGGTTAACCCAGAAAGGAAAGAATTTGCTCCTCAGGAGGACCTACTCCTAAAGGAAATAATGTACTCCTCAGGAGAAACTCTTAAAGGTAAGAATTTGCTCCAAAAGAGGACCTACTCCTAAAGGGAAGAATTTGCTTCTCAGATGGAACTACTCTTGAAGAAACAATAGCACCTACTCTTTAAGATTTGTTTGTTTGTCTTGAGGTTTAACGGCCCAGACAGTACTATTTTAGGTCATTTTTGAGCCTGTCAGTTTACCTATCCACACTTTTCCTGGGCAGGCTTATTTTCCATAAGCGGTTAACCAGTACAGTGCACATTCTTTCGCCAGAAACTGACAACTGTCCTTCTTGAATCAGCGGAAGGGAGAGAATGACCGTAGAAAAGATTTCATGCTCAGTCTGGAAAGAAAGAATGTTGCGGTCCCCAGTAGGTATCGAACCCACATCCTCCTGTTCACCAGTCAGATGCACATCCAACTGAACTACCGAGGCCAGCCTCTTAAAGATATTTTGTCACATTAAAAGCCTGACAGAGCTATCGTTAGTATTTCTAATATGCAATGTTAAATAAGGCTTCTTTATCTTTTATCTATTCTTAAAGGAAACAATTTGCTCCTTAGGAGGATCTTCTCCCAAAGTTGAAACAATAGAATTTACTCCTCAGGGAGACCATCTCTTAAAGGAAAGACTTAGTTTCTCAGGAGAATCTACTTTTAAAGAAAAAAAACTATGCTTCTGAGGAGGGTCTACTCTTACAGGAAAGAGTTTGCTCCTCAGGAGGCCTTGCCCATAAAGTAAAGAATGTGTTCCTCATGAGGATGTGTTCCTTAGGAGGACCTTCTCTTAAAGGAAAGAATTTTCTCCTCAGAACTTGAGAAGGACCCCCTCCTAAAAGAAAAATTTGCTCCTCAGGAAGACCTTTGCTCCTCAGAAGGACCTGATGTTAATGGATAAAAATTGCTCCTTAGGAGTACCTACTCTCAAAGGATGTTCTTTCCAGGAGGAAATACTCATAAAGGAAAGAATTCTCTGGGAGGACATACCCTTAAACCAAAGAAGTTGCTCCTTAGGAGGACCTACACCTAAAGGAAAGAATTTGCTCCTCAGGAGGTCCTCCTCCTAAAGGAAACAATTTGCTCCTCAGGACCTATTCCTTCAGGAAAGAATTTGCTCTTCAAGAAGACTCTACTAAGAATGAATAGTACATGTATTTGCTCCTCAGAGGGACCATCTCTATAAAAAATAAAAATTGCTACTCAGAAGGACACACTTTGCTACTAATGGAAAGAATCTTGTCTCTCAAGTGACGGTGTGTGTGTGGCGGGAGGTTGGGGTGTGTGTTTGGGGTGAGGACCATTTCTTAAAGCAAAGAATTTGCTCCTCAGAAGAACCTGATCCTAAAGTAAAGATTTTGCTCCTCAGGAGTCACTACTGGAAAATGAAAAAGACTTTACAAGTGAAAAGGGGGGGGGGGACAGTTTGTTTACTTCATGGCCAAATAGCTATCAGAAATAAAAATATCACCGGGACATGTATGCAAAAACTTACACTGACAAAAATGAACTGCAAAAGAAGTACATGAACTATTTTGGAACAGTCAATTGGGATGCTTAAATCGATTTTGCATTGCTACAGCCCTTGATGGTTGTTCTGCTCTGATTTGTTCACTCTGCATTAACCCTTGAGGTGCCATGGAAACTGCATCTTAAAATATTTCCTGTCTTTGTTGGCTGCCAAATCTTCCTGCAAAGTTTTCAAACATATATTTGCATACAGAAAAGCTGTGACCCTGATCAGACTGCTCTTAGAGATTCAGTCTGATTTGGATCCACCTTGTTTGCAACAATGACTTTTAAAGTAACCAGCAGATGACAAAACATGACAATTTTTATGATTGGCATCTTAAGGAATAACCCATAAAATACCAGTCACAACAATTTTCGTCTGCTTTGCCATTTGCCGGTTACATTAAAAGTTGTTGTTTTTTTGCAAGCATTGTGGACCCAGATCAGACTGCTCCTGTTGGAGCAGTCCTATCTGAGCCCACACCATATGCCTGTATGCAAAAATATTTTCAAAAAGTTTGCGAAAAAATTCAGCAGACAACATAAGCAGACAACATTATCAGATGTAGTTTTTCTCTGCATCTTAAGGGTTAGGTATTTCTGTATTGATTTATTTCAGGCTTGAGCCACTGCTAGCTGAGGTAAAAACCCATAAAATGTCAATCAAATGTCAGTCACGACAATTGTCGTCTGCTTTACTGTCTGCCGGTTACCTTAAAAGTATTTTTTTTTGCAAACAGTGTGGACCCAGATCAGACCGCTCCTGTAGGAGTAGTTGGATCTGGGCCCATATTGTTTGCCTGTATGCAGAAATATTTTTAAAAAGTTTGTGAAAAAATTCAGCAGACAACATAAGCAGACAGCATTTTCAGTTGTAGTTTTTCCTGGCATCTTAACCCTTATCCTGCTGCTCATGATGACCCCTACCTTTGCAAACAGTGTAGATCCAGATCAGCTGGCTTCTGAAGAAGCCATCTGATCAGGATCTACACTGTTTGGCATTCAGATTGGGTATCTGCAGGAATAAATAATATCAAGTAATCTGATTGGTTCAAAGTCTGAAATGGGTGTGGCTAAATTCATTATGCAGCGGGATAAGAGTTAAGTATTTCTGTATCCATTTATTTCAGGCTTTAGCCACTGCTAGCCTATATCAAATAATCTGATTGGTTCAAAGTCAGAAATGGGTGTGGCTAAATTAATTATGTAGGGGGATAAGGGTTAAGTATTTATGTATCCATTTATTTCAGGCTTGAGCCGCTGCTAGCCGAGGTGAAGAAAGACAGACAAACTATAGCCATGACACAGCTGGACTATATCAATAAGGGGACACTACTCTATGAGTTTGAGGAAGGATATAAGACAAGATACGGATTTGACTGGAGATTGGTCTTCTTCGAGACATACTTCAGAGGAGATCATCTGGAGGGAAAGACTGAGACAGACCCACTTCCGTATGAGATTTTCATCATGTTAACGTGTCTGTGTAATGAGCACCCCCAAAGCCCCACTTTATATATTATATAGAGAAATCTGGGGTTTACAGGGGTATACATTATTTTCCTTATTTCTGCTCCAAGACACAGGTTATGGGTACTCGGTTCTAACAAGCACCCACAATCTATGTTTAGACGGAAATAAGAAAAATATCACAACTTTTTATCAGAAAATAAAAACGTTTTGAAAAATCCACTATGTCCCAAGAATGTGTAATTGTAATGTTGACCTTTCAAGTACTAAGCATGTTTACATGGCCCCCGCACATCGGGTCTTGAAGAAATAGATGGGCTGCATTATGCTTCCACGAAGAGCTGAAACTGACCTGCTCACAAGTACTGGTAAACCGCTTAGAGAGGATCTAAGCCTGCCAAGGCTTAGCAGCGTGAGTCGGCCCGTCCATGCTAATAAACCCTATTCATATTGGTTTCATCTCAATGTCGGGTAAAAGCCCACACAGTTGGAAGCAACGTCTCCAAATGACCTTTACAGTGTTGACGGGGATGTTAAACCTCAAATCAAACAAACAAAGCATGTTTACAGCATTTTCAAAGTATTTTTTTTTTTTTTTCATGGAATATAAGGCTTGACATTACGTGTGAATCCTCTGCTATGCTGGTGACAGTAGAGATTCAGAATGGCTAAAATTGTCCCATTCTGATATCCATCATGTGGCCATCTTGAAAATCTTCAAACCATATCTGCTCAAGTTGGATTGCGTCTAAATTTGGTGGGAGGCATTGGGTAGTCAAGTCATTGAAGTTTGGCTGTAGATAGATCATTGAACACTACCTGACTAGAGGTCAAGGTCACCAACTGTAGACCTTCACACACTTTTCACTTTCTCTGTTTATGAGATAGAACTGGTTTGATTAATTGTTGTTCAGTACTATTACGAAAACATGCCTATTCAAATATATTGGAAAAATTGACGACTAAGAATGCAAATTTTCAGACATAAATTCTATTCTATTTTTCATATTTCTGCTCCAAACATAGATTGTGGGAACTCGTTAGAACCGCCTAGAACCGCCTCAATGAGGCGGTTCTAACAAGTATCAGCAATCTATGTTTTTGATCAGAAATAAGAAAAAAATGTATATCCCTGCAAACCCCAGATTTACTGTATACAAGTATACAAGTGGGTTTAAGGGGGTCAAAATTATATAGGCATGTTTTCATGATGTACCGACAGTTTATGGATTTTTTAAGGTAGACTTAAATGCAGGTCCTCATTTAACTACACACCTTACAATTTAATCCTTCCACTCTGAGTTTTATTTCTAATCAATATAAATTTCAAAGGAATGACTGTTGAAATCAAAATGCTAAGGTTTTCAGTAAATGTGTGTACGACATGAAAAGGAAGCAGATAAGAATTAATGTACAGATACAATACTCTTTCTCACCAATATATGACATTTGTGTGCTGTGTCACTGGCATATAATTTTCTTCATCAACAAAATTCGGTCCCCATCCATCAGGGCTTGAAGAAATAGGTGGGCTGCATGATGCTTCCACGCAGAGCTGAAACAGACCACACCCAAGTACATGTACTGGTAAGCCTGCCCTGGCAAAGTGGTGCAAGTGGGACTGTCCATGCTTATACACCCCATTAGTTTGATTGGGTGACAGGGCTTGAGATGTTATTTCGTCTCAATGATGGGTAAAATTCCACAAAATTGGAAGCAACGTCTCCAAAATTACCTATACAGTGTTGATGGGAATGTTAAACCTCACATCAAACAAAGTCATCAACAAATAGCGCCTGAAAATTTGTCGAAAATCACTGTTTATTATTACTTACATTTTTGTATTATTATCAAAGATGGATTCTTCCTCCCTCTTATATTTGAGGCCTTGTTAAATTTATATGACATCATTTTAATTTCCAAAACAGCGAGAGGTGAAAACAATTATGATTATGAATGGATATAATAGATATTCATGTATATTAACCCTTACGATGCAGAGAAAAACTACATAAAAAATGTTGTCTGCATATGTCGTCTGCTTAATTTTTTGCAAACTTTTAAAAAAAAAAACATTTTTGCATACAGGCAAACAGTGTGGACACAGATCAGACTGCTCCTACAGGAGCAGTCTGATCTGGGTCCACACTGTTTGCAAAAATTACTTTTAAGGTAACTGGCAGACGCCAAAGCAGTCTACAATTGTCGTGATTGGCATTTTATGGGTTAAAAAACAGCACACAAAGGAACAGAAGTATTTATTTTTATCACAATCTGTAAGCATTGGTTTGATTTATTTTTATACAGAGGGGTAGTGATGGTTGGTCCAGGTTTTGTAGTTGATGTTCAGTACTTTAAAGAACTAGGAACATATGATGACCAGATGAGCATTTGGGGAGGAGAGAATCTCGAACTGCCATGGAGGGTACGATTTATCTTTCATCTTGTCAAGTTTTCAAATATCTTAACCCTTGTCTTGCTAAATAGAACAATCATCACGGTAGATCCAGATCAGATGGCTTCTCTTCAGTATGATTGGACAATGGCAACATCTTAATTGCAAAGAAGCTCTTCATCTGTTAATAGAAGAACTGTGAATTTGTTTTCTTATTTCAATTTTAGCCATCAAACCAAACTTTTTTGTCACAGAATGGATGGGTAGTTACTGGAATGTACATATAAGTAATAAAGACAATTTCTTGCATTAATATCTATGCACATGGTTGTTTGAAGCCATTGTCAAATGGACCGAAAGCCGTGCTCAAACAGCAAAAACTATGTTCAAATCATGAAATTGGTGTACTGTTTGAACATGGATTTTGAGCTTTTGATATCACAAGACGGGCCTTGCTTTGTTTACGTTACATTGAGCGACGTAACGTTATCGCCCTAAACAAAGCGTTTTAGGGTTCTATGATGACGTCAGAGGGTTACTGCATGACAAAGTCATTGTAAACAACAATCTGAACTGGCTGCCATTTTGGTTTGCCTGTCGCATTTGAAGAGTTTATATGGAGCTTTTGGACTTTTTCGTCAAAATTTGCGGTTGGATTCGTAAGTTATGCAAGAACACTGATCATCCCTGGTTATTTCATTGCATTAACATTTGCGGGATCCCTCAGAAGATATTTGAACTTTCGGCCTAGCGGCCTCATGTTCAAACAGCTTCCTCGGGACCTGGCAAATGTTAATGCATGAAAAACCATGGTTGATCCCTATATTATTTAACACCTATTGAAGTTTGAACAACATCGAAGTCACAAGCAAAGTTGAATCTATCCTATGCGGGAAAGGGTAGCCCGGCAAACAGCGAAGACCCAGATCGGATGCCACAGAATGCGGCATCGAATCATGATCTGCAGTCTTTGCTAACAAGATTTTTCTGTCACAAATGGAATAAAAATGAAGAAAATAGGCCTGACACCCCTTAAATGACAAATGGACTTGTCCATCATATAGCAATGGAAGAGTCCACAAGTATACAATGGGTTAAGGGAAACCCTTTACTGACTTTGCTTATGACCCACTGTTGTTCATACTTAAATGAAGGTTAAATAGATTAGTTCTTAAATGTTTCAGGTTTGGTTATGTGGAGGGCGTCTTATCCATGTACCCTGCTCAAGAATAGGACACATAGCCCGTCCCCAGCCCTACAGCTTTCCCAAGGGTAGGGAGGCTACTGAGTTGAGGAACTATAAAAGGGCAGTGGAGGTGTGGATGGGGGATTATAAGAAATATGTATACAGAGCAATACCTGCTATACAGGTAAGTGTTTTGTCAAACATCATTACTAACTTAGATGTTGTAGAAGCTTCCATGTGTAGAGACTACAGTCTTACCCAAGTTTATGCGGCAAGCAGCTAAACCACTAGTCCACTTCCAGTTTATGAGGCCACCAGCTAAATCACTAGTTCACCTCAGTTTATGAGGCCACCATCTAAACCACTAGATCACCCCAGTTAATAAGGCAAGCAGCTAAACCACTGGTTCACCCCAGTTTATGAGGCCACCAGCTAAACCACTAGTTCACCCCAGTTTATGAGGCAAGCAGCTAAACCACTAGTAACCCCAGTTTATGAGGCAAGCTGCTAAACCACTAGTTCATTCCCAGTTTATGAGGCAAGCAGCTTAACCACTAGTTCACCCCAGTTTATGAAGCAAGCAGCTAAACCAATAGCTCTCCCCAGTTTACGAGGCAAGCAGCTAAACCATTAGTTCACCCCAGTTTATGAGGCAAGCAGCTAAACCACTAGTTCACCCAAGTTTATGAGGCAAGCAGCTAAGCCACTTGTTCACCCCCCCCAGTTTAAGAGGCAAGCAGCTAAACCACTAGTTCACCCCCAGTTTATGAGGCAAGCAGCTAAACCACTAGTTCACCCCAGTTTATGAGGCAAGCAACTAAACCACCTGTCCATCCCCAGATTATGAGGTAAGCAGCTAAACCACTAGTTCACCCCAGTTAATGAGGCCACCAGCTAAACCACTAGTTCACTCGGGTTTATGAGGCAAGAAGCTAAACCGCTAGTTCACCCCTAGTTTATGAGGCAAGCAACTAAACCACCTGTCCATCCCCAGATTATGAGGCAAGCAGCTAAACCACTAGTTCACCCCAGTTAATGAGGCCACCAGCTAAACCACTAGTTCACTCGGGTTTATGAGGCAAGAAGCTAAACCGCTAGTTCACCCCTAGTTTATGAGGCAAGCAGCTAAACCACCTGTCCATCCCCAGATTATGAGGCAAGCAGCTAAACCACTAGTTCACCCCAGTTTATGAGGCAAGCAGCTAAACCACTAGTTCACACCCCAGTTTATGAGGCAAGCAGCTAAACCACTAGTTCACCCCCAGTTTATGAGGCAAGGAGCTAAACCACTAGTTCACCCCTAGTTTTTGCGGCAAGCAGCTAAACCACTAGTTCACCCCCCAGTTTATGAGGCCAACGGCTAAACCACTAGTTCAACCCCAGTTTATGAGGCCACCAGCTAAACCACTAGTTCACCCAAGTTTATGAGGCAAGCAGCTAAACCACTAGTTCCTCCCCCAGTTTATGAGGCCACCCGTTAAACCACTAGTTCACCCCAAGTTTATGAGGCAAGCAGCTAAGCCACTAGTTCACCCCTAGTTTATGAGGCAAGCAGCTAAATCACTAGTTCACCTCTAGTTTATGAGGCAAGCAGCTAAACCACTAGTTCACCCCAGGTTTATAATGCAATGGCTAAACCACCTGTCCATCCCCAGTTTATGAGGCAAGCAGCTAAACCACTAGTTCACCCCTATTTTATGAGGCCACCAGCTAAACCACTAGTTCACCCCAGGTTAATGATGCAACGGCTAAACCACCTGTCCATCCCCAGTTTATGAGGCAAGCAGCTAAACCACTAGTTCACCTCTAGTTTATGAGGCAAGCAGCTGAACCACTAGTTCACCCCAGTTTTTGAGGCAAGCAGCTAAACCACTAGTTCACCCCCAGTTTATGAGGCAAGAAGCTAAACCACTAGTTCACCCCCAGTTTATGAGGCAAGCAGCTAAAACACCGGTCCATTCCCAGTTTATTAGGCAAGCAACTAAACCACCTGTCCATCCCCAGTTTATTAGGCAAGCAGCTAAACCACTAGTTCACCCCAGTTTTTGAGGCAAGCAGCTAAACCACTAGTTCACCCCCAGTTTATGAGGCAAGAAGCTAAACCACTAGTTCACCCCCAGTTTATGAGGCAAGCAGCTAAACCACTAGTTCACCCCTAGTTTATGAGGCAAGCAACTAAACCACCTGTCCATCCCCAGATTATGAGGCAAGCAGCTAAACTACTAGTTCACAGCAGTTTATGAGGCAAGCAGCTTAACCGCTAGTTCAACCCTAGTTAATGAGGCAAGCAACTAAACCACCTGTCCATTCCTAGATTATGAGGCAAGCAGCTAAACCACTAGTTCACCCCAGTTTATGAGGCAAGCAGCTAAACCACTAGTTCACCCCAGTTTATGAGGCAAGCAGCTAAAACACTAGTTCACCCCAGTTTATGAGGCAAGCAGCTAAACCACTAGTTCACCACCAGTTTATGAGGCAAGCAGCTAAACCACTAGTTCACCCCTAGTTTATGAGGCAAGCAGCTAAACCAATAGTTCACCCCAGTTTATGAGACAAGCAGCTAAACCACTAGTTCACCCCCAGTTTATGAGGCAAGCAGCTAAACCAATAGTTCACCCCAGTTTATGAGACAAGCAGCTAAACCACTAGTTGACTCCAGTTTATGAGGCCACCAGCTAAACCACTAGTTCACCCTAGTTTTTGAGGCAAGCAACTTAACCACCTGTTCACCCCCAGTTTATGAGGCAAGCAGCTAAACCACTAGTTCAACCCCAGTTTATGAGGCAAGCAGCTAAACCACTAGTTCACCCCTAGTTTATGAGGCAGGCAACTAAACCACCTGTCCATCCCCATTTTATGAGGGTAGCAGCTAAACTACTAGTTCACCCCAGTTTATGAGGCAAGCAGCTAAACTGCTTGTTCACCCCTAGTTTATGAGGCAAGCAACTAAACCACCTGTCCATCATTAGATTATGAGGCAAGCAGTTAAACCACTAGTTCACCCCAGTTTATGAGGCCACCAGTTAAACCACTAGTTCACCCCCAGTTTATGAGGCAAGCAGCTAAACCACTAGTTCACCCCTAGTTTATGAGGCAAGCAACTAAACCACCTGTCCATCCCAAGATTATTAAGCAAGCAGCTAAACTACTAGTTCACCCCAGTTTATGAGGCAAGCAGCTAAACCGCTAGTTCACCCCTAGTTTATGAGGCAAGCAACTAAACCACCTGTCCATCCCAAGATTATTAAGCAAGCAGCTAAACTACTAGTTCACCCCAGTTTATGAGGCAAGCAGCTAAACCACTAGTTCACCCTAGTTTATGAGGCAAGCAGCTAAACCACAAGTTCACCCCAGTTTATGAGGCAAGCAGCTAAACCACTAGTTCACCCCAAGTTTATGAGGCAAGCAGCTAAACCACTAGTTCACCCCAGTTTATGAGGCAAGCAACTAAACCACTAGTTCACCCCCAGTTGATGAGGCAAGCAGCTAAACCACTAGTTCATCCCCAGTTTATGAGGCAAGGAGCTAAACCAATAGTTCACCCCTAGTTTTTGAGGCAAGCAGCTAAACCACTAGTTCACCCCTAGTTTATGAGGCAAGCAGCTAAACCACTAGTTCAGCTCATTTTATGAAGCAAGCAGCTAAACCACTAGTTCACCCCAGTTTCTGAGGCAAGCAGCTAAACCACTAGGTCACCCCAGTTTATAAGGCAAGCAGCTAAACCAATAGTTCACCCCAGTTTATGGGGCAAGCAGCTAAACCACTAGTTCCCCCAGTTTATGAGGCAAGAGGCTTAACCACTAGTTCACCCCCAGTTTAAGAGGCAAGCAGCTAAACCTCCTGTTCATCGCCAGATTATGAGGCAAGCAGCTAAACCACTAGTTCACCCCTAGTGGCAAGCAGCTAAACAACTAGTTCCCCCCAGTTCATGAGGCAAGAGGCTTAACCACTAGTTCACCCCCCAGTTTAAGAGGCAAACACCACTAGTTCACTCCGGCTTATGAGGCAAGCAGCTTAACCGCTAGTTCACCCCTAATTTATGAGGCAAGCAGCTAAACCACCTGTCCATCCCCAGATTATAAGGCAAGCAGCTAAACCACTAGTTCACCCCAGTTTATGAGGCAAGCGGCTAAACCACTAGTTCGCCCCCCAGTTTAAGAGGCAAGCAGCTAAACCACCTGTCCATCCCCAGATTATAAGGCAAGCAGCTAAACCACTAGTTCACCCCAGTTAATGAGGCAAGCAGCTAAACCACTAGTTCACCCCAGTTTAAGAGGCAAGCAGCTAAACCGCTAGTTCAGCCCCAGTTTATGAGGCAAGCAGCTAAACCACTAGTCATCCCCCAGTTTATAAGACAGGCAGCTTAACAGCTAGTTCACTCCAGGCTTATGAGGAAAGCAACTAAACCACCTGTCCATCCCCAGATTATGAGGCAAGCAGCTAAACCACCTGTCCATCCCCAGATTATGAGGCAAGCAGCTAAACTACTATTTCATCCCAGTTTATTAGACAAGCAGCTAAACCGCTAGTTCACCCCTAGTTTATGAGGCAAGCAACTAAACCACCTGTCCATCCCTAGATTATGAGGCAAGAAGCTAAACCACTAGTTCACCCCAATTTATGAGGCAAGCAACTAAACCACTAGTTCACCCCAGTTTATGAGGCAAGCAGCTAAACCACTAGTTCACCCCCAGTTGATGAGGCAAGCAGCTATACCACTAGTTCACCCCCAGTTTATGAGGCAAGCAGCTAAACCACTAGTTCACCCCTAGTTTATGAGGCAAGCAACTAAACCACCTGTCCATCCCCAGTTTATGAGGCAAGCAGCTAAACCACCTGTCCATCCCAAGTTTATGAGGCAAGCAGCTAAACCACTAGTTCACCCCCCAGTTTATGAGGCCACTTGCTAAACCACTAGTTCACCCCCCAGTTTATGAGGCCACCAGCTAAACCACTACTTCACCCAAGTTTATGAGGCAAGCAGCTAAACCACTAGTTAACCCCCCAGTTTATGAGGCCACCCATTAAACCACTAGTTCACCCCAAGTTTATGAGGCAAGCAGCTAAGCCACTAGTTCACTCCAGTTTATGAGGCAAGCAGCTAAACCTCTAGTTCATCCCTAGTTTTTGAGGCAAGCAGCTAAACCACTAGTTCACCCCAGTTTATGAGGCCAGCAGCTAAACTACTAGTTCACCCCCAGTTTATGAGGCCACCAGCTAAACCACTAGTTCACCCCCAGTTTATAAGGCAGGCAGCTAAACCACCTGTCAATTCCCAGTTTATGAGGCCACCAGCTAAACCACCTGTCCATTCCCAGTTTATGAGGCCACCAGCTAAACCACTAATTCACCCAAGTTTATGAGGCAAGCAGCTAAACCACCTGTCCATCCCCAGTTTATGAGACAAGCAGCTAAACCACTAGATCACCCCCAGTTTATAAGGCAAGCAGCTAAACCACCTGCCAATTCCCAGTTTATGAGGCCACCAGCTAAACCACCTGTCCATTCCCAGTTTATGAGGCCACCAGCTAAACCACTAGTTCACCCAAGTTTATGAGGCAAGCAGCTAAACCACCTGTCCATCCCCAGTTTATGAGGCAAGCAGCTAAACCACCTGTCCATCCCCAGTTTATGAGGCCACCAGCTAAACCACCTGTCCATTCCCAGTTTATGAGGCCACCAGCTAAACCACCTGTCCATTCCCAGTTTATGAGGCCACCAGCTAAACCACTAGTTCACCCAAGTTTATGAGGCAAGCAGCTAAACCACTAGTTCACCCCTCGTTTATGAGGCAAGCAGCTAAACCACCTGTCCATTCCCAGTTTATGAGGCCACCAGCTAAACCACCTGTCCATCCCCAGTTTATGAGGCCACCAGCTAAACCACCTGTCCATTCCCAGTTTATGAGGCCACCAGCTAAACCACTAGTTCACCCAAGTTTATGAGGCAAGCAGCTAAACCACCTGTCCATCCCCAGTTTATGAGGCAAGCAGCTAAACCACCTGTCCATCCCCAGTTTATGAGGCCACCAGCTAAACCACCTGTCCATTCCCAGTTTATGAGGCCACCAGCTAAACCACTAGTTCACCCAAGTTTATGAGGCAAGCAGCTAAACCACCTGTCCATCCCCAGTTTATGAGGCAAGCAGCTAAACCACCTGTCCATCCCAAGTTTATAAGGCAAGCAGCTAAACCACTAGTTCATTCCCAGTTTATGAGGCCACCAGCTAAACCACCTGTCCATCCCCAGTTTATGAGGCCACCAGCTAAACCACTAGTTCACCCAAGTTTATGAGGCAAGCAGCTAAACCACCTGTCCATCCCCAGTTTATGAGGCCACCAGCTAAACCACCTGTCCATTCCCAGTTTATGAGGCCACCAGCTAAACCACCTGTCCATTCCCAGTTTATGAGGCCACCAGCTAAACCACCTGTCCACCCCCAGTTTATGAGGCCACCAGCTAAACCACTAGTTCACCCAAGTTTATGAGGCAAGCAGCTAAACCACCTGTCCATCCCCAGTTTATGAGGCAAGCAGCTAAACCACCTGTCCATCCCAAGTTTATGAGGCAAGCAGCTAAACCACCTGTCCATCCCCAGTTTATGAGGCAAGCAGCTAAACCACCTGTCCATCCCCAGTTTATGAGGCAAGCAGCTAAACCACTAGTTCACCCCAAGCTTGTCTGTGAGGCAGTTCTTTCGAGCACCCACAAATCATATTTGAACTAGAAATATGAAAAATACCAAACTTTTTCATTTGATAAAAACTAGTTCTAGAGATAGGACATGTGTATTACCATAATGAATAAAAATCTAAAACATCTGGGCCCAGTTGTTCAAAGCCTCGTTAGCTTAACAAGCTCGTTAGTAGTCAAATTGTTAACTATTCTAGCAAGTTTAATACCTTAAATTTTGTTGTTTTTGCTGAAAAAATGTGAACAGCTTTTGCATATGCAAATATGCAAAAGCTGTTCACATTTTTTCAGCAAAAAATACTAGCATATTTGCGATATTAAATGATCAGAGTTTTGACTATATGTTAACTAACGGCATCAGTAGCTTTGAACAACTGGCCCCAGAATTTCTGCTGTTAACTGTATACGGTAGATATGGTATTGTAATGACCGACACTTTTATTTTCCCAGGATATAGATGCTGGTGATGTCACAGAGAGACTAAAAATAAAAGAAAAATTACAATGTAAGCCATTTGAATGGTTCATGGACCATGTATGGCCAGATCTGCTTATGTATGAGGAAAATACTCAGGCTTGGGGTTGGGTAAGTCATTTTTAAAGTCACTTTGACTAGCTTATAGGCTGGCCAAGACTGTATAAATGGGACAAATTCTTTCCGTGTCAGGCTGTCTTCTGCAGTTGTCGAGCTGATCGCTCAGTCCGTTATCAAATAGCTGACAAATAGCATGTGCAAAGATAGGCTGATTCAGGACTGATAAAAACGAATAATAAACAATTTGTAATACTTTTTCTTCTAAACCAGGACATACTCTACCTTTGTGAACTATGAAGGTCCAGATTTGTTTGATTGTTTGATATGAGGTTCAATGTCCCTGTCAACACTATATAGGTCATTTTGGTGACGTTGCTTCCAATTTTGTGGGACTTTTACCCAACATTGCGATGAAATGACATCTCAAGCCCTGCCGCAAATGAAACCAAAAGGGTTTATATGCATGGACGGTCTGACTCGCACTACTTTGCCTAGGCAGGCTTAGATCCTCTAAGTGGTTTACCAGTACTCATGTGCTGTCAGTTTCAGCTTTGCATGGAAGCATCATGCAGCCCAGAAATTTCTTCAAGCCCTGATGGGCGGGGGCCAATCAGATGTCCTCTGGAGAAAATCCAGATCAGATGGCTTCTGGAGAAGCCATCTGATCTGGATCTTCACTTTTTGTCATTCAGTCTGTGAATTTATAGGAATAAATAACAGCAAGTGATTTGATTGCTTGATACTGAAAATTGGTGTGGCAAAATTAATTTATTCACTATGCCACATGGAGGTGTTAAAAATGCACTATGCCACATGGAAGTGTTAAAGAATGCATCCCTGTCACATGGAGGTGTGAAAGAATGCACTATGCCACATGGAGATGTGAAAGAATGCACTATGCCACATGGAGGTGTGAAAGATAGCACTATGCCACATGGATGTGTGAAAGAATGCACTATGCCACATGGAGGTGTGAAAGAATGCACTATGCCACATGGAGGTGTGAAAGAATGCACTATGCCACATGGAGGTGTGAAAGATTACACTATGCCACATGGAGGTGTTATTGTATTGAAATTCTATCCTTTGAGAAGAGCTATTTTTCGAAAAGCTCACTTTACAGGAAGGTAAACAGAAAAAAAAAACTCTTATCCTGCTGAATAAATTCATTTAGCCACACCCATTGCTGACTATCAACCAATCAAATTGCTTGATATACTGTATTCACACAAATCACAAACTGCACAAGAAACAGTGTAGATCCTGATCAGATTAAGAAGCCATCTGATCTCAATTTGCACTGTTCGCAAAGGTGGGTGTTGTCGTGAACAGCAATTAAAAATTAATGCACATGCTAATGAAATGGGAAATCTGTTCGGATAAAGTAAAAATTATGTGGCAGTTTATCCTGCCATATACTGTCAGAAACCTGACATTGAAATCTAATGTCACTTTATATTGCTCTCATTTGGTTTTAAGCTGCTCACAGTGTTTGCCGCATTGTGGAGATAGCATAATTTATAACAAAAGAAATGAAGAAGTGCATTAGAATAGGGATTGTTGCCTTAAAAATTGTCATTTTGCGAGGTTAATCATTGGTTTTACAATAGCAAACTCTGTTTTATGGCTCCCCTGACCATGTCATCTTAAAAACAATTTTTTTTTGACTACCCTGTCTTGAACAAATTTTCATGTTCCCAAAGGTGTGGGAGTCATTTAAGTTACCGTAAAAATCCTAAAAATTTGGACACACTGAGGACTTGTAATTATTCTAAACTTTTAACAGATTTGTTTCATAATCCTGCAAGGAGTCCAAAAGGTTCAGATGGAATAGCAAACAGTGTAGACCCTGATCAGACTGCTCCTTCCGGAGCAGTCTGATCTGGGTCTGCACTGTTTGCTTAGGCCTATCTGTTCCAATTCTTAAGATCAATATTTACCCTACTCGCCTTGTAAACCAGGGGTCATGGGATCGATCCTGGGCTGTTCCAGACTTTCGGATGAGTCTTTAAACTGAGGTCCTGTCTCCATATGACCTTAGCTGTTAGTGGGACGTAAAACTAAAACACTCACTCACTCTTAGGATCATTATAACAGGCTGTATATGACTGTATGAACTATAAATGTCTTATGGTTTTTGCAGGTGAAGAATGGTTTAGATGAAGTTTGTCTGGACAATACTGGTTACCTGTTTTCTTTAGAGAGTCCTGTAGAAACTGCACCCTGCACCAGTGATGTTATCAAACAGGTTAGTCTGTGCTTATCTGGACATGAGAAATTACCGTATTCACCCTAATTACCGCTTTTTCAAAATAGAGCCAAAAAATCAATTGATACGAAAACAGTAGCTTCCGAGATGATGCATACTGATATTTAATGGGACAGAAAAGGATGCTTAAGCATTGCCTTCACTGTTGAGGAAATAACAGTAAGTTCTTATAGATTTACTGTGAGAGATTTGAGAGGAGGCTACTGTAAAGTGTGCGATTATATGCATTTCCTTTTCAAAAAAAGCTTTGGTGTGCGCTTATAGGAGCATGTGCGGTAATTAGGGCGAATACGATACATTATATAGAACTTGCCGCTATAAGGAATCGAAATAATAAATCTTTAAATTTTCCCCAGCCCCCGCCCATCGGGGCTTGAAGAAATAGATGGCCTGCATGATGCTTCCATGGAGAGCTGAAACCGACTGCACACAAGTACTGGTAAACTGTTTAGATGATCAAAGCCTGCCAGGGCAAAGGGGTGTGAGTCCATGGTGATACCCTATTGGTTTCAATGGGCGACAGGGCTTGAGGTGTCATTTCATCTCAGTGTCGGGTAAAAGTCCCACAAAATTGGAAGCAACGTCTCCAAAATTACCTATACAGTGTTGACAGGGATGTTTAACCTCAAATCAAACAAACAAACAAACAAATTTAAATTTTCTCATAGCTAGTGTTGTTAACAAATGTTGTAGATATTTGTTAGAATCACTTCAGTGAGGGGATTCTATAATATCCAAAACGTTTGTTTCTTGGAGTACTGGAGCGAGTTGTTCGAAGCATCGTTAGCTTAACGAGCTCGTTAGTGGTTATATTGTTAACTGTTCTAGCAAGTTTAATGTTAAAATTTGGGTATTTTTGCTGAAAAGATGTGAGTAGCTTTTGCATACGCAAAAGCTGCTCACATTTTTCCAGCAAAAATATTAGCATATTTGCTGTAATACATGATCAAAGTTTTAATGATACGTTAACTAACGACGCTGTTAGTTTCGAACAACTGGCCCCTGAATGCAATATTCTTGAATGTCCCCATTAATCGTCTCGTTTGTTTGTTTGATTTGAGGTTTAACGTCCCCGTCAACACTGTAAAGGTCATTTTGGAGACGTTGCTTCCAATTTTGTGGGACTTTTACCCGGCAGTGAGATGAAATGACATCTCAAGCCCTGTCGCCCAATGAAACCAATAGGGTTTATTAGCATGGACGGTCCGCCTCGCACCGCCGTTCCTGGACAGGCTTAGATCCTCTAAGCGGTTTACCAGTACTAGTGTGGGGGTTAATCGTCTCGTATTGAGCTTAGGATTAGTTCCTCTGAAATTGTCAGGACAAGTGACCAATTCCGTGAAATGAAGACCCCACTAAACCCAGTTTTATATAGAGAAAACTGGGGCTTATGGGGTTATACATTATTTTTTCTTATTTCTGCTCTAAGACATAGGATGTGGGTACTCGTTAGAACGGCCTCACCCAATGTTTTGAACATTTATAACAAAAATATCAAGGATTTTCATCAGAAAAGTAGCCATTTTGGAGATGTGAAAAATGCACTATGTTGCACAGGTGAGTTATCGTAATGCACATGTAGGTTTAAAGAGGGTTGACTGTATATAAATTTGTGATGTTTTTCTTCGTTATAATACAAACAAAGATTGTGAGTGCCTCATTGAGGTGGTTTAATGAGTACTCACAACCTATGTCTTGGATCAGAAATAAGAAAAAAGTATACCCCTGTTGACCCCAATTTTCTCTATACAAAGTGGTTTAACACATTTTGTACCAAATTGGAATCTTCCTCTTTATATATAGCAGGAGTCCATTTCAAAATTTAGAGGTGTCAGGTTGTGGTTTTTTTTTCAAAATTTATTTGGAAAGTGTCTGAGTTTTTTGCAAACAGTGTAGGCCCTGTTTGCAAGATAAGATGCCGCAGAACGCGGCGTCTGATCTGGGCCTGCACTGTTTGACAGCTACCCATTTAGGGGATTCTGGTATAAAATGGGTTAAAGGGGAGACTTGTTAACATGATGTTATATTACGTCTTCATTTTTTGTCAGTTCTGGATGATAAAGGAGGTGGCTGTTGTTGAGATTTGATCATTTTTTGAGGTTATCTTTTTCGTCATATATTTGAATAATCTTAAGCTTTGTCCTGCTGAATAAATAATTTTGCCACTGTGGTTTCTGACTGTGAGCCAATCAAGTTAGTTGATATGTAATTTTTCAATTCAAAAACCTGAATGACTGATTTGGATGTATGCTGTTTGCAAAGGTAGGGGTTGTCATGTTCAGCAGGACATGCCGTAAAAAGTCTCTGTGCCCTTCATCATAGTGTAGTTGATATTTTCTTGTCCTTGGCCTAATGAGTAAGAGCGCTGACTCTTAATCATTAGGCCTGTCACCGCTGTGGGTTCGAGCCTGGCTCGGGTCACATGTCGTCACCTTAGCGCAAAAAGTCAATAACTCCAATACAAATGTATTGGAGTTATTGACTTTTTGCGCTAAGGTGACGATGTGAAATGCCAATTTCTGCAACAGAAGGTCAGGTGGTTTTTCTCCAGGTACTCCAGTTTTCGCCCGCCTCTGATTAACGATCGGTGCGATATGAGTGAAATAATCTTGAAAGGCCCGTAAAACCAAAAAAATAAAAATAAAAAAAAAATTCTTGTCCTTTGGGATCATTGATTCCATTGTGGAATTTTGAAAATATTTGAGGGTCACTGATGAGGCCTAATTGGCCGAAACTAGCTAGTCTGGCCCAGAAAATATGCAGACTCCAAATTTTCCAGTTCTGTGGTGTATCCCTTGCTTCCGAAGGATACCCCTTTTATAGAACATATTTAACCTCACTACCGCTAGTGTTAAGAGAATGTGTGACAGTCATAAAAAGTCTCCCTGCCCTTCATCATAGTGTAGTTTATTATGTCTCCCCCGAAAAAAATTTTTTCGGAGAGACATATTGTTTTTCCCCCGGGCGTCTGTCTGTCCGTCTGTCTGTCTGTCTGTCTGTCTGTCCGTCCGTCTGTCTGTCACACTTTCGTGTCCGCTCTGTAACTTGAAAACCGTTAGAGCTATCTTCACGAAACTTCGTATAAATATTAATCAGCATTAGACGACGTGCAGTGTGCAAGAACTATAACTCTCGCATTTATACTTTTTGGAACTATCTCCCTTGGAAGTTTGTTGGTATGTAAATATGTATGGGCAAATCGTGTCCGGTCAATAACTTTCTTATTTTTTGATGGATTTTAAAATTACTTGGCAGAAATATTAACAACCATAAGACGATGTGTGGTGCGCATGAGGCAGGTCGTTACCTCAAAGGTCAAGGTCATACTTAGAGGTCAAAGGTCAAAAAAGGGGCCTTTTTTTCGTATTGGGTCAATAACTTTTTTATTTTGAGATGGATTTTAAAATTACTTGGCATAATTATTAACAACCATAAGACGATGTGTGGTGCGCATGCGGCAGGTCGGTACCTCAAAGGTCAAGGTCATACTTAGAGGTCAAAGGTCAAAAAAGGGGCCTTTTTTCGAATTTGGTCAATAACTTTATAATTTTGAGATGGATTTTAAAATTACTTGGCATAAATATTAACAACCATGAGACGATGTGTGGTGCACATGAGGCAGGTCGGTACCTCAAAGGTCAAGGTCATACTTAGAGGTCAAAGGTCAAAAAGGGGGCCTTTTTTTCGTATTTGGTCAATAACTTTCTTATTTTGAGATGGATTTTGAAATCACTTGGCAGAAATGTTAACCAATAAAAGGCAATGTGTTGCGCGCATGACCCAGGTTGGTACCTCAAAGGTCAAGGTCATACTTAGAGGTCAAAGTTAAAAAAGGGGCCTTTTTTCGTGTTTGGTCAATAACTTTCTTATTTTTAGATGGATTTTGAAATTGCTAGGCAGAAATGTTAACCACCATGAGATGATGTGTTGCACGCATGAACCAGTTTTGTACCCGAGAGGTCAAAGTCATTCATAGAGGTCAAAGGTAAAAAAAGGGCCTTTTTTGTGTTCTGTCAATAACTTTCTTATTATGCCCCCAACTTCGAAAAAGTTGGAGGGGCATATTGGTTCTGGTTCGTTCGTCCGTTCGTCCATCCTTTACACTTTTGAGGCATAGCATGACTAAAGAACCGTGTATGCTAGTGTTTTGAAATTTCATATATGGATTCCTCATGGAAAATTAGCAGACGCTTATTTTTTTTCTCGTCCGGATTATGTCCCCTTCAAGAGTTATTGCCCTTTGAAATTTTTTTAATGAAATCTTGTCAGCAAGATATCTCAAAAACTATTGGAGCTAGAGCCTTGAAAGTTGGTGAATATATTGGTGGTGATGAGTAGATGAACTGATTAACTTTTGACAAAATTCCGAAAAAATACTTTGTGAGTTAAGGCCCTTTGTCATTTTGGTAATTTGTGCCCATTGTAATGTATGCTAAAAGTGATGCATAGCATAACTTTAGAACCGTGTATGCTAGTGTTTTGAAATTTCATATATTGATTCCTCATGGAAAATTAGCTGACGCATATTTTTTTTCTCGTCCGGATTATGTCCATTTCAAGAGTTATTGCCCTTTGAAATTTTTTTAATAAAATCTTGTCAGCAAGATATCTCAAAAACTATTGGAGCTAGAGCCTTGAAAGTTGGTGAATATATTGGTGGTGATGAGTAGATGAACTGATTAACTTTTGACAAAATTCGGAAAAAGTACTTTGTGTGTTATGGCCCTTTGTCATTTTGGTACTTTCTGCCCATTGTAATGTATGCTAAAAGTGATGCATAGCATAACTTTAGAACCGTGTATGCTAGTGTTTTGAAATTTCATATATCGATTCCTCATGGAAAATTAGCTGACGCATATTTTTTTTTCTCGTCCGGATTATGCCCCTCTCAAGAGTTATTGCCCTTTGAAATTTTTTAAATAAAATCTTGTCAGCAAGATATCTCAAAAACTATTGGAGCTAGAGCCTTGAAAGTTGGTGAATAGATTGTTGGAGATGAGTAGATGAACTGATTAACTTATGACAAAATTCCGAAAAATACTTTGTGAGTTATGGCCCTTTGTCATATTGGTAATTTGTGCCCATTGTAATGTATGCTAAAAGTGATGCATAGCATAACTTTAGAATCGTGTATGCTAGGGTTTTGAAATTTCATATATGGATTCCTCATGGAAAATTAGCAGACATGTATTTTTTTTCTCGTCGAGATTATGCCCCTTTCAAGATTAATTGCCCTTTGAAATTTTTTTAAATAAATCTTGTCAGCAAGATATCTCAAAAACTATTGGAGCTAGAGCCTTGAAAGTTGGTGAATATATTGGTGGTGATGAGTAGATGAACTGATTAACTTTTGACAAAATTCCGAAAAAATACTTTGTGAGTTATGGCCCTTTGTCATTTTGGTACTTTTTGCCCATTGTAATGTATGCTAAAAGTGATGCATAGCATAACTTTAGAACCGTGTATGCTAGTGTTTTGAAATTTCATATATTGATTCCTCATGGAAAATTAGCGGATGTGTATTTTTTTTCTCGTCCGGATTATGTCCCCTTCAAGAGTTATTGCCCTTTGAAATTTTTTTAATAAAATCTTGTCAGCAAGATATCTCATAAACTATTGGAGCTAGAGCCTTGAAAGTTGGTGAATATATTGGTGGTTATGAGTAGATGAACTGATTAACTTTTGACAAAATTCCGAAAAAATACTTTGTGAGTTATGGCCCTTTGTCATTTTGGTACTTTCTGCCCATTGTAATGTATGCTAAAAGTGATGCATAGCATAACTTTAGAACCGTGTATGCTAGTGTTTTGAAATTTCATATATTGATTCCTCATGGAAAATTAGCGGATGTGTATTTTTTTTCTCGTCCGGATTATGTCCCCTTCAAGAGTTATTGCCCTTTGAAATTTTTTTAATAAAATCTTGTCAGCAAGATATCTCATAAACTATTGGAGCTAGAGCCTTGAAAGTTGGTGAATATATTGGTGGTTATGAGTAGATGAACTGATTAACTTTTGACAAAATTCCGAAAAAATACTTTGTGAGTTATGGCCCTTTGTCATTTTGGTACTTTCTGCCCATTGTAATGTATGCTAAAAGTGATGCATAGCATAACTTTAGAACCGTGTATGCTAGTGTTTTGAAATTTCATATATTGATTCCTCATGGAAAATTAGCTGATGTGTATTTTTTTTCTCGTCCGGATTATGCCCCTTTCAAGAGTTATTGCCCTTTGAAATTTTTTAAATAAAATCTTGTCAGCAAGATATCTCAAAAACTATTAGAGCTAGAGCCTTGAAAGTTGGTGAATAGATTGTTGGAGATGAGTAGATGAACTGATTAACTTATGACAAAATTCCGAAAAATACTTTGTGAGTTATGGCCCTTTGTCATATTGGTAATTTGTGCCCATTGTAATGTATGCTAAAAGTGATGCATAGCATAACTTTAGAATCGTGTATGCTAGGGTTTTGAAATTTTATATATGGATTCCTCATGGAAATTAGCTGACACGTATTTTTTTTCTCGTCCAGATTATGCCCTTTCAAGAGTAATTGCCCTTTGAAATTTTTTTTAATAAATCTTGTCAGCAAGATATCTCAAAAACTATTTGAGCTAGATCCTTGAAAGTTGGTGAATTGATTGTTGGAGATGAGTAGATGAACTGATTAACTTATGACAAAATTCCGAAAAAACACTTTGTGAGTTATGGCCCTTTGTCATTTTGGTAATTTGTGCCCATTGTAATGTATGCTAAAAGTGATGCATAGCATAACTTTAGAACCGTGTATGCTATAGTTTTGAAATTTCATATATGCATTTCTGATGGAAAATAAGCTAACGCGTATTTTTTTTCTCGTCATGATTATGGCCCTTTCAAGAGTTATTCCCCTTTGAAATTTTTTAAATAAAATCTTGTCAGCAAGATATCTAAAAAACTATTGGAGCTAGAGCCTTGAAAGTTGGTGAATATATTGTTGGTGATGAGTAGATGAACTGATTAACTTTTGACAAAATTATGAAAAATACTTTGTGAGTTATGGCCCTTTGGCATTTTGGTAATTTGTGCCCATTGTAATGTATGCTAAAAGTGATGCATAGCATAACTTTAGAACCGTGTATGCTAGTGTTTTGAAAGTTCATATATTGATTCCTCATGGAAAATTAGCTGACGCGTATTTTTTTCCTCGTCCGGATTATGCCCCTATCAAGAGTTATTGCCCTTTGAAATTTTTTTAATAAAAACTTGTCAGCAAAATACCTCAAACACTATTGGATCTAGAGCCTTGTAGGTTGTTGAGTATATTGGTGGTGATGAGTATATGAACTGATTAACTTTTTACAAAATTCCGAAAAATACTTTGCGAGTTATGGCCCTTTGTCATTTTGGTAATTTGTGCCCATTGTAATGAATGCTAAAAATGATGCATAGCATAACTTTAGAACTGTGTATGCTATGGTTTTGAAATTTCATTTATGCATTCCTAATGGAAAATAATCTGACGCGTATTTTTTTCTCATCCGGATTATGCCCCTTTTAAGAGTTATTTCCCTTTGAATTTTTTTTAATAAAATCTTGTCAGCAAGATAACTAAAAAACTATTTGAGCTAGAGCCTTGAAAGTTGGTGAACATATTGGTGGTGATGAGTGGATGGACTGATTAACTTTTGACCAAATTCCGAAAAACACTTTGTGAGTTATGTTCCTTTGTCATTTTGGTAATTTGTGCCCATTGTAATATATGCTAAAAGTGATGCAGAGCATAACTTTAGAACCGTGTATGCTATGGTTTTGAAATTTCATATATGCATTTCTGATGGAAAATTAGATGACAAGCATTTTTTTCTCATCCGGATTATGCCCCTTTCAAGAGTTATTGCCCTTTAAAGTTTTTTTTAATAAAATCTTGTCAGCAAAATATCTCAAAAACTATTATAACTACAGCCTTGAATGTTGGTGAATACACGTAGATTGGTGTTGATGAGTAGCTGACCTGCTTAAATTTTAACAAAATTCCGAAAAATACTTTGTGAGTTATGGCCCTTTGTCATTTTGGTAATTTGTGCCCAATGTATGCTAAAAGTGATGCATAGCATAACTTTAGAACTGTATATGCTATTGTATTGAAATTTCATATATGCATTCCTGATGGAAAATAAGCTGATGCGTATTTTTTTTCTCATCCGGATTATGCCTCTTTCAAGAGTTATTGCCTTTTGAAGTTTTTTTAATAAAATCTTGTCAGCAAGAGATCTCAAAAACTATTATAGCTAGAGTCTTGAAAGTTGATGAAAAGATTGGTGGTGATGAGTAGATGACCTGATTAACTTTTGACAAAATTTGAGTTTTGGCCCTTTGTCATTTTGGTAATTTGTGTCTATTGTAATGTATGCTAAAAGTGATGCATTCCATAACTTTAGAACCATGTATGCTATGGTTTTGAAATTTCGTATATGCGTTCCTGATGGAAAATAAGCTGACAGGTATTTTTTTTTCATCGAGATTAACTTAAGAACCGTGTAAGCTAGGGTTTTGAAATTTCATATATGGATTCGCTATGGAAAATTAGCTGACACATATTTTTTTTCTCATCCGCATTATGCCCCTTTCAAAAGTTATTGTCCTTTGATTTATTTGTTAGCATTACCTCCAATGTCAAGGTCATACCTAGAGGTCAAAGGTAAAAAAAAGGACATTCAATAACTTCCTTATTCTTTGATGGATTATGAAATTACTTGGCAGAAATGTTAACCATCATGAGACGATGTGTTGTACCGCAAAGGTCAAGGCCATACTTAGAGGTCAAAGGTAAAAAAGTGCTTTTTTTGTTTACAGCCAATAACCTTTTTATTTTTCTATGAACATTTTTAAAGTTACTATGCAGAAATGTTCATCTTCATTAGATGATGTGTTGCACACAAGACCCAGCTCAATACCTCCAATGCCAAGGTTATACTTATCAGTCAAAAACGGGGGAGACATCTGTGTTTTTGTAGAAAAACAAATTCTAGTATTGTCCTTTGGGATCATTGATTTCACTGTGGAACCTTGAAAATATTTGAGGGTCACTGATGAGGCCTAATTGGCCATAAGTACCTAGTCTGGCCTGGAAAACTGTACCCTTAATACTTTTAAGTTCTTCAGAAGGATAACACTTTTATAGAACATATTTAATGTAATTTCATAGGTTTGGGTGTCATTATTTTTTAAGCATTTTCAATACATAATATTATGGCATCAGGATAACAAATCTGTGAAATGTACATCCCTGTAAACTACACTTTACATAGAGGTAACTGGGGTTTATGGGGGCTTTCGTTATTGTTTCTGCTCCAACACAGGTTGTGGGTGCTTGTAAGGTGGTTCTAATGAGCACCTACAACCTATGTTTAAAGTATATTTAGACTAATATCTCAAATTTTCATTAAAATAACCATTTTAGAGATATGAAGTGCAGTCCTAACTGAATGAAGCAAGCAGTTGTTTTTTTAAGCATTTGCCATTTTAGGGATTGGAATACCTTCTTGCATAACACAGGTTGCTTGCTTAATAGAGGTGGCCACTAAGACAGTTCAACTATAATGCACTAAGTTACACTATTGTGTTATCATATTGAAATTTCAGATGTTTGCAATGACAGATGACAATCAACTAAAAACAGTTTTACAATGCATAGTTGTGCGAGGTCACTTCTTGTCGGAGAAACAGCCAGTGATGATGGGATGTTTTGAGGGAGAGCCTGAATACTGGCAACATAAAAAGGTTTTGTATAATTAGGGCCCCGCACTGAAAGTGTGGGTGCCCTATAGTAATCACTCTGTCCGTCCGTCTGTCTGTCCGTCTGTCCGTCCACAAATTTTTTTCCTACTCCTCTGATAGCGCTGCCGGGGCCCTAGTCAGTTTCACTGACAGCTCTAGTTTACTGTGATACTGATATTCATTCTTTAATAATTTGATGTATGGCCTTTGTTACGGCCCCCGCCCATAGGGGCTTGAAGAAATATATGGGCTGCATGATGCATCCACGCAGAGCTGAATCCGGCCCGCACACTAGTACTGGTAAACCGTTTAGCGGATCTAAGCCTGTCCAGGAACCGCAGTGTGAGGGGGACGGTGCATGCTAATAAACCCTATTGGTTTCATTGGGTGACAGGGTTTGAGAAGTCATTTCATCTCAATGTCGGGTAAAATTTGCACAAAATTGGAAGCAACATCTCCAAAATGACCTTTACAGTGCTGATGGGGACGTTAAACCTCAAAACAAACAAACAAATGGCCTTTGTTGTTACTTTTGTAATGCCTTAACACTCTTTTTATCCCAAATGGGTTTTACACTTAATACAGTAGAATTCGGCTTTTTACACCAGCTAGAATTAAGACTGATTCTTCTGTTAAATGCATATTTGTCTGGGCTCTATCTCATAAACAAATTAATTAATTTTAATTGGTCAATTTTGGGCCAAAAAGGCTTGTCTGCACTCTAAGGTCAAGAGCTCCTGAAAACCTGTTCTCTTTTTTTTTTGAAGGTCACAGGCTGCCGAAATCTGTCAGTTTTTGGCCAAAAATGGCTTGTTTGCAGCTTACATTTTGGTGACCTTAACCTGGTTATTAATGTCAAATGAGCGTTCAAGATATATTTATGATGGGGGGACATTTTTTTCCTCTGAAAACATTTCTAATTCTTTCTTTGTGTTTTCTACACCCAGTGTTCTCTAATAAGAGACTACCTTTGGGACTGTTCAAAAGTCGAGTCAGACGCTCTCATTTTACTGCCTTTAATGTCCAAGAGGTAGCTCAGGTATAGGCCATTCATCATCGATGGATTTTTGATTAACTTGCAGGTAGCTGGCTTGCTGCACACATGGCAGATCTTTCACCAGATCTCCAGGCTTGTCTATCATGAGGATCGATAGCAGAGAGCTTCCATTCTCTGCAATCTCTTTCTGTCAGCTGCTTCCAGATCATCTTGGGCCGAAGGCCCCTGCTTTCCACCTACCTGTATGTCACAGACAGTCTTTTCTGCACCGTTGGAGCGTTCCACATGTCCATACCAGCTGAGCCTTCTCTCTTTCAGGATGAGGTCCAGGTCCTCAATGCCAAGATGCTAAAGTAACTCACTGGACATGATGATGACATCGTCCTGTGGATTGACATTGCATATCTGTCTGATCATTGCCCTGTCATTTCGCTGTAGACGTTGGAGGTTTGGATTTGTCAATGGTCATGCCTCACTGGCATTGTCCATTGCACTCTGCACACAAGAAATGTACAAATGGCCATGTGTCTTGAACGAGAGGTGAACGAGAGGAGGGTCCTCTATCAAGTGATTGAGCCCACTGCATTTCTTGTGCACCCAGAACTAGCAGCCATTACAAAAGATACTGTTGCTGCCCACTCCAGTGCGACATACAGCGCATGGGAACTGGCCTGCACTCTGCAGGAGGTCCAGACCTGAACCACAGATCATGATCATTGTCTTTCCTGCATTCACTCTCAGCCCTTTTGCCTCCATTACGTCTTTCAAAGTTAAGAGCCTCCTGACACATTCCTCAAGGGATTCAGCTATGATGACAAGGTCATCAGCATACAGGTCCACCCAGGGGACTCCAGAGCAGAACTCGCATGACAAGGCTTCAGGCACAATGATGAAAAGCAGTGGGCTGAGAACAGAGCCTTAATGAACACCCACCTTCACTTCGAATTCTTCAGTGTAACCATCACCAACACGGACATGGCTCTGAGCATTAGCATACATCCCCTGGACCAGTCCCACAATCCACTCATCCACTCCAAGTTTTCTTAGTGCCCACCAGATGACTTTCCGAGGCACTCGATCAAATGCCATCTCCAGGTCTACAAAAACCATGTAGAGTCTCCTGTTGGCCGTCAGATGCTTCTCTTGCAGCTGCCGTACAACAAAAAATGAGTCTTTTGTGCCTCTTCCTGGGACGAAGCCAAACTGGGAATCGTCGAGGGACACCAACTGCCTAATGAGGCCATCCACAATCCTCTCCAGGACTTCCATGACCTGTTCTGTCAGCTTGAGACCATGGTAGTTGCCCTGTTCCAATGCATTGCCCTTGCCTTTGTAGAGACAGACAATGAAACTCTGTTCCCAGTCAGAAGGTACCTTTCCTTCACGAATGATTGCAGCTGCAAGGCCACGTATCATTGAGGCAGCTCTTATCATCTCCACCACTATGCCAGAAGGGCCCGATGCTTTGCCAGTCTTCATCTGAGAGATAGCCTTCTTAACCATATCAATAGTGATTGGGATGGGCGGCCCTTCCACTGGTGGTTCATCAGACAGGTGGTCCGGGTCCCAGTCAAACTCATCGTTGAGTAGCCTTTGGTAGTGTTCTAACCAGGCAGTCTGCTTCACTCATTGACATCTCCCCTGCATCATTATATCCCCCCACCAGGGGGGAGGGGGACATATTGTTTTTGGTGCGAATCCCGTTTGCGTTGGCATAGCCTGTTTGAAGCACTATATCTCCTGAACCTATGGATCGATTTTGACCAAACTTGCATAGACACATCACTAGGATGGGGGAAAACAGTCATTAGGTCATAATGACCTTGACCTCATTTTCTAGGTCACAGCAACCCAAAAACAGTCATTTTTGGGCCAAAAATGGCTTGTCTGCACTCTATCTCATTAAGAAATTGATTGATTTTAGTCAAACTTGGTGCAGTATATCATTACAAAATACTGCAGATTTGATTAGATTTTGGTGTCCTTGACATCATTTTCAAGGTCACAGTGACCCAAAACAGTCATTTTTGGGCAAAATCTGGTACAATATACATTAAAACCTGTCTTAGTGGCCACCTCTATTAAGCAAGCAACCTGTCTTAAGCAAGCAGGCATTCAGTTCCCCAAAAAGGCAGATGTGCTGAATTTCACCTGTATTAAGCAAGCACCTGTCTTAAGCAAGCACATTTTGGTTATCCCCTAGGTGCTTGCTTAATACAGGTTGGACTGTATACTGAACCAAAAAAGAAACGCAACTGTAACTCAAAAGATTTTCATGCAACCATCAGGTTGACTGAAAAATCATTTTGCAATTTACTTTCATACTTTTTAAACTTTCTTATGCAGAAAACATTTGGACGATATCTGTACAGTTTTTAATGCTCCACTTGGCAATTCATTGTTTTCAACATTTCCTCTTGCAGTACATTAAATGTATACAGTAACCTCATCATATTGACATATTGTGTTACCTGAAGTTTAGGTTTCAAAAGTCCGGTAAAATGTCTCTACGGAATATGGTACGTTTGATGCAAGATCAACGTAACGTAGCGGTCCAAATGCTTCTACTTGGGACGTCTCAGGCTGTCGTCGCCAGGAACTTCCAAGTGAGTAAATTGACGATAACTCTCTTGTACCAGCGTCTACATCAAAGGGAACAACAAATGACAGGCCCGGAAGTGGACTTCCACGCGTCACGACACGTCTACAGTACCGATACATCTGTCCAACCCACCTTCGTAATCAGTTCTGTACAGCCGTCGAAACGTCTCAGGTGACACCAGGAACGCACAACAATCGAATAAGTGCAGATACTGTCAGGAATCGCCTTCGAGAGTTTGGCTTACTCCTCGTCGTGTATACATTGGCATGCCATTAACACCACGATGACGTAAGGTTTGAATGGTGTGGCTCACACACAATAGGCCAAACCTGTTTCCGCTTCGTCTGTGGCGTAACGTAATGTTTTCTGACGAGTCCAGGTACTCGTTGTATAGAGCTGACGGCCGTCAATGTGTGTATAGGCATGATGGAGAGCGTTATCCTGAGAATTGTTTGGTTGAACATGATCGATTTGGAGGTGGGTTGATGGTGTGGGGTGGCATATCTTATGGTCATAGAACGCCCCTGGTATTCATTGATGGATCTTTGACGGCTCAGCGTTACGTTGACGTCGTTTTACGACCGGTAGGTGTTCCATATAATGTACGCCAGCACAAAGTTTTGTTTCAACAGGATAATGCTCGGGCACATGTAGCAAGGCTCAGCATGGCATTTCTTCAGCAAAACAACGTTGATGTGATGCACTAGCCTCCATATAGTCCAGATCTCTCTACTGTAGAACATTTGTGGGACGTCTTGGATAAGCCCGTACGTAACCGCCCCCGCCTACAACAACGCGTCAAGCCTTGCGTCTCGTGCTCATACAGGAGTGGAATGCTATTCCCCAGCCAGAGATCAGTCGTTCAATCCTGTCCATGACCAGGCGTGTGTATGCAGGACTGAATGCAAACGGAGGACATACTCGCTATTTTACTGCTTATGTTTTGAAATGACTACCTCTATGACAAAACGGATTTGTGTTCCAAACATTCTCACTGGAAATTGAACTCTCTATGGCTATTACATTCAGAAATGATTACATTATTGCGTCATTAAATCGATTTTCTGCCAACATGATTATTTCTGAAAATACTCGCATTTATATTTGGAGTTGCGTTACTTTTTCGGTTCAGTATATCTTTACAATATACCACTGATTATACCCCCGGCATACGGAGTATGCCATGGGGGTATATAGTTTTCGTCTTTTCTGTGTGTGTGTGTGTGTGTGTGTGTGTAAACTTTTTTTTGTGTCAAAGATTTCTCAGGAACTACTATACCTAGAAACTTGAAATTTGGTACAAACAACATGCATAACTAGTTGTATTGTGGGAAAGAAAATTGGGGCTGTGGGGCCAGGTTCTTTAGAGTTATTCCCCTTTGTTATATTTGCTACTGAGATGTGCATTTTGTGACTTACCTTAAATTTTGTGTCAAAGATTTCTCAAGATCTACTGTACCTAGAAACTTGAAATTTGGTACAAGCAACATGCATAACTAGTTGTATTGTGGGACAGAAAATTGGGGCTGTGGGGCCAGGTTCTTTAGAGTTATTCCCCTTTGTTATATTTGCTACTGAGATGTGTATTTTGTGAGTTACCTTAAATTTTGTGTCAAAGATTTCTCAGGAACTACTGTACCTAGAAACTTGAAATTTGGTACAAACAACATGCATAACTAGTTGTATTGTGGGAAAGAAAATTGGGGCTGTGGGGCCTGGTTCTTTAGAGTTATTCCCCTTTGTTATATTTTTTTTATAACATTTTGTCAGCAAGATATCTCAAAAACTATTGGAGCTAGAGCCTTGAAAGTTGGTGAATAGATTGGTGGTGATGAGTAGATGAACTGATTAACTTTTGACAAAATTCCGAAAAATACTTTGTGAGTTATGGCCCTTTGTCATTTTGGTAATTTGTGCCATTGTACTGTATGGTAAAAGTGATGCAAAGCATAACTTTAGAACCGTGTATGCTAGGGTTTTGAAATTTCATATATGGATTCCTTATGGAAAATTAGCCGACACGTATTTTTTTTTTCTCGTCCGGATTATGCTCCTTTCAAGAGTTATTGCCCTTTGAAATTTTTTTAATAAAATCTTGTCAGCAAGATATCTAAAAAACTATTGGAGCTAGAGCCTTGAAAGTTGGTGAATAGATTGGTGGTGATGAGTAGATGAACTGATTAACTTTTGACAACATTCCGAAAAATACTTTGTGAGTTATGGCCCTTTGTCATTTTGGTAATTTGTGCCATTGATCTCAAAGATTTCTCAAGATCTACTGTACCTAGAAACTTGAAATTTGGTACAAGCAACATGCATAACTAGTTGTATTGTGGGACAGAAAATTGGGGCTGTGGGGCCAGGTTCTTTAGAGTTATTCCCCTTTGTTATATTTGCTACTGAGATGTGTATTTTGTGAGTTACCTTAAATTTTGTGTCAAAGATTTCTCAGGAACTACTGTACCTAGAAACTTGAAATTTGGTACAAACAACATGCATAACTAGTTGTATTGTGGGAAAGAAAATTGGGGCTGTGGGGCCAGGTTCTTTAGAGTTATTCCCCTTTGTTATATTTTTTTTATAAAATTTTGTCAGCAAGCTATCTCAAAAACTATTGGAGCTAGAGCCTTGAAAGTTGGTGAATAGATTGGTGGTGATGAGTAGATGAACTGATTAACTTTTGACAAAATTCCGAAAAATACTTTGTGAGTTATGGCCCTTTGTCATTTTGGTAATTTGTGCCATTGTACTGTATGGTAAAAGTGATGCATAGCATAACTTTAGAACCGTGTATGCTAGGGTTTTGAAATTTCATATATGGATTCCTCATGGAAAATTAGCCGACACATATTTTTTTTCTCGTCCGGATTATGCTCCTTTCAAGAGTTATTGCCCTTTGAAATTTTTTTAATAAAATCTTGTCAGCAAGATATCTCAAAAACTATTGGAGCTAGAGCCTTGAAAGTTGGTGAATAGATTGGTGGTGATGAGTAGATGAACTGATTAACTTTTGACAACATTCCGAAAAATACTTTGTGAGTTATGGCCCTTTGTCATTTTGGTAATTTGTGCCATTGATCTGTATGGTAAAAGTGATGCATAGCATAACTTTAGAACCGTGTATGCTAGGGTTTTGAAATTTCATATATGGATTCCTCATGGAAAATTAGCTGACGCGTATTTTTTTTTCTCGTCAGGATTATGCCCCTTTCAAGAGTTATTGCTCTAAGAATTTTTTTTTTATAAAATTTTGTCAGCAAGATATCTCAAAAACTATTGGAGCTAGAGCCTTGAAAGTTGGTGAATAGATTGGTGGTGATGAGTAGATGAACTGATTAACTTATGTCAAACTTGATGGCTTTGAATTGCCAGAAAGTTACCGATGGCTTTGGCCGGGGGTATTAGTGAGCATATGCTCACTTGATAGTCTAGTTTGATTAAATTTTGGAAACCTTGACCTTTTTTCAAGGTCACAGGCTCCCCAAAACAGTCAATTTGGGGCTAAAAATGGTTTGTTTGCACTCAATCTCATTAACAAATTGATTGATTTTCGTCAAACTTGGTACAATATATCATTACAACAAACCACAGATTTGATTAGATTTTGGTGACCTTGACCTTTTTTTTCGAGGTCACAGTGCCCCAAAAACAGTCAGTTTTGGGCCAAGGCCAAAAATGGCTTGTTTGCAGATTACATTTTGGTGACTTTAACCTAGTTATTAAAGTCAAATGGGTGTTTAAGTTATTTTTATGTTGTGGGGGACATTGTTTTCCTCTGAAAACATTTCTAGTTCTTTACTGGTTTGTCACCTACAATATCGGCATTCTCTCTTCTCATCTGGTTAGGGAGGCGGTATACTTCTGAGGACTTAGGGTTAATATTCTTGTAGATCTCCTTCCTACCTTTTTAGGGGAGCATGGTGCATCGCACATCTGGGTATGCGTTGGGCCGCAAGATATGATGCACGAGTGCCCATACCAGTCTTCCATGCCTTAAAGGCTTGCCGCTTGGCTGCAATGACCTTATTAACATGCTCATTCCACCACCAGGTTTCGTGACGCCAGTCGTGGGACCGAATTGTGCCACACACCTCTTCAGTTGTCTTGAACAGACCAGTCTTGATGCTGTTCCATATATCCTCAGTGGTAGCATCAGCTACACCTGATGAGGCACTCACATGCTGGCTGAAAACCTCCGGGAAATGATTTCTTGTCTGAGATTCTTTCAGCTTCCAAACTTTTAGTCTGGGTGGGGGGCTTGAGTTTAGCTGGCACATCAATCCTCATGTCCCATACAAGTAGCTGATGTTGCAGGCCTAATGGTCAAGTTAATTTCTCAAGAACTATAAAAGCTTCATTAATGATACTGAGTACAAACTTGTATCTCGGGATGGCAACTTAAATGCAAGCATCCATATTTAACCTTGACCTACATTTCATGGTTCACTGACTTTGTAAAATATTGCGAACACCCTAGCATTCTCCCAAATGGTCAAGTTAATCTCTCAAGAACTATAAGCGCTTCATTAATAATACTTGGTACAAACTTGTATCTGGGGATGGCAAGTTAAATGCAAGCATCCATATTTGACTTGACCTACATTTTATGGTTCACTGACCTTGTAAAATAATGCGACCACCCTAGCATTCACCCTAATGATAAAGTTCATTTCCCAAGAATTATTAGAGCTTCATTAATGATACTTAGTACTCGTTTGCATTTAAGAATGGTAACTTTTGTGCAAGCATCTATGTTTGACCTTCGCCTAGATGTCATGGTTCGATGACTTTGCACCCCCACAGGCACGACATAGCCTTTGGCGGAATTCTTGTTGTTTGTATTGGAGTTTAATATCCCAGTCAACACTATTTAGGTCATTTTCTTGCCAGTCAGTTTACCTATCCACACTTTTGGTGGGCAGGCTTATACGTAAGCAGTTAACCAGTACAGTGCACATTCTTTCGCAAGAAATTGACAACTGCCCTTCTTGAAGAGCCAAGTGTACATACCATTGAGTTACCATGCTCCACTCAGGTTATTCTGAGTACAGTGAAATTCCTATATTAAGACCAACTTTGGAACTGTTCAAAAGTGGTCTTAAAGACCACTTTTGAACAGTCCCAAAGGCGGTTCCTGACCAGGGGACACTGTGTGTAGACAACACAAAGAAAGAATAACTGCACCCTTCCAAATAACCTTTTAAAGCAGATTTAGTCCTAATTTTAGGTGGTCTTAATAGTGGAATTCTACTGTAATTTGATATTTTGTGTATTCAGGGAGGCCATTTGAAACATTTGAAGACAGGGTTGTGTCTGGAGTATGCAAGAAGCAACAGGCTGTTTATGAACTTCTGTGATGAAAAGCTGCCCAGTCAGAAATGGACTTTCCAGCACTACAGACAGCAAAGTTGATGTCAGTACTGGTGTAGTGGTAGATATCCTGTAATTACCCTGAAAGTCGGAGACACCTTGAATAAATCCAAGTGAATTTTCACATCATTTTAACAAGTCTGTGAAATCAACACCACTCTAAACACACACCTTATATAGAGCAAACTGGGGTTTATGGGGGTATAGGTTATTTTACTTATTTTTCCCCAAAATATAGGTTGTGGCTACTCGTTAGAACTGCCTCAATGAGGCAGTTCTAACGACCACCCACAACCTGTGTTTTGAGCCAAACCATAGGTTGTGGGTACTTGTTAGAACCGCCTCAATGAGGCAGTTCTAACGAGCACCCACAACCTATGCGTGGGTACTTGTTAGAACCGCCTCAATGAGGCGGTTCTAACGAGCACCCCCAAACTATGTTTTGGAGAAGATATAAGAAAATTATCACAAATTTTCATCAGAAAAATAACCATTGCGATAATATGAAAGAATGTACTAAGTCGCACAAGTGTGATATTGTTATGAAATGATTGACCACCAATGGCTCATTTACCTCGATTATTTCAAAGTCCTTCTCGAGTCCCTAGGCAAAACTTCTCAAAACTGTAGTTACTGATATATTTGGGATAATTAAGGGGAATGGGAATACCCTCAGGGGAGGCAACTCCTGCAAAAGTATTTTTGTCTCCCATGTCAATAGGGGTCAACTCCTAAAGGAAAGAATTTGCTCCAGAGGAGCAAATTCTTTCCTTTAAGAGTAGACCCTTTTTTTCAGTGGGACAGGGCTTACAGAAAAGCGTACAGGAAGTCCCGAAAGTTCTTTCCCTTTGAAAAATGGTGCAAAAAATCTGCCAGGTGTTCCCATTCCCCGTGAGAGAATTTTCTTACTAAACTTTGAAAAGAATTTTCTTACTAAACTTTAAAATGGCCTCAGTAAGGCAGTTCTAATACGTACACACAACATACCTTTATTTGAAAGAAAATAAAAAAGATGTCGCTACTCTGCCTGCTACCCTGGCACTATAATCAGCCCAGTTGGCTCAAACTGCCCATATCTCAAACAAATTTTCATGGTCTAAAAGGTGCTTGAGTTATAGAAGCTCGACTGTAGTTCTTATATTAAGGCACCCACCATAAAATGGTGAAAGATAATAGTTTTACTTGTGTCTGTACATACACTGCAACCTTACTATAACATGGTTCATTATGACATGATTTTAGACTCCAGAAATGTATAAATGATATATAAAAATGGCCATAAATTTACTATAAGAGTGTATTGAAGATTGTCCTTAATTTTTAAAAATGTAAAGAAAACTGTATAGATTATATAGAAAAATGACAATAACTCTAAAAGAAATGTATAAATGTTATAGGAAAATCGACCGAATACTAGTGTTATAAAGAGGTTGCGGTGTATGTCTGTCAATCACACTTAATGGTACTGCTTGTACCACTGCAACTTCACTGGTTCTCAGGATCATGGTTTGGAACTTGCTTGATAGCAACAGAGGACCCTCGTTATAACAACATTATTTTAGTTCCCATAACTTTACCATTGTAAAGAATTTGTCCCTATAAAGAATCTCAATAAGGTGTAGTATTAAATATGATAAAGGGCCTTTTCCCAACAAATCTGATCTGCATCAACACTGTTTGCAAAGGTAGGGGACGTCATCTTCAGCAGGATTAGGGAAATTGACACCCTAAACTTCAACACTGTAGAGCTGTTTATGTCAAATTTGATACCATTTGTGCTGTATCTATTAAATTTGTCACCCTTAACATTAACACTGAAGTGCCATATCTGACAAAATTGTCAACTTAACTTCAATACAGTTAGACTGTATCTAGCAAATTTGACATCCTTAACTTCGAAGCTATATTAAATTTGTCACTCTTAACTTCAACAGTGTTGAGCTGCAGCTGCGGTATTTCAAACCCTTAACTTCAAAACTGTTGAGCTGTAGCTATCAAATTTGACACCCTAATTTCAACACTGTTGAGCTATATCTGTCACCCTTTGTGCTGTATTTGTCATATTTTACACCCTTAACTTCAACAGTGTTGAGCTGTATCTGTCAAATTTGACACCCTCGACTGTAACACTATCGAACTGTGTGTGTCCTATTTGACATCCTTAACTGTTACACTGTCGAGCTAGAAGCCTCCTACACTACTCGCCTTGTAAACCAGGGGTCCCAGGATCGATCCTAGGCTTCTCCAGACTGTGGGATGTGTCTTTAAACTGAGGTCCAATCTCTGTATGACCTTAGCTGTTGGTGGGACATAAAACCCAAACACTGACACTGTTGAGCTGTATTTGTCAAATTTGACACCTGTTGAGCTGTATCTGTCAAATTTGTCACCCTTAATATCAACAGTGTTGAGCTGTATCTGTCATAATTCACACCCTTCACTTCAGCACTGTTCAGCTGTATCTGTCAAATTTGACACCCTAACTTCAAGACTGTTGAGCTGTATCTGTCAAATTTGACACTTCTTACACTTTTGTGCTGTTTTGTATTGTACTGTATGTTGAGCTCAACATTGTTAGGCTGTATCTATCAATTGTGACTCCCTTTACGTCAACACTGCTGAAGTGTATCTGTCAAATCTGACACCCTTAACTTCCACTCTGTTGTCAGAGCTGTATCTGTCAAATTCATTACGAAAACACGCCTATACAAATACATATGTACTTTGTAAATTTTACTGTCGAAAAACTAAGATTTATAGATGAAAAATTGTGATATTTTTCTTATTTCTGCTCTAAATTATAGATTGTGAGTACTCGTTAGAACCGCCTCATCAAATGATAGATTGCGAGTACTCTTACTGCCTCGATGAGGCGTTTCTAACGAGTACCCACAATCTATATTTTAGAGCAGAAATAAGAAAAATATGGTTTATCCCTGTAAACCCCAGTTTTACTATATAAAAATGGGGTTTAAGGGGGGGTCAGAATTATATATGCCCGATTGCAGGACAACAGATAACCCTCTTTATACTGACATTTCATATAACAACATAGTAATTTCAGTTTAACAAGGCTGCATGATGCTTCCATGCAGAGCTGAATCCTGCCCGTACACTAGTACTGGTAAACCACTTAGAGGATCTAAGCCTGTCCAGGATCCGCGGTGCGAGGCGGACCGTCCATGCTAATAAACCCTATTGGTTTCATTGGGTGACAGGGCTTGAGATGTCATTTCATCTCAATGTCCGGTAAAAGTCCATCAAAATTGGAAGCAACGTCTCCAAAATGACCTTTACAGTGTTGACGGGGACCTTAAACCTGAAATCAACCAACCAAATCAGTGGAACAAATCCTTAGTCAAAGATTGTAGGGGCTAGTGAAGATACTCAAGAATATCCAAAATCAGAATCAAAATGACCTAAATGGTGTTGAGCTATGACAGGGACGTAAAACCTCAATACAAACAAAACAAAATTCAAGAGCTCCAAGAAATAGTTATGGACATTTATTAGAATCGCCTCACTGAGGCAATTCTAACAAATGTCCACAACATTCTTCTTTTAGAGTAACTGAGGAGAAAAGGCTCTTTATAACCTATTACACCAACCGTTCTCCAGGTTGGAATTCTTTATAGCACAAATTCTATGTAACATTTTATCATATGACGTAGCATCTGAGATTGTAATGTCATGTAATAAATTCGATAATCCACTTATGATCAAATATGCAAATTAGTCAGATACTGCCTGCAACATTACAAGTACCAGGTCCTTAATGACGTGTTTACTGAAGGGAGAATACTGACATTTTTGTTAAAAAAATGGTGGATAAAATACGTTTTAAATGTCATATGATAAATAGAATCTTGCAGTCATGTTCATGTCTTATTAACTCTTATCTTTCTGTTCACGACAACCCCTATCTTTGCAAACAGTGTAGATCCAGATCAGATGGCTTCTGAAGAAGCCATCTGATCAGGATCTACACTGTTTGACATTAACTTTATGAATATAGGAATAAATTACATAAGGTAATTTGATTGGTAAAAAGTCATAAATTGGTGTGGCTAAAATGAATATTCAGCAGGATAAGGGTTAAATTTATAAAACTTTGTTGAAGAAAGGCATAATATGCTTGGAAAAGCTTCTGATTTTATCCCTTTTTCTCAACTTGTTTAATAAATTCAGTATTACATGAAAACTCATGTAAGATCCTCTATAGAAGGAAAGGGAATAAATATTGTCGTTATAAGAAGGGTTCTCTGTATCTACTGAGGATTTCATAGATGCATGTTTTGGCAAATAGGACTGAAAAAGCGACAGCGTTGGATGTTTGTTTAAAGTCATTTTATATATAGGCTAAGTTGTATATAGAGGATCTTACATGAGTGTTCATGCATTATTGAATTTATTAAACAAGTTGAGGAAAAGGGATAAAATGCGAGGCTTTGCCGAGCATTTTATCCCTTTTCTTCAACAAGTTTTAATAAATTCAATAATACATGAGTACAAATGCAAGATTCTGTTTATTATATGACATTTAAAACACATTTTGCTCACGCTTATTTAGCAGAAATGTCAAAAGTTCCTCCATTAGTAAACGCGACGTCGTTAAGGATGTCGTACATGTAATGATACAGGGCATATCTATCTAGTTTGCATAACTAATCCACTAGTGGATTATTGAATTTATTACATGGTGTTATTACATTCTCAGACGCGATGTCATATGATAAATAACATTAAAGTGTAAGGGAATAAATACTGTCGTCATAAGAAGAGTTCTCTGTATCTGCTAAGGATTTCATTGATGTATGTTTTGGCAAATAGGACTGAAAGTATTGACAGTGAGTGTTTGAGTTTTACGTCCCACCAACAGCTAAGGTCATACGGAGACGGGACCTGGGTTAAAGACTCATCCGAAAGTCTGGAGAAGCCCTGGATCGATCCTGCAACTCCTGGTTTACAAGGCGAGTAGCGAAACCACTGCAACACAGAGGCTTCTGAAAGTGTTGAGAGAGTTGGATGTTTTTTTTTTTAAGTCAGTTTATATATAGGCTTAGTTTTTATTAAGTTTTATTGTATGGTGTGAGTGGGAAGCAAGGTACATGAAATCCTCATAAGGGTGTTCATTATATAGGAGTCTTTTTAAGTATTACATGTATATGGTTGAAGGGGAATTGGAACACATGTCAGATTTTTCTGCCATTTTGTAAAAGGAGACAACTTTCGGGACTTCCTGTTCGCTATTCTACAAGCCTAGTCCCACGGAAAAAGGGTCTACTCATAAAGGAAAGAATTTGCTCCTCGGGACTTCCTGTTCGCTATTCTATAAGCCCAGTCCCACGGGAAAAGGGGTCTACTCTTAAAGGAAAGAATTTGCTCCTCAGGAGCAAATTCTTTCCTTTAGGAGTTCACCCCTATTGACATGGGAGACAAAAATACTTTTGCAGGAGTTGCCTCCCCTGGAGGTGTTCCCTTTCCCCTTAAATATGGGCCCCAAAGATATCATTAAAGGGCATTTATTTATATAATCTCTACAATTTAGGCCTATTCTTCTATAAATCTCAACATAGAAAAATGGCCAAAATTGTACATATAATCCATATGTTTTCGTTTTGAAATAACATGTTTTTTTTTAACTAACATGATTTCTGCTTTGGACTTCAGCAGCCGTGTTGTAAACAGGTTATAGTGTAACATAATTAATATGGGCCCCGTCAAGCGATTTTGGTACTTATCGCCTATACGAGCAGCGAAGGTTCAGGCGAGCCTGCGCATCCGCGCAGTCTCGCCAGAACCTTCGCTGCTCGCTCATACAAGCAGTGAATCAAGAGGAACCTTCAGACAGAAAGCCATATCCCTGGCCCCTCTGAGTGGCTGGGCATGCGCAGTTACAATTTGTCATAACGGAATGCTCGAAGACACAAATTCGCTTGGCGGGGTTCATATGTGCATGCTGTGATATTGATATTACTTACACCTTACTTGTAATAATATTTTTATAGCTCCGCTTTTTAAACAAATGCTACTCTGCTGGATTTGCCATGTCCTTCCGTGATTCTGTGACTCCGTGATTCATGATTCTGCCGTTCCATGACTGCAAAATTAAAATGCATTTTGCTTAAGGGGAATGGGAACACCTGGCTGATTTTTCCGCCATTTTTCAAAGGGAGACAACTTTCAGGACTTCCGGTTCGCTTTTCTATAAGCCCTATCCCACTGAAAAGGGGTCTACTTTTTAAGGAAAGAATTTGCTCCTCAGGAGCAAATTCTTTTCTTTAAGAGTTGACCCCTAATGACATGGGAGACAAAAAGACTTTTGCAGGAGTTACCTCCCCTGAAGGTGTTCCCATTCCCCTTAATAACTTTAATGTTTGTTGTCCTACTTCAATGAAACCTATACTTCACTCGGTCTCTAAGATAAGAAAGGTGTAGCAACAGAATAGTGACCAAGGGCCAGTAACTCTTAGAGTTGGCCCATACTTCTTTAGAGTTATGTTCTGAACTATTCTGGTTGAGATAGAGGTGTACAAAACACATCACACAAGTTCTTTTTGGAAGACAATATACAGTTAAATGCCTATATTAAGACAGCCTTTGGGACTGTTCAAAAGTGGTCTTTAAGTCCACTTTTGAACAGTCCCAAAGTTGGCCTATGACCAGAGGACACTGAATGCAGGAAACACAAAGAAATAATAACTGCAACCTACTAAATAAGCTTTTAAAAGCAGAATTAGTCTTAATTTTAGTTGGTCTTAATATTGGAATTACGCTGTACTCTGCACAATTTTTCATGGTGGACAAAACAGTCCTTACTTACCAGGGCATATACTGTTTGCACACATGGGGCTAGCTGCAATTTTTGTGCAGGTAGTTTTCATATTATGCATTTTTCTCATATGATATTATGTATTTCATGTTATGTATCCTACCCATAATGAACATGTATTTCTTACAATCAGCCATCTCATGATTCACCATCAATCATATGATATTATGTATTTCATATTATGTAGTATATTGTACATGTATGAGCCATTTCATGATTCACTGTCAATCATATGATATTATGTATTTCATATTATGTATCATACTTACAATGTACATGTATTTCTTACAATGAGCCCATTACGAAAACATGCCTATTCAAATACATTGCAAATTTTACCACAGAAAAAAACAAATGTTTTAAGGTGAAAAATTGTGATATTTTTCTTATTTCTGCTCAAAATATAGATTGTGGGTACACGTTAGAACCGCCTCCATGAGGCGGTTCTAACAAGTACTCACAATCTATATTTTAGAGCAGAAATAAGAAAAATAAGGTTTACCCCTGTAAACCCCAATTTTACGATATGAAAGTGGGGTTCAAGGGGGTCAGATTTATACCGGCATGTTTGCATGATGCGTTTCATGATTCACCATCACGAAACTTATACTTTAATGCTAACACTATACCACAACTGTTTCAAGATGTACCTGTTGATAATATTATCTCATTTTTAAAAGAAATCAGACTCTTTCATAAGATTCAATTATTCAGATTTTATACACCATTATGCTTATTGTTTTACTCTCAACATCCTCATGATACATAACACTTTTTAATCATAAATCATTTGATGCTTGTGACCCACAAATAGGTTGATGCATCTTTATAAACACAAAATCATCATCATCATCATGAGCCATTTCATGAAAAAAAAAACTGGTTGATGGGGGTATACATTATTTTTCTTGTTTCTGCTCCAAGTCATAGGTTGTGGGTACTCATTAGAACTGCCTCAATGAGGCGGTTCTAATGAGCACCCACAACCTATGTTTGCAGTATGAATAAGAAAATTTATCATGGATTTTCATTAGAATTCATCCAGATACATTTTGATTTTTTGGAAGATTTTCCTGATTATCTGTAAAGTGAGTGAACTTGTGCTTTACCTCCCACCAACAGCTAAGGTCATACAAAGACGGGGCCTCGGTTTAAAGACTCATCCGAAAGTCTGGAGAGGCCCGGGATTGATCCTGCGACCCCTGGTTTACAAGGCGAGTAGCATAACCACTACATCATCGAGGCTTTTTCTTACAAGGATACGTAATGCAGTGGTTATGCTACATTGATCCCGGGCTTCTCCAGACTTTTGGATGAGTCTTTAAACGGAGGTCCCGTCTCCGTATGACCTTAGCTGCTGGTGAGACGTAAAGCTCACTCACTCACTCACTCACTCAAGGAGGCTTCTTGATTATCTGTTAAAATTATGTTGTATCGATTCTAATGAGTACACATAACATAACTTTATTTTACAGAAGATCCTGATATTAAAGGGAACCCCTATCTGCTTCATGACCTGAAACTACAGTGTATTATAAAACCTCTGTTGTTTCTTTAGAAGTAACATAAAAAACTTATAATTCGGACACCTTGAGGACATGCTGCAGTTCACCTGAAATTTTAACGTTTGTTTCATGATCCAGCAAGGAGTCAAAAAGGTGCAGACTGAATGGCAGACAGTGCAGAACCTGATCAGACTGCTCCTTTAGAAGTAGTCTGATCTGGTCTGATTCCTGTTGTTAATGGGACAAGAAAATATTTGGAGAGTTGCCTCCACAGAAAATATATCCATTATTTATAAGTGGTTGGGAATATACATTTGAAGGGTCACTGGTAATACAATAGTAGGGACTAGTTTTCCATACATTTGCCAATTTTCATTGTGTCTGCTTTAACTCTTATCCTGCTGAAAAAATTAAGCCACACCCAATTTTGGTTGTCAACCAATGAAAATACTTGATAAAATGTAAAATTATGTTTCATTCAAATTTGCAAACCTGTTGACAAACAGTATAGATCCTGATCAGATGGCTTCTTCAGAAGCCATCTGATCTGGATCTGCACTGTTTGCAAAGTTAGAGTTTTTTCATATTCAGTGGGATAAGGGTTAACCATGGTGCAGTATAGGAGTGTGATTTTCCATCCATTCATCTGTTTATCAGTCCGTCGATATTTGCATCAACCCTTGTGTGAACCCTAATGTTCGAGCCCACACATGACTGACATACCTTTTTGTGGAACTCTTGTTATTTTGTTAAATGCATTCCATGATTTCCATGCAATACCAAGCATAATATATGTATATTTCTTTTTACATCTAACCATAAAACTTCATTGTATAGTCAGATTTCTCCAGTTTACTCAATTTCCGCGGGTAGGCAGAGTAGGTAGGGCCAAAATCTTTACTAGCCATTACGATATTACACCCGTGCAACATAGAGCATTTTTCACTTCTCTAAAATGGCCAATTTTCTGATGAAAATCTGTAATATTTTTCTTATTGATACTGCAAAAATTGGTTGTGGGTGCTTGTTAGAACCGCCTCATTGAGACGGTTCTAACGAGTACCCACAACCTATGTCTTGGAGCAAAAATAATAAAAACAATGTATACCCCCATAAACCCCAGTTTTCTCCATATAAAGTGGGGTTTAGATTGGTGTTCATTTCATGGACTTGTTCATGTGATGCCTACTTTTGCTAAGTGGTTGGACCACTGGATTTTCAAGCAAGGGGCCTAGGTTAGAATCTTGAAATCCCAGGGGAGGCAGAGATTTTTATTCAGCTTTGCTTCTTTCCTTTTTTGCAATTTTCTTATATTAAGAAAATAAATATTTTGCAAACAACCCTCTAACAGTACATGTATTTGTTAACCCTTGTTGTACCAAATGGAATCTTCCATCTTATATATACCATGAGTTCATTTCAGAATTAAAGGGATGTCCGGTTGTATTTTCTTCTGACAAAATCTATTTGGAAATTGGCTGAAAATTTTGCAAACAGTGTAGGCCCTGATTAGACGCCGCATTCTGTGGCGTCTGATCTGGGCCTGCACTGTTTGCCAGGGTTCCGGTACAAAATGGGTTAATCGTGATAAAAGATGATAAGATCAATGATTTCTCAGTTGGACTTTATTTGTGCATTTTTAAGCTTCCAACAAATATACCATATTTACTGTATGTATTCGGACAGATAGGCCTGAGAGAATAGTGCAGACCCAGATGAGATGCCACAGAACATGGCATCTGATCAGGGTCTACACTATTTGCCACTCCTCCAGCTATTTTTAGACACAACATCAGGAAGTAAATTGTACTTGTTCAAATTTTAAAACAAGTATGGTAAGGAGCGTAGGTGTCTGAATACTTAGGGTAATTGCGGTAATGCAAGCTTGGTGTTATAGTTTGTACAGTTTAATTCTTATATTCAGACCACCTTTAGGACTCTTCAAAAGTGGTCTCTAAGACCACTTTTGAACAATCCCAAAGGTAGTTTCTTTTAGTGGGCACTAGGTGTAGAAAAAAAAAAACAAGAAGAATAACAGAAAATTTTAAAAATGCTTTAAAAACATAACTAGTCTTAATTTTAGCTTGTTTTAGAAGCGGAATTTCGCAATAGAAATTATAATTATTTTGTTTTAGCTCAGCTGTGTGAAAATACATGAACTGCTGCAACATCACCACAGCCAAGGTTTCAGACATAAATATTTTATGTGTCAAAGACAGGGTGACACTATCTTGTCGATTTATATGTTTGCACTACTTATCATTAAGAAAACACGCTTTTCAAATATATTTAGCAATTTTTCTGATAAAAAATTGAATAGTTTAATATTTCTGCCCTAAACATAGATTGTGGGTACTCATTAGAACCGTCCTAGCGAGGCGGTTCCAATGAGTACCCACAATATATGTTTTTGAGCAGAAAGAAGAAAAATAACCCATACCCCTGTAAACCCCAGTTTTACTATATAAAAGTGGGGTATAAGGGGATCAAATAATTTAGGTGTGTTTTGGTGATGTTAACCCTAGTCCTGCTGAACCACATTTTCAAACAGTGTAGATCCTGATCAGATGGCAGCATCCATCTTGGTTTGTCATTTAGTTTGCAAATTTGAATGAATGCATTATATCATTAATAGTCTGAAATGGGTGTCACAAAATTAATTTAATTAGCAGGACAGTGGTTTATTTTATTCCTAGGCATGTCAAAAAAAAAAACATATTCATTACAGTTACATGTCAAAGCAATATAAAACTATCTCTGAGTAAGTTTCAGGTGAAATTATCCTCCTTTATGTTTGAAACATAGACTGTTGGTGATAGTTTGAGCTATTTTGACATGCATCCAAAATCAATTTGTTAGAGTAGAAATATACCCTTTTCGTTCCCAGAGTGGGGTTCACAAAACTGTAGCATTGACCCAAACTGTTGCTTTGACTCTAGAGTTCAGATCAAATATGAACCCTGCAGGCATGATATAACATTGCCTTTCGCAGAGAGTTCAGATCAAATATGAACCCTGTAGGCATGATATGACATTGCCTTTCGCAGAGAGTTCAGATCAAATTTGAACCCTGTAGGCATGATATGACATTGCCTTTCGCCGAATTCTTTTAACCCATTTTGTACCAAATCGAATCTTCCTCTTTATATATAGCAGGAGTCCATTTCAAATCTTAGGTGTGTCAGGTTGTGTTTTCTTCAAAATTTATTTGGAAAGTGCCTGAATTTTTAGCAAACAGTGGAGGCCCTGATGAGACCCAGTGTTCTGCGGCATCTGATCTGGGCCTGCACTGTTTGCCAGGGTACCCTTTTTGGGGTTTCTGGTACTAAATGGGTTGCATACTTGCCTGAATTTAATGCTAGTCTCAGTAATAAGTAACAAAAAGAGGGCCACTTGGAAGATTAGTACTAGTTAACTAAATGTGTTGCCCTCTATAAATAAAGTCGATTATTCATTATGATAACACGCCCTTGTGACAAACTGCATTTCTGCATATTTCACATCTCCAAAATGGCTACTTTTTTATGAAAATCTGTGATATTTTTCTTATTTATACTGCAAACATAGGTTGTGGGTGCTCGTAAGAACCGCCTCATTGAGGCGGTTCTAATGAGTACCCACAACATAAGTCTTGGAGCAGAAATAAGAAAGATAATGAAGGGTCAGGCATTTCTATGCCACGGCGAGGCGGTTCTAACGAGTACCCACAGTCTATGTTTTTGAGCAGAAAGGAGACCTTTATTGAAAAAGGTAGCAAATGTCGTTTGGAACGATTCGTCACCACAGAAGGTGTATCCATTCACTTAAAAAATAGTCCTCATTGTTAAGAGTTGCTTTGTTGTTGTTGGTGTTTGAAATCCATGTATTTTTTACTTACTTTGCTACGCAAATAAAACTAGTTCTTTTAACATACTTTCAAGTAGTCTTGTTCTTGTATTTTATAATTCCTGAAAGTTCTAATTACCATAATGATCCTAAGTATTGGGACAGATAGGCCTAAGCAAACAGTGCAGACCCAGATCAGACTGCTCCTTCAGGAGCAGTCTGATCAGGGTCTACCCTGTTTGCCATTCCCTCTGCTTCTTTAGGACTTCTTACTGGATCATAAAACAAATTTATTACAAAATTAGGAGAATTATTGCAAGTCCTCAAGGTGTGCGAAGTTTAAGGATTTTTCAGTAGAGAAAAGTTTGGCTGGTACTCAAGTTGTTTTTAGCTCACCTGATTACGAAGTGCTCATGGTGAGCTATTGTGATCAGTGAATGTCCGTCGTGCATGGTGCTTCATCAACAATTTGATTTAAGTGTGAACTCCTCCTAAATGCTTGGGCCAAATTGATTCAAACTTCACAGGAATGTTGCATGGGTGGCTCCCTACCAAAATAGTTAAAATCGTTCCGCTCAGATGAATAGCCAGAGCTAAAAATATAAATCTCCTCCATAGGGGCTTGAATCATGAAAAAAAAAAAGAAAAAAAAAAAATGTTTTTTTTTTTTTTTTTTTTTTGGTACTATATTAGAGACAAGGGGGGAAACTTCGACTCCATTTTTTGGGGGGTTACCTCATTTTACCCAGTGTATCTTTTTCGCAAATGCAGTTTTTCACCTGCTTTTTACGAATTATACAAGTTAAATATGTCCACTTTGCACAATAATCCGCCTCTGTCTGTCACTTGCAGGAACATGTTTTTCTCGCATGGATTACCTCAGCAAAGCAAAATTCGGCATAAACGTGTGACAAAAATTTTCAGGTTTTCATCAATCACAAGCGAACTAGTGTACGGAGGAAACTTTTTTCGCTTTTTTCTGATGTCTTTCATTAAAATGAACCTATCTTGACCAACTTGAATCCAAAATGATGTATTTGCAGCTCGAAATTTAGATTTTACTCCTTTTACATCGCTTTATGTAACAGATCAAGAAAACAATCGTCGCGAAGCTTGGTTTTTCTGCTGATTCCGGGCTACTCTATCGATGAACTAACGACCGGTGCTGTTTAATTTTTATACCGTTCGAAGTAGTGACAAATGAGCATTATCGCTATTTTTCTTCCATTTTCAACTAAACCCCAAGAGGGAACACAGACGTTGTATACTGCATATACTCCAGTTTTGAAGGCAGAAAGAGTACACAGTCAACATGTAATTACGGTAGGGTTCTTTAACCTGCACAGGGGATGGTTCTCCCTGCACAGGGGTCTCCAGTTAACGTCCAGATTCGAAGGACAATGCACTTTATGATATTCATACCTGTAAAATTTATTATGCCAATGGAACGTGTTCTGACGCCGAAATCTTGTCACCGCTGCTGGGGATCGAACCTGGGACCTTTAGCATCTGAGGCACTGAGCTAGGTGGGTGGTTAAATTTAGAAAGGCAGGGATTAGCCATAGTTATCTCCTTACCGGACTCAGAAAAAGTGAAATGTATTTTTTGCTGAAATCGTGGACGTTTTGTGTTATTTTCAAACTCATGCTTGTGTAGACAGAAATAAAACAAGAGGACCCTGTATCGCTCACCTGAGCTAACAGATTCAAAGTTTCAGGAAGTGCCAACCTTTACTGAAGGATTAATGGAAGGACATGGTGATGACAGGGTAAGCATTTTCTGCAAATCAAGTAGAATGTAACTCTATGATAAATAGGCTGACCTCACCAGTTTTCAAACGCATCCAAGCTTTTATTCCTGACTTGCTAAGAAGATCCGATATGAACTGATGGGGCTATGGTGATGACAAGTTCAAAAATAAGCAATTAACTGCTGTAATCAAGGGGATGTTACTCTGTGACAAATAGGCAAACCTCACGAGTTTTCAAACTCCTCCGAGCTTTTCTGCCTGATTTATTTGTAAGTTTCATAAAGATCCTATCAAAACTGAAGGGGCAGCAGTGCTAACAAGGTCGAAAATATGCATTTTTAAGCAATCAAAGGCACGTAACTCTTTGATAAATGTGCCGACTTGGCCAGTATTCAAACTCATCCAAGGTTTTATTCCCAGCCACCTTACATATAAGTTTCAGAAAGATCCGATCAAAACTGAAGGGGCTACGGTGATGACAAGGTCAAAATTTGGCATTTTTAGCAATCAAAGGGATGTTACTCTAAAATAAATGGGCCAACTTGGCCAGTTTTCGAACTCATCAGAGTTTTCATCCCCAGCCACCTTACATATAAGTTTCAGAAAAATCCGATCAAAACTGAAGGGGCTACGGTGATGACAAGGGCAAAAACATTTTCAGCCATCAAAGGGACATAACTCTACGATAGATAGGCTGACTTGGCCTGTTTTCGAACTCATCCAAGATTTTATCCCCAGCCACCATACGTATAAGTTTCAGAAAGATCCGATCAAAACTGAAGGGGTATGGTGATGACAAGGACGTAAATCTATGATAAATGGGCCAACTTGACCGGTATTCGAACTCATCCTAGGTTTTATCCCTAGTCACCTTACATATAAGTTTCAGAAAGATCTGATCAAAACTGAAGGGGCTACGGTGATGACAAGGTCAAAAATCGACATTTTCAGCCATCAAAGGGACATAACTATATAGTAAATAGGCCACCTTGGCCGGTATTCGAACTAATCCGAGGTTTTATCCCAAGCCACCTTACATATAAGTTTCAGAAAGATCCGATCAAAACTGAAAGGGCTACGGTGATGACAAGGTCAAAAATCGGCATTTTCAGCAATCAAAGGGACGTTACTCTGTGATAAATGTACCAACTTGGCTGGTTTTCGCACTCATCCGAGATTTTATCCCCAGCAACTTTACATATAAGTTTCAGAAAGTTCGGATCAAAACTGAAGGGGCTACGGTGATGACAAGCATTTTCCAATTGTAAGTCTATTAGAACTTGTGATTGCCATAGCAACCAAAGTTTTCATGCGATTTAAAAACAAAAAAAAGCTAATTTCATCAATGCCCCACCTGAGGCATGCTACAGATGAGAAATGATTGAGATCAGCCTGCAGGCTGCAGAGATATAGCTGCTCAAAAGTGTGGACGGACGGATGACGGAGGACCCACTATACTATAAGCTCCCCTGGAGCCTTCGGCCCAGGTGAGCTAAAAAAAACAGCTAGCTTGTTAAAATGCCACCAGTACGTAACTGTTCAAAATGATGCAGCATGGAAACAATTTGTTCCCTATTGCAACATATTCCTTTTTATGTTTTGAAATTTTGATCCTGGGTCGCTAATGGCCAGTAAATGACAATAAGCACTATTGAGGTTGGGCCCATTGGGTGATTTAAGGGGACAGAACCCCTACAGAGCAGCACACACATGCTCTCTCATCCGCGAGTTTCTGAAGTGGACGCTTCTATTTATGAATTCGGCCAAATCCATTGATGTAGGGACTTGGGTATGAAAAAACACTGCTCAATTCTTCTGCTCAGCAAGTTTGTATTAATCTGAATAGGCACCACAACACGGCAAACAAAAAAGGTCAGAACAAGCTATAGCATATCTACCTTGATTTTTTTTTTGGGGGGGGGGGGGGGGGGGGGGGTGGAGGAGGGGGGGGGGTGGAGCGGGGATCATTTTACGGTCCTTTCGAGTTTATTTCACTCATATCGAGCCGATTGTTAATCACATGTGGTCGAAGACCGTAGTATCCGGTAAAAAAAAAAAAAAAAAAAAAAAACACCAGGCCTTCCGTTGCAGAACTTTTATGAAAGGTTTGATTGTGAAGTGCTTAGATCTGTTGAAAAGTACTTGTATTAGCCTAGAGTGTAGTGGAAAGTAAGTGAGAAATGGGTACATTTCAATATATAGGACATTTAATTTTGGTGCTGTTGAGTAAAGCGGCATTCCAATCTTACTGTTTCTCGACTAGGCTATTTAAAGGTTATAAAACGTTTTTCATGCTCAATTCAGTCGAGCGTTAAATTTGTAATGCTCGCTATTTTTAAATACTAACAGTTCATCAATTTTCCTGCTTAGATTTGTTTGTTTGATTTGAGGTTTAACGTCCCCGCCAACACTGCAAAGGTCATTTTGGAAACGTTGCTTCCAATTTTGTGGGACTTTTACCCGACCTTAAGATGAAATGACATCTCAAGCCCTGCCGCCCAATGAACAAATAGGGTTAATTAACATGGACGGGCCGACTCGCACCGCTTTGCCTGGGCAGGCTTAGATGCTCTAAGCGGATTACCAGCACTCGTGTGCGGGTCGGTTTCAGCTCTGCGTGGAAGCATCATTTCTTCATGCCCCGCCCATCGGGGCCGTTTCCTGCTTAGATAAGAACTGAATAATAGAATGTATGATGGGATTGAGGCCGAAACAAGGAATTTTCAAGCAAGTTTTCAGTTTTGTTAAGTATCATGTAGGGTTTTGTCGAGCATGGGACTTTAATTCACTGAAAACGAGCCCGAAGCCACGACCGCAATCTTAATTATTTTTCTCACCCAAACACTTTAAGGAATTTATTTGTTTGATTAGATGTTTAAAGTGCCCATCAACAGGTCATTTTGGAGACGTTGAATCCATTTTGTGGTACTTTTACTCGACGTTGAGATGAATTGACATCTCAGGCCCTGTCGCCCAATGAAACCAATAGGGTTTATAAGCATGAACGGTCTGACTCGCACCGCTTTGCCCGGGCAGGCATAGATTCTTTGAGCGGTTTAGCAGTACTCGCGTGCGGTCGGTTTCAGCTCTGCTTGGAAGCGTCACGCAGCCCACCTATTTCTTTAAGCCCCGATGGGCAGGTCCGAAAACTTTAAATAATGCGTTGTGAACTGTACAAATATACAGAAATTAATAAGCGATAAAGCACATTCACACCAGTATTTTAATATTCATACCTCCTGGAGAATATCGTCAACATTTCTCCAGTGAGCCGCTAAAGTTTGTGTCTAAAGCATTCGTTTACATGTAAAGTGCTACGCATGAAATAAAAACCAGTGCATGTACATTTCATGACCTGCTTTCTTTGACACTTGACAGCAGTTTGATGACAAATTGAATGTCCATTTCATTAAAAGTTGATAAGGACATGTCATTCTGACTGTAAAAAATGTACATTTAAGGGGAAACTGAGAAGCTGTCCCCTAATTGCATGGATAACAAAACATGCTGCAGAAGACGGTTTTGAAAAAAAATTACCTCGGGCTCAATGTGGGTGTTTTGCAATGACTGACATAATGAGATAGCTAATAAACCCTAGAGTGAGCAGCGATATGAGGCAAAGAAAACAAACACTTAAGGAATGAAATTTATTTTTCTGGTGTTCATAATAGTACTGTAGCGTCCCTAGCCCAAGCTCGCTCCGTGTGAACCTTTGGCCTCGGAATAGCTTAATCAAATATTTCACGGGGTCTCATCACCTAAGCAACAAATTGGAGTGAAAGCAATACTAAGAGCCCGTCTGCTGTAAATATATGTTTATGCTGTTTCTACCCTAACAAGAATTCTTTCAGTTCTTATCTTGACTAGAAATGAGTGATGATTCTTAGCTTAACATGAAGGATGAAAGCTGAGGGATGAAGTTGGTAGCGTGATGCAGTGTCAAATTTATCTCACCAGTTGCACCCCGTGACCAAGCGGTACGGTGGGGTAAGGAATGAATATGAAGTAGATGATGATGGATGAGACTTGATATTACAGAATTCCTCGGAACAGGGAGGAATTATAACAAGTTAATACTTAACGCATGCTTTAAGCCAAATCATCGTGAGGGTTTATAATCTCATAATATACAGGATTGTGTTCTATGCCTTATAACTCAATACTAATACTATGCTGCTACGCCGGTAAAAGCGAAAGGGGGGGGGGGGGGTCTAGATTCACACCCGTGTGGTACGGGATTAAAGTTCCAGATGGGTCTGAGAAAGGTTGTTTGGATGTAGTGAGTCTAACAATGCAACTGATTAATGGGGCTGTTTAGGATTCGAAGCGCTTCCTATAACTATGTCTTACAGTGTGAATTTGGCCAGATATACACACTCCAATGCAATGCTAAAGTACTCTTTGACCCACGGTGTGAGTTTACTGTTTCGAATTATAGGCAACCTACTGACCGGGGAACGCCGGGGTGAGGTAGCTGGGCATGCCTGCGCAAACATACACAGCTTCGCACCTATCGACCCACAAAACTCACACAGTAAAACTAAGGCATCAAGTCACAATACCCAAGACTTGAAAATAACACCCAACCCACTAAGCGCTATTACTCTACAAAAACAGAATGTGTAGCACCTCGACTGCGAGGTTTACAACAAACTCTCATATACCCTCTCCATAGTCCAAAAACACCTATGAAGACTGCAGGGTACCTCTAAGAATTAACTTAACAAAAGATCAAATTTACTTTTCAGTTCAACAGCAACAAATTTCTAAGTTAAACGCGCCTTCGAATCCCAAACTTTAACCTTTCGGAAACTTTATCAGGACTACTCACTACTTCTTGTTTGCTCTTTGTATCAGAATTAGAATACGAGGTCTACTCTGCGTAGATAGAATTTAGATAAGATTTAAGTAGGTTTTGATGACTCGCTGACGCAGATTCGGAGATCAGATCAACAGACCGCAATTTCCAAGGAAACCAGGCCGGACGCAGCGGTTTTATACTAGGGTGGCCAGATCTAGCGGCCGTAACATGGACGTAGAGTCAACCAATCACAGGAGCTGGCCGTACGAACGGAGGCTCCTGATTGATTGGTTTGCAGCAGCTGATCAGTGCTACTGCGCAAGTGCAGGCCGTAAGTGGCCGCTAGATCTGCCAATGAAAGGGACGAATTACTTCCCTTAGTCATGTGACCAGGTTCAACATGGCGGCGCCCATGAAGAGGGAAATTCCAACTTCAGCAATTCATTTACACATTTTTGTGGAATATATCCAGGATAACAATCTCTGATGAACGTTTACATAAGTTCTATGACATATGGATTAACAAGGCATAGTTGAATATGGTCACATCGGCCATGATACCCGAATCAAACAGGTAAATATTTACGTGTGAATGGTTGCCAAAGTTTCCATATACAAACGGGCATACAGCCTGATAGGGATGTTTCACTGCCCCCCCGGTTAAACAAAGTTCGTCCCGAACTGACAGTTGGCATCCGAACCGAGGCAGCATGTCATCTTCATAATAGTATTGATATGGAATATGTTTTGTTAACTCAATCTTATCTGGAAACTGGAAACAGGCAACGAGATCAAGAGTTCACCCAGTGTCACGGTCTATTCTGGCAAATAGACCGAAACTTAGTTGGGTTGACTAGACCAAATATGGATCTATAAGGCTAACTGACCTAGAATATTCATGGTTAATACATTGTTTGGGGGAACACTTCCCCGTTGATGCACATGATGACAGGGCAAAGTGTGGGGAACTAGTATTATCATGCCCTGCACTTCTATGAATGGTGAATGAATATCCTTTATTCCGTTCTATTTTCAGAATGGGAACAGTTCACATCCGCACCACTCTGCTTAACCAGATTCAGATACCACAGAAGTATAGCAGAGGGAGGCAGATGAGCAACATCCCCTGAAGTCACGAGAAGATCAATGAATACATCTCCTACTGCCCATCGGACATGCACCCTGAAAGGCCCAGTGCAGATGGCGAATACCACGAAACCTGCAACCAGGCTGTTCCAGGATACAGATGGCCATTAAATACAATTCAGAGACATCTCCATATCTTTTCCAAAACATCATTAGTTTTGATGAACTATATTGCTCACCAGAAAGGACTGAATAAATAATTAACTTGATTAACAGTAAATCCCCGATTATAGTTATTACTAGGTGTGGGGATTATTATTATTATTAGTAGTATATATATATTTTTAACCATTCAACAATTTATAAATATAACTTTCAAACAAACATACAAATTAAGCAATTGTTGACTGGCAGCAAAACTAAATGTACATTGGGCTGGACTCTAAATTTGGTTGCTAAGTGGTACGAGAGGGAATTTAGTGGGGAAAATACTGAATCAGAGAACACAGCCACATTAAGCCCCAAGAGAAAGTAGATGGAAATGATATAGTTCAGTAATAGATGAATATGAAGATATAGATTGATGCAAAGAAGGCAAATAAACCTGAAGCACTGATATATAAACACGTATTCATTAACTGATTTATGAGAAATATTGTTTTGCTGCCATTCAAGGGATCACAGTCTAAGCCCTTTGGGATACATGACCTCTGCTATGTAGGTCAGAGAGGTTGGAAAAAAAAATGCTATAGTTTGCTCCAACAACCTTACTGGAGAGGTTCAGGCATCTCAACCCAATAGCTGCTCAGGGAATAGTCTGTTCCATCTGGCAGCTGGACTCTTTCCACTTTCAATATTGCAAACAGATTCATGGGTGTGAATTCAACAGAATAGTTGTTTTGTCTCCACCCACGCATGGCGCGCTCCCGTGCCTCTTGGATGAGGCGAGCATGTGGAGAATTATCCTCCATGCTGGGGGCGCCAAAGAAAAAATAACGGGGGTCAGCCGGGCCAGTGGGAGGGAGCGGCCAGGCCTGGAACTCAGAGGTCCGAGGGACCTCAGCCATATCCGCAGCCTGGGCAAGGATGTCACCAGCCGAGTCGAGGCTGGCAACCGGGGTAGGGGACTGGGGTGGAACAGGACTAGAAAATGTCCTGGGTGCCTGGTCTGGAGCGTCAAGTTGGCTGTGACCACTAATGGTCTGAGCGGCAAGATCTGCGTTGAATACCTCATTGCCTAAGCCAATCAAAGGGGAGTGACCTAAGGGGTTCGAGGTGGTCACTGCCTCAGGGGTGGACGGCACCATATCCGGTAGGATGGCGTCAACTGCTGCCTGCAGTTCAGCAGCAGTCACTCCGGGCGGGGAGGAGGTAACTGGAGCCTCCCAGGCAACCTCAGGCTCCTCAATCAGGTCCTGAAGTGTGGGCTGGTCTGAACCCAGGGGAGAAAAGGGTCCAAATGGTGGGTCAAACACAGGGGAGAGGGGCAAGGCGGGATGCTCATCCTGGCAAGGGGTAGAGCTACGGGATGGGCCAGACTGTGACAACAATGTGTTAACAGTGCTTCCATTACACATAACAGACAGTTCATTCATTTGAGCTGCACAAGTCATTTCTTCACTCAAACAGTTGAAACTAGAACTTGTCTTATATTGAGGGGCTGGCAAACAGGGTGCTGGAAACTGATGGCGCTTCCTCTGGTGTTCTATCATTCTTTGTCGTCTTCTTGGTGCGACCCGGTACTCACAAAAGTCACACTGTAGGGACTTAACATGAACACTGTTTATGTGATCCTTCAGGTACCTTTCTCTTTCAAAGGCTTTACCGCAGATGATGCAGGTGTACTCTTTAACCAAACTTGCCCTAAACTTGGGCACTCTCTGTCTCTCTAGTAGGGAGGGTATTCTGCTCATTTTCTGAAAAGACAGCATAAAACACCCTCATATTTGGGATGACCCAGGGTGTAAGCTCAACAAAACATAATCCGCTAGATGACACCAGTTCTTTACGGTTCTTGTAGCACGAACTTTTAAAAGTTTTGGATGATATGGAGATATTTATATATATTATTAGCCTTGTGTATGAGCTCTGCGATGGATGCATAGGTTCCAACAGTACAGTTGGCACATTCCAGGAACAGTTAATCATTAAACTTATGTGTCTCGCGCGAACGTTCGTTGCCACATTCGAATACTACGGGTCCATTGGTTAGTTCATGCCCACACCATTAGCGAGATAAATGTTCATGTTATTATAACTGACATCTAGATAATAAAGCTGGTGTTGATATTTTGTTGTTTATAGATCTCCTTCTGAGAATGCTGTTCTAAATTTTCATAGAATTCAGTGTTTCAAGGAACGTGTTTGAATTTTACGTCCCACCAACAACTAAGGTCATATGTAACATGACGTCACCTCGGGTTGAAGGAATTATCTACTGTTAAGTGTAGAAGCATGGAATCGATCCAATGGCCCCTGGTGTGTGCGGCCATTGGCTTATATATATATATCCACTTTCTAGCTTCAAGAGTGTCCATTGTGATTATTATGTGTTCATTGTGAAGATAAGGTTACTGGTAGCCTAAGGATCATGGTGAAACCAATATAAGTTACTGCCGGTTAACGATCACGTCATCTAAGTACATGGTTACTAGCACTTCCTTTTGTTTCCCTTCTACCTGTGCCCTATTGCTGCCCTCTACCCTACGTTTAAGACTTCGAGTATGCCTACGCAGTTCCTTAACGTTGAGAGTTGCTGCCATCTTGGCTGTCGGCTCTCGCACTCGGTTGTACGCAGCATCTACGAACATCGCCAAATGTTCAGAGGGATTCATTGTCTGAAATAACAGTCTTAATATTCGGAGACTTTTGCCACATACCCACACATATATATGTATATTTTAGCTACACGTGGTTTCCATTGGGTTCTATTACCACAATGGTTACAGTATTACCACTTGCTGTAGCATTGATCCCTACAGAAATTCCTTGAATTACTTACAAGAGGCGATCTAAAATATATTTCATAAAGCTTCATCTAGATTGACTTCATCATGTTGTTTGGTAGTTACAAATTTATATAACAGGTAACGTATAACACTAATAACAGATACCAAGCGATATGGACGTAACAACACAGGGGGACAACCCCTTTTGTGCTTGCCTGCATCGGATCCTTACGGCCATGTCAACACTATTTAGTTGTTTTCTTTCCTTTTTTTTTTTAAGCCAGCCTGTTTACCTATTCACACTTTTAATGAGCAGGCAAATACGTCAGCGGTTTACCAGTACAGTGCACATTCCCTTGTCCGAAATCGACAACTACCCTTCTTGAACCACCAGAAGGGAGGGAATGGCCACAAAAAGATTTCATCATCAATCATCATGAAAGAATGCTGCCGACCCGACAAATATCGGACCCAGATCACCGGTCAGAGGCGCGCCCGACCTAGCCTCAGAGGCTGGCGAACAACCCCTTTAAAGTACATATAAAACTGCAATTTATTGACAATAATGACATCAAGAATTTCTACCGGGGATCAACTTCCCCATTGCAACATGTCCCCTTGTCTGGGACAACAAAGAAAATATGTAACAGCAATAACAATTAGTAACAAGTTGAAAATGGCTTCAAGTCTGTAACTGATGTTCTTTCTTTGAATACAGAAGAAGAATTTTACATGTAGTTTTTTTTTTTTTTTTTTTTTTTCATTTACTGAGTACCATGGGTAAACCAGGTGCTCAAATTTCCTCTGTACGGCTTGAGACGGTTGAAGTGAACAACTTTAAAATCAGACCGTTTGTTCTTCTGTACCTTATATGTCAAATCTGATATTTTTCCTACGACCTTAAAGGGACCTTCCCAACGTAGTTGGAGTTTCCTAGACAGACCTTTAGGTTTCCTATAGGAACGCAACCAAACGGCGTCACCTATTTTGTAACTATGTTTACTTACTCTACGATCATACAGTGTTTTCTGTCTACGGCTTGCCTCTAAGAGGGAGTTTCGGGCCATGTCGTGTACGGTTTTCAGTTTATTTTGTAACTCTATCACGTATTCATTGTTGGGAGTCTTTACCTCTACTGGAGGGGGCGGATAGAGCAGATCAACGGGTAAGTTTGTCTCACGACCGAGGAATAGAAGGCTTGGGGTCACTTTAGTTGCCTCATGCTTAGAGGAACGGTAAGCCATCAGCATAAAAGGGAGAATTTCATCCCAATCCCGCTGATTTGATTTGATATATTTACTTAACATGTCTTCAATAGTGCGTTGCACTCGCTCAACAAGACCGTCACTTGCGGGGTAAAATGGGGTGGTCCGAGTCTTTTCTATACCGAGCAGGGTACACATTTCTTGAAAGAGTTCTGACTCAAATTGGCGACCTTGATCAGTATGGATTTCCTTGACCAGGCCATAGCGACATATGAACTCCTGAACAAAAGTCAAAGCCACGGCTTTTGCCGTTATATTTTTAAGGGGAAAACACTCTGTCCATTTTGTGAAACAGCAGGTAACGGTGAGAACATACTTATGGCCAAGGCGGGTTTCAGGTAGGGGTCCGATAATATCCATCTGGACTCTTTCCAGTGGAATACCTACAATATAGGGCTTAAGTGGGGCTTTAGTGGGTTTTGTTGGCATATTCCTGGCTTGACATGCGTGACAAGTAGAACACTTATTAATGATATCTTCCTTGAAACCGACCCAGTAAAATCTAGCTCTTACGCGGGCTATGGTGCGATGAATCCCTAAATGACCTGCACAAACATTATCATGCAGGAGGGCCATAATTTCTGCACGCCAAGTTTGTGGTAAGACGAGTTGCAGAAGGGGTGGTCCACCTTTAGTTTCATACCATTCCCGGTAAAGGACACCATTTATAACTTTTAACCTATCCCACTGGGACCAGTAATGTTTCGGGACTGAACCCAGGTGGGAGATTTCATCCCAGTTGGGCTTATGGTCACTTTCTTTCCATTCTAAGACTGCATGAATAGTGGGATCATTTAACTGACCAGTTCTAAGGTCTTGGGGTGTCTTCATGTTAATCCAGCCAATACCCTGGGGATTTTCTTCAAGGGTATCATCGTCCTCAAGAGTCTGGGTGTGGGATCGAAGGGTCATTTTCCTACATGGGTACTGGGAAACGTTTTTCTTTTCAGTACGCTGGGCGTCAAGGGTTTCCTGCTTGTTACAGTGATGGCACCAATCGCAGGGGATCCTACTTAAGGCGTCGGCGTTAGAATTTAATCTACCTGGGCGGAACTTGATGGTAATGTCATAAAGGGAGAGGGTCTCAAGCCATCTGGCTAGCTGGGACTCTGGGTTAGAAAATCGCATTAACCAGGACAATGATCCATGGTCAGTTCTAACCGTGCATTTAGAGCCGTAAAGATAATGGTGAAAACGTTTTACACTGTCTACTATAGCCAGTAACTCCTTTCTAGTGACACAATAGTTTCTTTCTTGCCTTGTGAATGACCTGCTATAATAACAAATGACCCTTTCATGACCATCTTGGATCTGGGACAGAACACTACCCAGGGCTTCTGAACTTGCATCGGAATCAAGAATATAATCCAGACCTGGGATGGGGTAAGAGAGAATGGGGCTGGACGTGAGACGGCGTTTGAGCTCATTAAATGCAGCTTGACACTCTTCTGTCCACTGAAAAGGGCGACCTTTCTCCGTAAGTTTATGGAGGGGACGGGCTATCTGAGCGAAGCCTTCAACATAGCGTCTGTAGTAAGCACAGAGGCCTGAGAACATACGAACTTCTTTAACGTTCTTAGGCTGGGGCCAGTCTTCGATGCTCTTAATCTTGGAGGGGTCAGTCGCAACACCATCTTTAGAAACAATATGTCCCAAGAAGTTTACTTCAGCCTGAAAGAAATGGCATTTCTTGGGAGCTACCTTCAAACCAGCTTCACTGATACGAGCCAAAACTTGGTCAAGATTTTCAACATGTTCCTGGAATGTTTTAGAGAAAATAATGACATCATCCAAATATAGGAGGCATATTTTCCATTGTAACCCGGATAAGACATGTTCCATGAGTCTCTGGAATGTTGGGGGCCCATTGCAAACGCCAAACGGGAGGACATTAAACTGGAATAAACCTGAGGTGCAGGTGAATGCAGTTTTGGGCGCATCCCGCCGGGACACGCCGAGCTGCCAATATCCAGACTGGAGGTCTACGGAACTAAACCAGGAGGTTCCACCTAGGGCATCAAAACAATCCTGAATGTGGGGCAACGGATAGCTGTCTTTTCTTGTGACATCGTTTAAACGACGGTAGTCCACGCAAAACCTAGTAGAATGGTCTTTCTTTTCAACTAATACAATGGGGCTACTCCAGGGACTTGTAGACGGTTCTATGATATTGTGCTTTAACATTTTCTCTACCTCCTGCTCTGCGATCTCTCGTTTATTTAGGGGTATGCGTCGGGCAGGCTGTTTAATGGGAGGATGATTCCCAGTGTCAATTTCGTGTTGTACAAGGTCAGTGCGGCCTAGGTCATATTTTGATGCTGCGAAGACGTTTTGATGCTTCATTAGCAGAGTAAAGAATTGCTTCTGTTGCTCGACCGATAGCGCGGTAACGTTTGCATCCCATACAGCCTTAATATGCTCGGGCATTTCATCAAAGTTGAACCCGGAAACTGAGCGGACGGCAATTTGGGGGTAAGAAGGGCTCACATTTTCGGGGGTGGTTACGGACTCAACTGTTTCTGCAGTTGCCGCTATAGTTCTAGAATACAACGGTTGGGGTCGATCTGATAAGTTCATTACACGAAGGGGAATGATTTGTGAGTTTGGATTAACCAAGGCTTTTGCCACTAAAATCCCCTTTTTAGTAAGGTCACTTTCGGGCTTGGGCTCCACTATCATTTCCGGGATATCCGCCAATGATCGGTCAAAGAGGTCAATTTTTCCACCAATTATCATTTCAGCTCCCGGGGGAACGGTTACATCGCGGTCTAGACAGATTCTGAAAAGGGAGCTATTCTGACTTTCTGTGTGGCATTTCACATACTTCCTGCCTATTTTCAAACGGTGGTTACCAATGTCAAGGGAACAGTTGTGGGCGAACATAAAGTCATAGCCAATGATCATTTGGACTTCAATATTAGCTATGGTCAGTTGAGGCCAAAATTCCTGGTTTTCAATTATAACCTTAAAACAAGCCTTCCCTTGGGGAGTAGAAGTATCCCCATTCGCCATGCGAAGGGTGCTTTCTACTGGGGTCAGCTGGGGCATTAATGATTGCGGGATCTTCTCGAACACTTCTGGGCTTATAACTGAAATTGTACTTCCAGTATCTAATAAAGCATCAACTCGGATTCCAAATACATCTACAGATATAAATAAACCCTTTTCCTTGACAGGTGGGGCATTGGAGATGGGTCTGTCCGATATTTGGTCATTTAAAGCTGAGGCCTGACCCGCGGCGCCAGCTTCTGGTAGTTTCCCGGATTCCTGGTTTGACGAGAATTTTGCTCCTGGCGGGAATTACCCTGTCTTACGGTACTTTGGGTACTTTGATTATTTTGCTGGAAGTCGCAACGATCTCCGTGGAAGTTGTAACGCTGACCAGAACGATTCTGGTATTGTCTGTCATTAAAACGGGAGAAATTATTATCCACCGTGCTCCTAAAAGGACATGATCTAAGCAGGTGATCGGTTTGCCCGCAGCCAAAACATGCATTCTTGTTGTTTGATATGGGCTTTCCTTGATTTGGCTGAACCTTAGAATTGGTTTTGAGTTCGCGGATATCATTTTTAATTTCCGCAATATCCTTGCGAGATATCATGCCTTGGACGTCGTCTTCGTATTGAGTCCTGACGTCAGCTTTTGCTGAGGTCAATCGCTTGCGTCTACCCTGGGTAAATGCCTCATATTTGAGGGCTAGCCTTACGGCATCATCTGTGGTTTGGGGTTCTTTCTGACAGATAAAAAGCTCCATTTCCGCATCATTCAGGGCTTCTATAAAACTGTCTTTGGATAGGGTATCTCTTAAGTCCATTAGCGCGGAGGGGTAAGCCATCCTAGTCAGGCGCTTTATATCCTGAGCCAGTTCTGGCAGTCCCTCGTCCCGTTTCCTATTTCGGCGTTTCAGCTGAGCTTTATAGAGCTCACATTGATTCGGGGGCTCGAAACGCTCCGTTAATGTAGTGACAAGACGGTCATAGTCTTGTCTAATTTCAGGGGTGAGGTCACTCAAGAGGGCTTGAGCACTTCCTCTCAAACTACAGGCAAGTCGGATTGCACGCGTATTTCTGTCCCAACCGTTCGCTTGCGCTGCTAATTCGAACTGCACAAGGTAATCTTTCCAACTCGACTTTCCATCGTACATTGCAACCTTAATGAAATTTTGCGATCGATATCCATAATTGTCACTGACAGGGGCAGGTCTAGCTATAGCAAAATTTGGATAGTTTTCAGATATAAAGCGAGGCGGCGATAATGACCTTTCTCTGCCTAGCCTTGTAGTGTATCGATCACATACATTACTGCTATCTCTTGTCATTTGCATTCTGCTTGGAAAATGAGAGGGCACACTAGTGCTACGGGCCGGTATAGGACAATATGGTAAATGGGATGATTCTGGGGCTACACTTTGGTTCTCTAGACGAGCCGTGATTGCCGACAAAGAGGCTTGGATAGAGGAAATTTGATTTCTAAAATCATCAGATTCTTTATTTCGGTCTTGAAAATTTTGATTTTGCCCAAAATTCATAAGAGGTACTTCAGCTGGTTCACCCACATTTTCGTAACGGTTTGGATGACGGAATAGCACTTCGCCACTTGGAGTACCAAAGGTAAAGGAATGGTCGCGGACGAAGGACGGGGAATTGGGTCCGTGATCGCGAGGTTGACGGGGAAAACGTCCTTCGTCCACTGAGACGACTCCCGGACCTCTGACATCACGTTCTTGCTGCTCTTCCCCGGCTGAAGGGGATAAGACGTGGTCCGACCCAACACCAGAAGCCATTTTCAGAATATAACAACACTAATTATGAAAAATAGCAAAGTTGGGGGTTTGGGTTCCGGCGCAACAGCACAGTTTACAACTATTATCTAATGAGGCGTAAATTATCGAACAGCACAGCGAGCAGGGCAGAGTACGCTAAAGGCTATATATTATTCCATCCCCACCAGACCTTCCAGTGAAGAGTGAATCAATATTAACTGATTTTAAAATATCCTACACCGCTGCCACCAAAAATTCTGTAGCGTCCCTAGCCCAAGCTCGCTCCGTGTGAACCTTTGGCCTCGGAATAGCTTAATCAAATATTTCACGGGGTCTCATCACCTAAGCAACAAATTGGAGTGAAAGCAATACTAAGAGCCCGTCTGCTGTAAATATATGTTTATGCTGTTTCTACCCTAACAAGAATTCTTTCAGTTCTTATCTTGACTAGAAATGAGTGATGATTCTTAGCTTAACATGAAGGATGAAAGCTGAGGGATGAAGTTGGTAGCGTGATGCAGTGTCAAATTTATCTCACCAGTTGCACCCCGTGACCAAGCGGTACGGTGGGGTAAGGAATGAATATGAAGTAGATGATGATGGATGAGACTTGATATTACAGAATTCCTCGGAACAGGGAGGAATTATAACAAGTTAATACTTAACGCATGCTTTAAGCCAAATCATCGTGAGGGTTTATAATCTCATAATATACAGGATTGTGTTCTATGCCTTATAACTCAATACTAATACTATGCTGCTACGCCGGTAAAAGCGAAAGGGGGGGGGGGGGGGTCTAGATTCACCCGTGTGGTACGGGATTAAAGTTCCAGATGGGTCTGAGAAAGGTTGTTTGGATGTAGTGAGTCTAACAATGCAACTGATTAATGGGGCTGTTTAGGATTCGAAGCGCTTCCTATAACTATGTCTTACAGTGTGAATTTGGCCAGATATACACACTCCAATGCAATGCTAAAGTACTCTTTGACCCACGGTGTGAGTTTACTGTTTCGAATTATAGGCAACCTACTGACCGGGGAACGCCGGGGTGAGGTAGCTGGGCATGCCTGCGCAAACATACACAGCTTCGCACCTATCGACCCACAAAACTCACACAGTAAAACTAAGGCATCAAGTCACAATACCCAAGACTTGAAAATAACACCCAACCCACTAAGCGCTATTACTCTACAAAAACAGAATGTGTAGCACCTCGACTGCGAGGTTTACAACAAACTCTCATATACCCTCTCCATAGTCCAAAAACACCTATGAAGACTGCAGGGTACCTCTAAGAATTAACTTAACAAAAGATCAAATTTACTTTTCAGTTCAACAGCAACAAATTTCTAAGTTAAACGCGCCTTCGAATCCCAAACTTTAACCTTTCGGAAACTTTATCAGGACTACTCACTACTTCTTGTTTGCTCTTTGTATCAGAATTAGAATACGAGGTCTACTCTGCGTAGATAGAATTTAGATAAGATTTAAGTAGGTTTTGATGACTCGCTGACGCAGATTCGGAGATCAGATCAACAGACCGCAATTTCCAAGGAAACCAGGCCGGACGCAGCGGTTTTATACTAGGGTGGCCAGATCTAGCGGCCGTAACATGGACGTAGAGTCAACCAATCACAGGAGCTGGCCGTACGAACGGAGGCTCCTGATTGATTGGTTTGCAGCAGCTGATCAGTGCTACTGCGCAAGTGCAGGCCGTAAGTGGCCGCTAGATCTGCCAATGAAAGGGACAAATTACTTCCCTTAGTCATGTGACCAGGTTCAACATGGCGGCGCCCATGAAGAGGGAAATTCCAACTTCAGCAATTCATTTACACATTTTTGTGGAATATATCCAGGATAACAATCTCTGATGAACGTTTACATAAGTTCTATGACATATGGATTAACAAGGCATAGTTGAATATGGTCACATCGGCCATGATACCCGAATCAAACAGGTAAATATTTACGTGTGAATGGTTGCCAAAGTTTCCATATACAAACGGGCATACAGCCTGATAGGGATGTTTCAGTACGAACGCAGTGGGTTGTATGCAAAGTAAGTGAACCTCGGAGGGGTTCATGTAAACTTTGTAAGCGACTCGCTGTCGTTCATACTTTCATGAAAAGCAGAAAAATTAAGTTTATTGTTTTATAATAACATTCTATGCCCCTCATCACTGGGCGAAAAATAATGCTTATAGGGCAAACTTTTTAAACTAAAAAACATTTACACGCCATTTTACTACAAAGAGAGGAACAGCGTTGACCTCACCAACGCCCGTAGAGAACCATGGTTTAGAATGACGTCACTTGATGTCACTGAAAATCATGTGACTCGATGCGTTCACGGAAGTATGAACTATACTGTTTTCTATGTGTTTTAATTACATTATTTTATTTATGAGCCGGATAAATTCCATACCCTATCAGTTGAGCATGAAAGAAAGTTTTATAATCCTTGGGCCAGGTTGGTGCAGTTTAGGTCTGTACACCGTTCTTTCTACCTCTGGAATGAACAGTACACAATATTTCCATACCCCTCTACTTAATCTTAAGACCTCAACAAATTTCTTACAAATATCTGAGAGAGAGAGAGAGAGAGAGAGAGAGAGAGAGAGAGAGAGAGAGAGAGAGAGAACAGCAAACATTAGACAAAATACATGTTGAAACGCTTTTTCCTTGGTTTCCACTTATCACAAAGAAAAAAAAAGAAGGAAAATTCCTACAGGCCTATTGGCACCAAAACAGCCATTGTTATTTAGGTAACACTATTAGAACACACGCTTAAAGTCGTCAGTCATTCCGACCACTATGAATTCAAATTTGTAAAACAATTTCAAGTTATTTCTAGCCGTATCTCTTTTAACTAAAATTCTGAACCGTTTGGCTTAACAGTGCTGCATTTTTATTTATTTTTTATTTTTTGCTTAGCTAACCGTCGCCGTGTACCGGGAACGAGCGTTTAAACATAAGGTGACGACGTCATGTTAACAGCGGCCCCCGCCCAAAGGGGCTTGAAGAAATATATGGGCTGCATGATGCTTCCACGCAGAGCTGAATCTGGCCCCCACTAGTACTGGTAAACCGCTTAGAGGATCTAAGGCTGTCCAGGAACCGCAGTGCGAGGCGGACCGTCCATGCTAATAAACCCTATCAGTTTCATTGGGCGACAGGGCTTGAGATGTCATTTCATCTAAATGTCGGGTAAAAGTCCCACAAAATTGGAAGCAACGTCTCCAAAATGACCTTTACAGTGTTGACGGGGACGTTAAACCTCAAACCAAACAAACGTCATGTACACACGTTCTTTAGCACTCTGCCAAAAACACATAGATTTTATACGATACCCGTTGTGCAAGAAACTGACAAACATTTCCCCTTCAATACGGAGCTCTCTAGCAATCTCCTCGATAACGTGGGTTGTGCCCGTCCCAGACTGGGCATAAACAAGGCAGTTGGGCCCAGTTGGGCCTTGTTTTTTTTTTTTTTTATCAGATCAAAGGCCGTCTTCTGCTTGTTAGTAAACATTTTATTTCCTTTTCTGCGCATGTGTCAAAAAGTTACAGCGGCTGATTGGAAGTTGACCGCAAAGCGATACAATACAAAATTCCCAGAGCACAGCCCATTATACGTAGAAACACCACCCAGTTATCTTATCTGCGTAATACGTGTGTACGTAGTCCTAGCAGAATATGTTACATTGACAAAATAAATCAAAGGAGAAATCAAGGCTACCACACACATTTTAACAGTATCAACTCCACTGCCGGACGTAGTTTCCGAAGTTCCGGATTATATCTGTCCTGCACGTCCCGCTTTTTAAACACGACGATTATGGCAAGCGCCCGGGTTTCTGTACCGATCATTGACAGAACACTGCGGAAAGCGAAGCAAAAGTTGGAAAATCTATATTTTGAGCTGCGAGTACATCTTTTTGGATTCAAATTGGCAAAGCGAGCTAAAGTTAAATGAAAGACAATGGGTGAAAGTGAAAAAAGTTCCCCCCGTATCACTAGTTCGGTTGTGATTGATGAAAACCTGAAAATTTTTGTCACACATTTATGCCGAATTTTGCTTTGCTGAGTTAATCGATGCGAGAAAAACATGTTTTCTGCAAGTGGCAGACAGAGGCGGATTATTTTTGCAAAGTGGACTTATTTAACTTGTATAATTCATAATAAGCAGGTAAAAAAACTGCATTTGCAAAAAAGATACACTGGGTAAAATGAGGTAACCCCCCAAAAAATTGAGCCGAAGTTTCCCCCCCTTGTCTCTATTATAGAACCACATTTTTTTTTTTTTTTCAATTTTTTCATGATTCAAGACCCTATGATCTCCCCCTGTACCCGTTGGCTAATTTCATTCAAACTTCATAGGAATGTTGCAAATAGGTGACCCACTACCAAAATAATTAAAACAGTTCTGCTCCAATAAGCAAAATGGCCACCAGAGCTAAAAATAGACCCCCCCATAAATTTGCTTCAAACGCGAACTCCTCCTCAACTCTTGGGCCAATTTGATTCAAACTTCACAGAAATGTTGCCTGGATAACCCGGTACCAAAATAGCTAAAATCATTCCACTCTGACAAACCAGATGGCCACCAGAGCTAAAGATAGAAACAATCTTTAAACGACAACTTTTCCTGTAACCTGGGACCAATTTCATTCAAACTTCACAGGAATGATGCTTAGGTGACCCTCTACCAAAATAGCTTAAACGGTTCAGTGCTGATGAGCAAAATGGCCGCCAGAACTAAAAATAGAAAAAAACATCGTAAATTTGCTTCAAACGCGAACTTCTCCTTAACCCTTGAGCCAATTTGATTCATACTTGACAGGAATGTTGCTCGGGTGGCTCCCTACCAAACTGGCTAAAATCGTTCTGCTATGATGAACAAGATGGCTGCCAGAGCTAAAGAAAGAGAAAGGTCATAAATTTGCTTCAAACCCGAACTCCTTTTAAATCATTGGGCCAAATTCATTCAAACTTCATAGGAATGTTGCTTAGGTTACCCTGTACCAAAATAGCTAAATCAGTTCTGTTCAGATGATCAAAATTGTCACCAAAGCTTAAAACAAAAGAACATAAATTTGCATCAAATTTGAATTCCTCCTAAACTTCTGAGACAATTTGATTCCAGCTTCACAAGAATGTTGCTTGGTGGCTCCCTACCAAAATAGCTAAAATCGTTTGGCTGTGATGAACAAGATGGTCACCAGAGCTTAAAATAGAACAAGAATTCTGCCAAAGGCTATGTTGCGCCTGTTGGGGCGCAAGTCACCGACCCATGTAATCTAGGACAAGGTCAAATATTAATGCTTCCATAAAAGTTTGCATTCCTAGATGTAAGCTTGTACCAAGTATCAATAATGAAGCTCTAATAGCTGTTGAGAAAAGAACTTAAACATTAGGTTGAACAATATGGTTGATGCAATAGTACACTAAGTCCGTGATCCATGAAATTTAGGTCAAGGTCAAATATGAATGCTTGCATTAAAATTGCCATCCCTAGATACAAGTTTGTACCAAGTATCATTAATAAAGTTCTTTATGAACTTGACCTTTTAGGGTGAACACTTGGGTGGTCACAATATTTCACAAAGTCAGTGAACCATAAAATGAAGGTCAAGGTTAAATATTGGTGCTTGCATTAAAATTGCCATCCCTGGATACAAGTTTGTACAAAGTATCATTAATGAAACTCTTATAGTTCTTGAGAAATACACATGTCCAATAGGGTGAACGGTTGGGTGGTCGCAATATTTTACAAAGTCAGTGAACCATGAAATTTAGATCAAGGTAAAATATGGATGCTTGCATTTAAATTGCCATCCCTAGATACAAGTTTGTACCAAGTATCATTAATAAAGCTCTTATAGTTCTTTATGAACTTTACTATTAGGGTGAACGCTAGGGTGGTCACAATATTTCCCAAAGTCAGTGAACCATAAAATGTAGGTCAAGGTCAAATATGGATGCTTGCATTAAAATTGTCATCCTTAGATACAAGTTTGTACAAAATATCATTAATGAAACTCTTATAGGTCTTGAGAAATAAACTTGACCATTAGGGTTAACGCTATGGTGGTCGCAATATTTTACTAAGTCACTGAACCATGAAATGTAGATCAAGGTCAAATATGGATGCTTGCATTTACGTAACCATCCCCAGATTCAAGTTTGTACAAAGTATGATTAATGAAGCTCTCATAGTTCTTGAGAAATTAACTTGACCATTAGCGTGAACACTAGGGTGGTTGCAATAATTTACAAAGTCAGTGAACCATGAAATGTAGGTCAAGGTCAAATATGGATGCCTTTATTTAAGTGACCATCCCCAGATACAAGTTTGTACCAAGTATCATTAATGAAGCCCTTATAGTACTTGTGAAATAAACCTGACCATTAGGGTGAATGCTAGGGTGGTCGCAATGTTTTACAAAGTCAGTGAACCATGAAATATAGGTCAAGGTCAAATATGGATGCTTGCATTTAAGTTGCCATCCACAGATACAAGTTTGTACCAAGTATCATTAATGAAGCTCTTATAGTTCTTGAGAAATAAACTTGACCATTTGGGTGAACTCTAGGGTGGTCGCTAATGTTGACTCCTTGACAAACGGACAAACGAACCGACGAACGAACAAATGGACGGAAAACCGGGGATCTATATCGTGCCATGCTAATAGCAGGCGCAACAAAAACATGGTAAATTTGCTTCAAACGTGAACTTCTAAACCCTTGGGCGAATTTGATTCAAACTTTAAAGGAGACTTACCTAAGTGACTCCCTACCTACATAGCTAAAATCATTATGTCTCCCCCGAAAAAAAAATTTTCTGAGAGACATATTGTTTTTCCCCCGGGCGTCTGTCTGTCCGTCTGTCCGTCTGTCTGTCCGTCCGTCCGTCTGTCCGTCTGTCACACTTTCGTGTCCGCTCTGTAACTTGAAAACCGTAAGAGCTATCGTCACGAAACTTCGTTTAAATATTAATCAGCATTAGACGACGTGCAGTGCGCAAGAACCATAACTCTCGCATTTATACTTTTTGAATTATCTCCCTTGGAAGTTTGTTGGTATGTATATATGTATGGGCAAATCGTGTCCGGTCAATAACTTTCTTATTTTTTGATGGATTTTAAAATTACTCGGCAGAAATATTAACAACCATAAGACGATGTGTGGTGCGCATGAGGCAGGTCGGTACCTCAAAGGTCAAGGTCATACTTAGAGGTCAAAGGTCAAAAAAGGGACCTTTTTTCGTATTTGGTCAATAACTTTCTTATTTTGAGATGGATTTTAAAATTACTTGGCATAATTATTAACAACCATAAGTCGATGTGTGGTGCGCATGAGGCAGGTCGGTACCTCAAAGGTCAAGGTCATACTTAGAGGTCAAAGGTAAAAAAAGGGGCCTTTTTTTCGTATTTGGTCAACAACTTTCTTATTTTGAGATGGATTTTAAAATTACTTGGCATAATTATTAACAACCATAAGACGATGTGTGGTGCGCATGAGGCAGGTCGGTTCCTCAAAGGTCAAGGTCATACTTAGAGGTCAAAGGTAAAAAAGGGGCCTTTTTTTCGTATTTGGTCAATAACTTTCTTATTTTTAGATGGATTTTGAAATTGCTAGGCAGAAATGTTAACCACCATGAGATGATGTGTTGCACGCATGACCCAGTTTAATACCTGAAAGGTCAAGGTCATACATAGAGGTTAAAGGTAAAAAAAGGGCCTTTTTTGTGTTCTGTCAATAACTTTCTTATTATGCCCCCAACTTTGAAAAAGTTTGAGGGGCATATTGGTTCTGGTTCGTTCGTCCGTCCATTACGCTTTTGATGCATAGCATAACTAAAGAACCGTGTATGCTAGGGTTTTGAAATTTCATATATGGATTCCTCATGGAAAATTAGCTGACGTGTATTTTTTTTCTCGTCCGGATTATGCCCCCTTCAAGAGTTTTTGCCCTTAGAATTTTTTTTTGTAATAAAATCTTGTCAGCAAGATATCTCAAAAACTATTGGAGCTAGAGCCTTGAAAGTTGGTGATTATATTGATGGTGATGAGTAGATGAACTGATTACTTTTTGACAAAATTCCGAAAAATACTTTGTGAGTTATGGCCCTTTGTCATTTTGGTAATTTGTGCCCATTGTAATGTATGCTAAAAGTGATGCATAGCATAACTTTAGAACCATGTATGCTAGGGTTTTGAAATTTCATATATGGATTCCTCATGGAAAATTAGCTGACGCGTATTTTTTTTTTTCTCGTCCGGTATATGCCCCTTTCAAGAGTTATTGCCCTTTGAAATTTTTTTAATAAAATCTTGTCAGCAAGATATCTCAAAAACTATTGGAGCTAGAGCCTTGAAAGTTGGTGAATAGATTGTTGGTGATGAGTAGATGAACTGATTAACTTATGACAAAATTCCGAAAAATACTTTGTGAGTTATGGCCCTTTGTCATTTTGGTAATTTGTGCCCATTGTAATGTATGCTAAAAGGGATGCATAGCATAACTTTAGAACGGTGTATGATATAATTTTGAAATTTCATATATGCATTTCTGATGGAAAATAAGCTGGCACGTATTTTTTTTCTCGTCAGGATTATGCCCCTTTCAAGAGTTATTGCCCTTTGAATTTTTTTTAATAAAATCTTGTCAGCAAGATATCTCAAAAATATTGGAGCTAGAGGCTTGAAAGTTGGTGAATATATTGGTGATGATGAGTAGATGAACTGATTAACTTTTGACAAAATTCCAAAAAATTCTTTGTGAGTTATGGCCCTTTGTCATTTTGGTAATTTGTGCCCATTGTAATGTATGCTAAAAGTGATGCATAGCATAACTTTAGAACCGTGTATGCTAGGGTTTTGAAATTTCATATATGGGTTCCTCATTAAAAATTAGCTGACGCGTATTTTTTTTCTCGTCCGGATTATGCCCCTTTCAAGAGTTATTGCCCTTTGAAATTATTTTAATAAAATCTTGTCAGCAAAATATCTCAAACACTATTGGAGCTAGAGCCTTGAAAGTTGTTGAGTATATTGGTGGTGATGAGTATATGAACTGATTAACTTTTGACAAAATTCCGAAAAATACTTTGCGAGTTATGGCCCTTTGTCATTTTGGTAATTTGTGCCCATTGTAATGAATCCTAAAAGTGATGCATAGCATAACTTTAGAACTGTGTATGCTATGGTTTTGAGATTTCATATATGCATTCCTAATGGAAAATAAGCTGACACATATTTTTTCTCATCCGGATCATGCCCCTTTCAAGAGTTATTGCCCTTTGAATTTTTTTTAATAAAATCTTGTCAGCAAGATATCTCAAAAACTGTTGGAGCTAGAGGCTTGAAAGTTGGACCATGAGTCATGTGCAAGACCAAGGTCCATACCTCCAATGTCAAGGTCATACCTAGAGGTCAAAGGTAAAAAAAGGACAGTCAATAACTTCCTTATTCTTTGATGGATTATGAAATTACTTGGCAGAAATGTTAACCATCATGAGACCATGTGTTGTATCGCAAAGGTCAAGGCCATACTTAGAGGTCAAAGGTAAAAAAGTGCTTTTTTTTGTTTACGGCCAATAACTTTTTTATTTTTCTATGAACATTTTTAAAGTTACTATGCAGAAATGTTCATCTTCATTAGATGATGTGTTGCACACAAGACCCAGCTCAATACCTCCAATGTCAAGGTTATACTTAGCAGTCAAAAACGGGGGAGACATCTGTGTTTTTGTAGAAAAACAAATTCTAGTTCTGCTCTGATGATCAAGATGGCCGCCAGAGCTAAAATATAAAAAAATACTTCATAGGAATGTTGCTTAGGTAACCCCATACAAAAATACCAAAATAGCTAAAACAGTTCCACTTCAATGAGCCAATTTGGCTGCCAGCACTAAAAATAGAAAAAGGTCATAAATTTACTTCAATTGTGAGCTCCTCCTAAACCCTTGGGCCAATTTGATTTAAGCTGCACATGCATGTTGCCTGGGTGGCTCCCTGCAAAAATAGCTAAACTTATTCCGCTCTGATGAACAAGACAGCGACCAGAGCTAAAAATAGAAATATCTTCAAACGTCAACTTTTCTCATATCCTTGGGCCAAGTTCATTCATAGGAATATTGCTGATGTCAACCCTCTTCCAAAATAGATAATTTATTCTGCTCAGATGAGCAAAATGCCTTTCAGAGCCAAGAATAAAAAAATGTCAATGGTTTGCTTTAAACGTCACACCAAAATTAGCTATAACGGTTCTGCTGCGATGAACAAGATGGCTGTCAGAACTAAAAATAGGAAATAATCATTAATCAAAAACTCTGCCTTTAGCCCTTGGCCAATTTCAATCAAATTTCAAAGGTACCCTCTACCAAAATAGCTTAACCCTTATCTTGCTGTTCACGACAACCCCTATCTTTGGAAACAGTGTAAATTCAGATCAGATGGCTTCTGAAGAAGCCATCTGATCAGGATCTACACTGTTTGACATTCAATTTATGAATTTGTAGGAATAAATTACATCAAGTAATCTGATTGGTTCAAAGTCAGAAATGGGTGTGGCTAAAGTGAATATTCAGCAAGAGAATGGTTAATGGTTCGCTGTGATGATCAAAATGGACACCAGATCTAAAAATAGACAAATCTTTAAGCAACAACTACTATACCCATGGGCCAATTTCATTAAAGCTCCATTTGAATGTTGCTAAAACGCTTCTGTTAATGAACAAAGTGGCTGACATAGATAAAAATACATCAACGGATTTTTTATTAACGTGCAGGTACATGGGCAACGCCCACATAAGTGGGTCCCCTTCCAGGTAGCTGGCTTGCTGCACGCATGGCAGATCTTACACCAGATCTCCAGGCTTGTCTATCATGAGGGTCGATAGCAGAGAGCTTCCATTCTCTGCATTCTCTGTCAGCTGCTTCCTGGTCATCTTGGGCCTTCCAGGCCCCCGCTTTCCACCTCCCTGTTTGTCACAGGCAGTCTTGACTGCACCGTTGGAGCGCACCACATGTCCATACCAGCGGAGCTTTCGCTCTTTCAGGATGAGGTCCAGGTCCTCAATGCCAAGACGCTTAAGTAGCTCACTGGACCTGATGGTGACAGTGTCCTGTGGCTATTCAAGGAGGATTGAATAGTTGCACGCTATAATCGGTAGTGCTACTGACCTATATACGTCTAGTGACCGTTTATAGACCGGACCTTAATTTGTTAGTGTAAATAATTACATGCAACCTTTTATACACGGGAAACAACAAAACAGCAAGTTATAATCTTTGCAATATTTATTTTAACAGCTTTTCAGAAATTCAGCTAGAGTCTAAATTCTTACCTTCACATGCTTTCCAAAGTTGAATGGTCCATTGCAATAATTGCGCACTGCTACAGCGGTTGCTTCTCGCCCTCGAAAATATATTCTAAAGCTAAAATAAACTATTAATTTGCAGATTTTCAAACAGAATGCAAAGCGCTGATAAACTTTAATTCGAGCGTACGTCTCTGGTGTGCGGTGACGTCAGAAACTGTGCATGTTATACTACGTGTGTGTGCCATGGTGATGAATGTCGTTTAACATGCCACACTATCCGCTGTCTTGCTAAATTATTGCAAAACCCTTTGTTGTTTTGAATTGCGGTATAAACTAAATAGATGATTTGTGTCTTTAATAATAAAATATAATCGGTTTGCCGCGACAATTTTATAGGGACTTGCTGAAGCTCGCCCCAATGAAATTGTATACGACTCACCGATTATATTTTATTATTAAAGATACTAACCATGTATTTACTATATAACTACCCACAAACAAATTAGGAATTTCAAACAATCATAAGTTTAATAAAATTACATTTTTAAAGCTGTAGAAGAAAGCTTGGTCTCAAATTAGCGTTATCTTTATGTGCGGGTACACACATGTATATCTCATCACGAAAACACGCCTATATAATTTTTACCCCATTGCACCCCATTTTTATATTGTAAAACTGGGGTTTACAGGGGTAAACCTTATTTTTCTTATTTCTACTCTAAAATATAGATTGTGGGTATTCGTTAGAACCGCCTCGATGAGGCGGTTCTAACAAGTACCCACAATCTATATTTTGAGCAGAAATAAGAAAAAAAAATACAAATTTTCATGTTAAAATTTTCGTTTTTTTTTTCGGCGATAAAGTTTACAATGTATTTGTATAGGCGAGTTTTCAAGGCCATGGACACCCTTGAAAGGGCCTCCGTGGCCCAGTGGGTAAGGTAAGATATTTTTGGCCGGGGGTACTCCGGTTTTTGTCCACCTCTGACTAACTATCGGCTCGAAATAAATGAACGCAATCGTTATAGATCTCTCGTCCCTTTTCACCAACCCAAAGAAGCAAATAAGTGACCTGCACCACCTCAATTTTCTCTCTGAGTGCACGTGCAAAGATTAATTTTGCCTGTTGCCTGAATTTCTTGAATGCTTCAAGTAGATTGGCACAGTTGAAGTCCATACAGGGAGTCGGTACACCCGACAACTCCATCGTTCTAAATCCCAGCAGGCACATGACGTAATTATGACGTCACCTCAACGTGGATGTAACGTCTTGTCGTTTATGCAACGTAACATCTATGTCGTCGTGACGTTGCACCGACGTTGATTTGACGTTGCCGTAGCGACGTGTTCCTTGCTGGGATTTATTCTGAGAATTTCGTAGCAAATCTGTAGAAAGCTCTCATCTAATTAATCTCTTAATTAACGACTGTTTATACCTTCTGTGCTTCTGACATCATGTTTCGTTATGTATAATGACAACGATACGACGTGGATGTTTTCCTACAATAACTACAGGGTAGTCCCTTTATAACGCTATGATTGGGATGCATAGAAAAGGGCCGTGTTGTAAGTGAACCGTGTTATAAAGGAACATTTGTTTATTTGTACTGGAGTTTAACGGCCCAGTCAACACTATTTTAGGTCATGTTTGAGCTGGTCAGTTAACCAGTACAGTGCACATTCTTTCGCCAGAAACTTATAAAGGAATGTTTTTTTATTTAGAAATTATAGTAAAATGACAATTTGGGAGGCAAGACCTGGCCGGCCGTGTTATAACCAAAACCGTGTTGTAATGAGTAGAGTACTAAAGGGACTAAAGTGTACTTTGGTTTCTTCTTTAGCTAATAAACCAAACCCAAAACCAAAAAAAAAAAAAAAAAAAAATGAACCCACACTATATAATAATAGAGAGGATACTCTCTATACTATAATGTTATTAATCAAGTAATTTCGTATTGGCCCAGTTACAGGTCCTCGGTCAGCTGTATTGGCCTGACCACGGACCTGTAACTGGGCCAATACGAAATTACTTGGTTAATGACAATTTTATTAATTAACGCAATTAAAAACATGATTTATGATTTTTGAATATTGGTTGACCTGGTGTATTACAGGATAATCAATTAATAAAATACACGACAATGTAATGTTTATATTTAGATCATACAGTATATATATATATATTTATAGACATTCGTTTTTACCTTATATAGATTAAAATGATTGTGAAAGATCGGGGTGAGCCATAGCGTGGTGGATACACTCGACTCTTCAGGTGAGCCAAAAGCAGCTGAAACCCCCGTCAGGGAAATCAAGGTTGACCTGGCGGGGACCACCACGCCAACTCGACACTCATCCTTTTATTTATTTATTTTACTTCAACACTATTTTTTACCATTTTTAGGACGTTTAAACACAAAATTACACGAACTCGCCTATACAAATATATTGTAAACTTTGGCTTTACCGCCGAAAAAAAACGAAACTTTTAAGATGAAAAATTGCAAGATTTTTCTTATTTCTGCTCAAAATATAGATTCTGGGTACTTGTTAGAACCGCCTCATCGAGGCGGTTAGAACCGCCCCATCGAGGCGGTTCTAACGAGTACCCACAATCTATATTTTAGAGCAGAAATAAGAAAAATAAGGTTTATCCTGTAAACCCCAGTTTTACTATCTAAAAGTGGGGTTCAAGGGGGGTCAAAATTATGATAAAAATCCCGATATTTTTCATATTTTTGCTCAAAATAGATTGTGGGTACTCGTTAGAACAGCAATCTATGTTTATGAGCAGAAATAAGAAAACTAATGTATAACCCTGTAAACCCCACCTTTGCTATACTTTTGTGGGGTTTAAGGGGGTCTAAATTATGTAGGCGTGTTTGCGTGATGGATTCTTGTGCTTTTTAGACCACAACCAGTGCAAAGGCCCCTACCAGCGAAAAGGTGTCTTAAAAATGAATTTGTTTAAGTGGGCAGGGTTTTTCGCCATTTTTGAAAGGGAGACAACTTTTGCGACTTCCTGTTTGCTTTTCTTTAAGCCCTGTCCCACTGAAAAAGTGGTCAGATTTTAAAGGAAAGAATTTGCTCCTGAGGAGCAAATTTACTCCTGAGGAGCAAATTCTTTCCTTTAAGAGTTGATGAGGAGCAAATTCATTCCTTTAAGAGTTGGCCCCTATTGGCATGGGAGACAAAATCCTTTTGCAGGAGTTGCCTCCCCTGAAGATGTATCCATTCTCCGTAAATTTATTTAAAGGTTTTTAATGCCATATAAACTCACCCTCTGTTGTGCCGAGGAAAATGGGAGCACATTATCATACATTATCTATCTTGCTTCTACCCCTTAACATCCAAAACATAGACTATGGGTATACAATAGATACACCGGCTGCATAGATTTAAGATCCTCATTAAAACCGCCCAAAGCATAGACTGTAGGTACTCATTAGAACCGCCGAAAAAATATATTCTGGTGACTCAAACATAGACTTTTCGCACTCAGTATAAGAACCACCGACAACTGATGCATTGTTGGTACTCATAATGTAACAGGTGAAAAAAATGCTAAACACCTCTAGCCCGGCCGGGGATCGAACCTGTGCCGCCGAACCGCCTCTTGTGACAGGAACCCATAATCTATGTATTGAGCAGAAATATGTATAATAGCAGAACTTTTATCTGAGGAATTTCATATTCTTTGATGGTAAAATGTTCGGTGTATTTTCATAATGAGTACAAGTGTGCTTACCATGTGATATTCTACCCCGTCACATTGAATTTGTGCTCAAATAGCTGAATGTCCGAGAATTTTGCGAAATGATGATACTCAAAGAGCTCTAATGCACAAACGGGTTATAAGGTGAGAAAAGCACTGAACACCTTTGGTCCGGCCGGGGATCGAACCCGAGCCATCGGGTTGATAATCAGACAATTCACACCGTAGCTATAAAATCCGGCTTGTACCGCAAGGCAGTACAAGATTGTTATATGTGACATATAGGACCGCCGAAAACTGAGGGCTTTCAGTTTAACCTACAAAATACAGACTTTGGTTAGTCATGATAAGACGCCTAAAGCAATCTAGAAGTATCTACTAGAGTATTCATTAGCACCGTCAAAGCAGAGATTGTAGCTTCTCATTAGACATGTTAGAATCGCCAAATCATAGCGTATTATAGGCACTCTTTAGAACCACCAAATACATGTATAGATTGTAGCTACTTAATAGAAAAGCCAAAACATAGATTGTAGGTATTCATTAGAACCATCAAAACACATGTTGTAAGTATTCATTAAATTGATTGAATGATTGACTGATTTGAGGTTTAACGTCCCCGTCAACGCTGTATAGGTCATTTTGGAGACGTTGCTTCCAATTTTGTGGGACTTTTACCCAACATTGAGATGAAACCAACATTGAGATGACAGGAGATCTCAAACCCTGTCGTCCAATGAAACCAATAGGGTTTATAAGCATGGGCGGTCCGACTCGCGTCGCTTTGTCCGGGCAGGCTTAGTTCCTCTTAGCGGTTTAACAATACTCGTGTGCGGTCGGTTCCAGCTCTGCATGGAAGCATCATGCAGCCCATCTGTTTCTTCAAGCCCCGATGGGCGCGGGGGCGAGGTATTCATTAAAACCGTCAAAACATAGACTCTAGCTAATCAATAGAACCACCGGCAACATAGATTGTAGTTAAGAAATAAATCAGCTGTGGTTTGTTGAGTAATAAATCACAGTTTGGAGGTCAATTGTAAAGTAGATCAAATAACGAGCGCGTTGCGCGTGATTTGTCTGCTTACAACTGACCGACAAACCGTGATTTATTACTCAACAAACCACAGACTACAGCTGATCTGTTTTGATTCCAACACGTTGCAATCGGCAATAATGTTGTTTCCTTCAAATTCTCATTAACTTTCGCCATTATTATTTGAACTTCCACTGTACATGTAACACACCCTTTCATGTCCATTTGTACATGTAACGTTTTCGATGCGAGAAAGTGACGTTACACCGTCTAACGCCTGATTAAGACTAAATCTGCTTTTAACAAATAGAAGTGAAGGCAATGCTTAGGAATCGATACAATTAACCCACAGCTCCCATCAGAGACATCAAAATGAAAGGAAGACAAAACATGAAATAACTAGACCCTAATGGAAACACAAATAGCGAAAAGCCAAAAGGACAGTTACTTTCCCACAAAAAGGCCATCTAGCTATCCAAAACAAAATGATACAAGCGAATCACATACGAACCAGTGAAACGAATCCCACTGGGGATGGGGTGGGAGGTGGGGTGGAGCTTAAATCGATTTTAGGCAGCTGCAATCCTCGCCCTTACTTCCGTCGTGATTTAGACAATTTTTTCAGTCCGCATGAAGGCCTCCTAACTTATCAGTGCAATATCTCCGTGAACAGAAAAATCAAACAACCACAGAGATGAAACAACGGTGAGGACTCGACAGCATGCTGGAGAAAAAGGAAACCAACAGTTAGACTCCGATGGGCCCGACCAGAGATTATTTTTCATTTGTATTTTGAAAACCTAGTGTCTCCTATTAAGATACCACCTTTGGGAATGTTCAAGACCACTTTTGAACTGTCCCATTGGTGGTCTTAATATAGGAATTTTACTGTAGCTACTCAATAATACCGCCAAATACAGATTGAAGAAAAAACATAGGTACTCATCAGGACCCCTAAAGCACAGATTGTAAGTAATCAGAACCGCCAAATTATAGATTGTCGGTGCTCATTAGAACCGCCACTTCATGTACACAGATTGTAGGAACTCATTAGAATCGAGGCGGTTCTAACGAGTACCCATAATCTATATTTTAGAGCAGAAATAGGAAAAATATTACAATTTTTCCTCTTACAATTTTCGTTTTTTTCGGCGGTAAAATTTACAATGTATTTGTATAGGCATGTTTTCGTAACGTTCTTTAAGGGAAACTTCAGACGCCTCCCACCACTAACTTGTTCTGTCTTAAAATAGGCTCTGCTATAAACTAGAAGCTACCCATCAGTAACATTTTGGCCCCCGCCCATCGGGGCTTGAAGAAATATATGGGCTGCATGATGCTTCCACGCAGAACTGAATCCGACCCACACACGAGTACTGGAAAACCGCTTAGAGGATCTAAGCCTGCCCAGGCAAAGCGGTGTGAGTGTCGGACCGTCCATGCTTATAAACCCCATTGGTTTCACTGGGCGGCAGGGCTTGAGATGTCATTTCATCTCAATGTCGGGTAAAAGTCCCACACAATTTGAAGCAACCTCTCTAAAATGACCTTTACAGTGTTAACAGGGACGTTAAACCTCAAATCAAACAAACAAAAATCAGAAGCATTTTGTTGGTTCATTTTTTTTATACAAGCAGAACGACTCTTACTATGATTGAAAAAAAAAAATGTTTGACTGCCTCCCCTGTCAGGAATGCTATTGTAATGTATTACAAACAACTCTCATAAATTATAAGCCACACTTGATCCCCACTTCAGTACTTGTTCGTGCCCCCGCCCATCGGGGCCTGGAGAAATAGATTGGGCTGCAGGGTGCTTCCACGCAGAGCTGAACCCGACCGAACTTGAGTTCTGGTAAACAGCTTAGGTCTAAGCCTGCCCAGGAAAAGTGATGCGAGTCGGACCGCTCCCTAGCGGTTTCTATGGGCGGTAGGGCTTGAGATGTCATTTCATCTCAATGTCGGGTAAAAGGCCCACAAAATCGGAAGCAACGTCTCCACAATGACCTGAATAATGTTGATGGGGACGTAAAACCTCAAACAAACAACTCAGTACTCGTTCTTGCGAGCTATTGACACTTGATATCTTAACCCATATACGGCAATTGAATCGTCCACCTTGTAAGTTTGACGGGGCCCATTTCCAGGTATAGGGGTGTCAGGTTTGTTTTGTTTGTGAAAATAAAAGCACTTCAAGCCGAAAGTGTAGACTCAGATCAGACGCCAGGTTCTGCGGGGTCTGACCTGGGACAACACTGTTTGCCAATGTTCCACAAATGGGACGCTAGGCATATAATGGTTAAGGCCGATGAAATCCACAATTTTTTCATTAATTTGCTTATTGTTGAACCGACTTTAACCCTTGTCCTGCTGAGCCCGGATATGCCTTACCTTTCAAACAATGTAGATCCAGATCAGATGGCTTCTGAAGAAGCCATCTGATCAGGATCTACATTGTTTACCATTCAGATTTTGAATTTGTCGCAATCATTTGCATTAAGTAATCTGATTGGTTGATAATCAGTAGTGGGTGTGGCATATTTGAATATTCAGCAGGACAAGGGTTAAAGACTATTGATGCTCCAGAGAGGAAAATGGGCTAACAAGCATCTATAAACTCTGGGTGGTTCACAAATTAGGAAAATATCACATTACACGATTTCATAAAAAAAATGTCATTTTAGTGTCGTGGCCTCAAATTGGAGTTGTCTTTATGTGCGGTTATATTTAATACTTTTTATAGATAACGACTAAGGTTTATATTTAGATCATACAGTATATATTTATAAATATTCGTTTGACCTACAATGTTTATAAAGATTAAAATGATTGTGAAAGAGCGGGGTGAGCCATAGCGTGGTGGATACACTCGACTCTTCAGGTGAGCCTAAAGCAGCTGAAACCCCCGTCAGGGAAATCAAGGTTGACCTGGCGGGGACCACCACGCCAACTCGACACTCATCCTTTTATTTATTTATTTATTTAATTTACTGCAACAACATTATTTTTTACAATTTTTAACTATTAGCCGCAAAAATACACGGCGCATTAAGAAAACACGCTTGGTAAATTTTTTGCCACCCAAAATGAAATTCTTCAGATAAAAATCCCGATATTTTTAGCTCACCAGAGCCGAAGGCTCCGGGGGAGCTTATGGGATAAGCAGTTGTCCGTCGTCGTCGTCTGCGTCGTCGTCTGGCGCCAACACTTTCAAACGACTTCTCCTCTGAAACCACTGGGCCGATTCAGCCTAAATTTTATCTGTAGCATTCTTGGGCTGGGGGATTGGGGGATCACTTCCCCACTGTTATTAATTGCAAAATTAATAACAGTCAAGTTCTATCCATTGCCTCAAAACTTATTCGATTTAAAACCATTATGCGACAAAAAGACTATTACACTCATGAACATATCACATGATTAATTTAAACTCTCCAAAAATAAATAAAAAAAAGAAAAAAGAAAAGAAAAAGCCATTACGAAAACATACCCATGCGACATAGTGCATTTTTTCACATGTTCAAAATGGCTACTTTTCTGATGAAAATATGTGATATTTTTCTTATTTATACTTCAAACATAGGTTATGGGTGCTCGTTAGAACCGCCTCATTGAGGCGGTTCTAACGAGTACCCACAACCTATGTCTTGGAGCAGAAATAAGAAAAATAATGTTCACCCCCGTATACCCCAATTTTCTCTATATAAAGTGGGGTTTAGGGGGGTCTTCGTTTCACGGACTTGTTCACATGATGGAAACATGGCAGAAAATATGTATCCATTTCCCTAAAAAGTCGTCGATTATTGACTATTGGTGTAATGATGAAATGGATTTTCCTTTTACCAATTAACCGCACCGTATTTTTGCTTATTAATTAAAAGTGTATGCGAACTAATGATTCATCATTCTCATTTCCGTTTAACTTCCAAAAGTGGGAATTTATTGTTCGGTTTTTGGCTCCGTCTCTTGCAAATTTCACATGAAATGACCGCTAGTGTAAGACCTTCTATTTGAAAAATCTATGCTTCTTTCTGGGCCATGAAAGACTGTTTTATCTCACATCACCGTGCTATCCTAATGTATGCGCATGTACGTATTAACATACGTGTAATATATTAATTGATTCATTACGGTAACACACCCCATATACATATATATTGGCGTTTTTATATATCTAGAACTAGTTTTTTTCAGGTGAAAAACTTTTATATTTGCAGTCGAAACATAGGTTGTGGGTGCTCGTTGGTACCACCTTATTTAGGCGGTTCTAACGAGTACACGCAACCTATGTCTTGGAGCAGATATAAGAAAAATAATGTATACCCCGTAAAACCCCAGTTTTCTGTATATAAAGAGGGATTTAGGGTGTTCATTTCACGGACTTGAACAAGCTCGTGTCAAAACTACTGGTGCAATTGAGCCGGCTCCTGTCAAAACTACTGATGCACTAACCGTAGTATTGACAGGAGTCGGCATCACAGTTAATTACTGGCATGCCGGTTTAATGCCTTCTTTACAAGATTTAGTGTAGAAAGTTGTCTGCAGAGCTTTAGAAATGATTTAAACTTCGATCTCATTAAATTTGATTTGCTTTGAAAAACGCCGCGAACCCCGTTATTGTAACTGAATTACTGTAATTTGTTGTAACTAAACCATTGCCAATAGAAGTTCAGCAGTAAGACTCAATTCCTTCCTGCTGATATGGTGCCTTGCTGCTAATACGGTGCCTTCCTGCTGATATGGTGCCAGCAGTTGCAGTTATAGATATTTTGTTAAGAGTTGCCTAAAATCGTACTTCACAGTGTCTAACCATGCATATTTCAGATAGTGTCGGGTGTTTTTTTTTCTTTGTTTGGTTTTGGTTTTACGGCCCTTTCAAGATTATTTCACTCATATCAGAATTGGATGATAACCGGAGTCCCCGTTTGATTTGATGTTTAACGTCTCCGTCAACACTATAAAGGTCATTTTGGAGACTTTTACCCGACATTGAGATGAAATAACATCTCAAGCCCTGTGGCCCAATGAAACCAATAGGGTTTATAAGCATTGGCGGCCCGACTCGCACCACTTTGCCTGGGCAGGCTTAGATCTTCTGAGCTGTTTACCAGAACACGTGTGCGGTCAGTTTCAGCTCTGCGTGGAAGCATCATGCAACCCATTTATTTTTTTCAAGCCCCGATGGGCGGGGGCCGCATCGAGGAGGTGAAACTGCTGAAGACGTATAAAAACTGATAAGTTCTACATTGCACATTCAGACCTCACCCCTGGCTCACTGCCTCAGGCATAACTGATGGATAAGTTCAACTAAACCAGACGTACCTGGTTACTCGATGCAACTGCGACTGCCATGGCAACTGCCACACAAATACTTTATATGTCGGTGCCATATGCGAAGACATGACGCTGGCTCGGTTCCACTGCCTCAGACATAACTGCTGATTCGGTGCCTAAGCCACAGTCGTGCCTGCTGCCTCGGTGCCATTGCCTCAGGCATGCCTGCTGGCTCGGTTCCACTACCTCAGACATACCTGCAGGATCGTTGCCATTGGCTCAGACATTCCCGTTGGCTCAGTGTCACTGCCTCAGACATAACCGATGGATCAGTGTTTCTGCCTCAGGGGTACCTGGTTGCTTGATGCCACTGCGACTGACTTGCAAATAGGTTTAGTGCCACTGTCACCAAAATACTGGATGGATCGTTGCCAAGGCATCAGACATATATGCTGTCTCAAAAGTCACTACCTCGGATATGCCTGCTGGCTCGTGCCACTGCATCAGACTTAACTTCTGATTCCTTACCAAAATCACAGACGCGCCTGTTTGCTCTGTCCCGCTGCTTCAGACATAACTGCTGATCCCGTTCCTAAGCCACAGACGTACCTGCTGGCTCGGTGCCACTTCCACATGCATGCCTGCTGGCTCGGTTCCACTGCCTCAGACATACCTGCGGGGTCGTTGTCACTGCCTCGGTGCCAAGGCATCAGACATATCTGCTGCCTCAAAGTCACTGTCTCGGGCATGCCTGCTGACTCGGTGCCACTGCATCAGACATAACTTCTGATTCCTTGCCTAAATCACAGACGTGCCTGCAGGCCCGATGCCATTGCCTCTGATACAACTGCTGATTCCGTGCCTAAACCAAAGACGCGCGTGCTGCATCTGTCCCGCTGCCTCTATTATAACTGCTGATTCATTGTCTAAGCCATAGACGCGCCAGCTTGCTCGGTCCCGTTTGCTAAGATATAACTACTGATTCGGTGCCTAAGCCATAGACGTGGCTGCTAGCTCAGTGTCGCTGCCTCAGACATAACTGCTGATGCGGTGCTATACCACAGACGTGCCAGCTGGCTCGGTGCCACTTCCAAGGGCATGTCTGCAGGCTCGGTTCCACTGCCTCAGAGACACCTGCAGGGTCGGTGTCAATCGCTGTCTCAGTGCCGCTGCGTCAGACTATACCAAAGGATCTGTGCCACTGCCTCAAACATATCTGGTTGCTCGATGCCACTGTGGCTGTCATGCCTAATGAATTAGTTTTACACAAATCCATTATGGATCGGTGGCAGGGTATCAGACATGTCTGCTGGCTCACAGTCACTGCCTCAGAAGTCCTGCTGGCCGCGCGCCACTGCCTCAGACATAATTACTGATTCAGTGCCTAAGCCACAGACGTTCCTGCTGGCTCGGTGCCGCTGCTCAGACATGACTGGTGATTCAGTGCCTAAGCCACAGACGCGCCTGCTGGCTCGGACCCGCTGCCTCAGATATAACTGCTTATTCGTTGCCTAAGCCATAAACTGGCATGCTGGCTTGGTGCCTGTGCCTGAGACCTAACAGCTGATTCAGTGCCTAAGCCACAGACGTGCCTATTGACTCGTCCACATGCATGTCTGCTGGCCTGGTCCTACTGTTTTAGAGATAAATGCAGGGTCGTTGCCACTGGCTTGAAGGATCAGTGCCACTGCGACTGCTATGCCTAATGACTAAGTGTCACTGTAACACAAATACTCTATGAAACGGTGGCAAGGCAAGACATATCAGCAGTTATGTGTGAGGCAGGGTCGTTGCCTCTTTCTCAGACATGCCCGCTGGCTCAGACATGCCCGAATCCTTTCCTAAACCATAGGCGCGCCTGCTGGCTCGGACACGCTGCCTCAGATGAAACTATGATTCTGTGCCTAAGCCACAGATGTGCCTGCTGGCTCGGTGCCGCTGTCTCAGATACAACTGCCGCTGTCTCAGATATAACTGCTGATTCGTTGCCTAAGCCATAGACGTACCTGCTGGCTCGGTGCCGCTACGTCAGACATAACTGCAAATTCGGTGCCCAAGCCACAGACGTACCTGCTGGCTCGGTGCCACATCCATAGGAATGCCTGCATGCCCGATTCAACTGCCTCAGAGATAGCTGCATGGTAGTTGTCACTCGCTGAGACAAGCCTGCTGTCCCAGAGCCAATGCCGCAGGCTAAACTGATGGATCTGTGTCACAGCCTAAAATGTATCTTGTTGCTCGATGCTACTGTGACTGTCATGCCTAATTATTTAGTGTCACTGACACACACACACTTTACTGATCGGCGACAGGGCATCAGGCATGTCAGCTGGCACATAGTCACTGCCTCAGAAGGCCTGATGGCTGTGTACCACTGCCTCAGACATAACTGCTGATTCGGTGCCTAAGCCATAGACGTGTCTGCTGGCTCGGTGCTGCTGCCTCATACATGGCTGCTGAATCGGTGCCTAAGCCACAGACGCGCCGTTCGGCTCGGACCCGTTACCTCAGTCATAACTGCTAATTCCGTGTCTAAACAACAGATGCGGCTGCTGACTCGGCCACGCTGCTTCAGATATAACTGCTGATTCGGTGCCTAAGATGTAGATTTGCCTGCTGGCTAGGTGCCTCTGCCTGGGAAATAACTGCTGATTAAGTGCCTAAGCCACAGACGTGCCTGCTGACTCGGTGCAACTTCCACATGCATGCATGTTGGCTCGGTTCCACTGCCTCAGAGATACCTGCAGGGTTGTTGTCACTTGTTGAGACATTCTCCCTGGCTCAGTGCCACTGACCAATGCTAAACTGATGGATCAGTGCCACTGCCCGAGACGTACCTGGTTGCTCGATGCCACTGCGGCCGTCATGGCAAATGACTAAGTACCACTGCCTAACAAGTACTTTATGGATCGGTGGCAAAGCATCAAACATGCCTGAAGGCGGAATGTCACTGCCTAGAACATGCCTGCTAGCTCGGTGCTACTGCCTCCGCATTAACAGCTGAATCGGTGCATGCTGGCTAGATGCTGCTGCCACACACATTACTGCATGGTCGTTGCCACTGGCTAAGATATGCCCGCTGGCTCGTTTCCACTGCCTTAGAGTTAACTGCTGATTCAGTGCCTAAGCCAAAGTCATTCCTGCTGCATCGGTGCTGCTGCCTCAGGCATGCCTGCTGGCTCGGTTCCATTGCCTCAGACATATCAGCAGGATCGCTGAACCGCTGACTAAGTGTCACTGCCTCAGACATAACCTATGACTCAGTGCTTTTTCCACAGGCGTACGTGGTTGCTCGATGCCACTGCGACTGACAAGCCAATATACTTAATGCCACTGCCACCCAAATACTTAATGGGTCGGTGCCAAAGCAGCAGACATAGCTGCTTGCTGCAGACAGTCACTTCCTCAAACAGGCCTGCTTGATCGGTGCCACAGTCTAATGCAAAGTGCTGATTTGGTGCCTAAGCCACGCAACAGACGGGCCTGCTGGCTAGGTGCAACTGCCTTAGGCATGCCTGCTGCCTCGGATCAGCTGCCTCAGATATTCCTGCTGTGTTTTTGCCAATGGCTCAGACATGTCCGTTGGCCCAGTGTCACTGCTTCAGACATAAATGATGGAAGAGTGCCTTAGACGTACTTGGTTGCTCGTTTGTCATGCCAAATTACTTACTGCCACTACAACACAAGAGTACTTTATTGCTCGTACCAAGGCATCAGGCATGTCTACTTGCTGAACGTCACTGCCTCGGACATGCCTGCTGGCTCGGAAACACTGCCTCAGACAAAACTGCTTATTCAGAGCTTAAACCACAGACGCACCTGCTGGCTCGGTGCCGCTGCCTCAGGCATAGCTGCTGATTCAGTACAAAAGCCAAAGACATACCTGCGCGCCTGTTGGCTAGGTACCGTTGTCTCAGGTATAACTGCTGGTTAGGTGCAAAAGCCAAAGTCATGCCTGTTAGCTAGGTGCCACTGCTGTAGGCATACCTGCCGGCTCGGTTCCATTGCCTCAAACATACTTGCAGTGTCTTTGCCACTGGTTCAGACAAGCCCGCTGGCTCAGTGCGACAGTCTCAGACTAATTGATAGACCATTGTCAATGCCTCAGACGTATCTGGCTGCTCGACGCCATTGCGTTTGTATGACGTAACCCGCGCCATAAAGTGGGCTTTAACCACAATTGTGTAGTTTTACATTCTACATAACTGCTGATTCGGTGCCTAAGCCTTTATGGATCGGTGGCAAGGCAAGACATGTTAACAGTTATGTCTAAGGCAGGGTCGTTGCCACTTGCTCAGACATTCCCGTTGGATCAGTGTCAATGCCTCAGACGTACCTGGCTGCTCGATACTATTACGTTTGTCAAGCCACACCAAATTTAATACTTTATGATTCGGTGCCAAGGCATCAGACATTATCTTCTGCCTCAAAGACACTGACTCGGACATGCCTGCTGACTCGGTCCAGCTGCCTCTGACATAACTGCTGAGTGGGTGCCTTAGCCACATACATGCCTGCTGGCTGGATGCCACTGCCTCAGCTAGGTCTGCTGGATCGGTTTCACTGCCTCAGACATATCTGCAGGGTAGTTGTCACCGGCTCGATGCGAAGACATCTAACATATCTCCTGCCTCAAAGTCTTGTCCTCGGTCATGGCTGCTGACTCGGCGTCACTGTATGAGCGATAACTTACGTAAATCACAGACACACCTGGTGGCTCAGTCCCGCTGACTTAGACGTAATCGCTGGTTCCATGCCGAAGCCACAGACGTGCATGATTGCTCGGTGACGCTGCCTCTGACATAACTGCTGATTCAGTACCGAAATCACAGACGCGCCTGCTGCCTCTGTCCCGCTGCCTCAGTCATAACCGCTGATTCATTGTCTATACCACAGACACGCAGGCTGGATCGGCCCCTCTTCCTTAGATATAACTACTGATTCGATGCCTAAGCCATAGACGTGCCTACTGGCTCGGTGTCGCTGCCTCAGATTAAGCCATAGGCGTGCCTGCTGCCTCAGACATAACTGTTGAATGGGTGCCTAAGCCACAGATGTGTCTGCTGGTTTGGTGTTACTACTCAAGCATGCCTACAGGCTCCGTACCACTGCCTCCGAGATACCTGCAGGGTCGTTGACCCTCGCTGAGATAAGCCAAGCCCACTGCTCCTGGCTTAACTAATGGATCTATGCCACGGCCTCAAACGTATCTGTTTGCTCGATGCCATTGTGACTGTCATGCCTAACGACTTAGTGTCACTGCCACACAAATAATTTAATGATCGGTGGCAGGGCATCAGGCATGACTGCTGGCTCACAGTCATTGCCTCGTGACTGCTGATTCGATGCTTAAGTCACAGACACGCCTGCTGGCTCGGACCAGCAGCCTCAGTAATAACTGCGTATTCCTTGCCAAACTTGCTAGCTCGGTCCCGCTGCCTCAGATATAACCGCTGATTCGGTGCCTAAACCACAGGCTTGCCTGCTGGCTTGGTGCCTCTGCCTGAGACATAACTGCAGAATCAGAGCCTAAGCCACAGACCTGCCTGTCGGCTCGGTGCCACATCCACACGCATGCCTGCTTGCTCGGTTCCACTGCCTCAGAGATACCTGCAGGGTCGTTGTCACTGACTCAGTGCCACTGTCTGATTCTAAACTGACTGATATGTGCCACTGCCTCAAACGTACCTGGTTGCACTGCTACCCAAATACTTTATAGATCGGTGGCAAGGCATCATACATGTCTGCTGGAGGAAAGTCACTGCCTCGGGCAAGCCTGCTAGCTCGTTGTCACCACCTTCGAAATAACTGCTGATTCGGTGCAGTCGCCACCGAAGTGTCTGCTTGCTCGATGCTGCTGCCACACGAAAACTGCAGGGTCTTACCTACTCGTTAGGACATGCCCGCTGGCTCGGATACACTGTCTCAGACATAATTACTGATTCGGTGCCACAGTCATGCCGGCTGCCTCGCCGCCACTGACTCCGGCATGCCTGCTGGCTCGGTTCAATTGCCTCAGACATACCTGTAGGATCCTTGCCAAGGAATTCCCGCTGGTTCAGTGCCACTGCCTCGGACAAAAAACCGATGGTTCAGTGATTCTGCTTCAGGCGTACCTGTTTGCTTGAAGCCACTGCGACAGACATGCAAATAGACTTAGTGCCACTGCCACCAAAATACCTTATGGATCGGTGCAAAAGCATCAGACACGCATGCTGGCTCAAAGTCACTGCCTCAAACAGGCCTGCTGGCTCGGTGCCACAGCCTAAGACATAAATGCTGATTCGGTGCCTACGCCACAGACGTTCCTCCTGGTAAGGTGCAACTGCCTAAGGCATGCCTGCTTGCTCAGTTCAGGCATACCTCCAGTGTCGTTGCCAATGGCTCAGATATGCCTGTACTGCCTCAGACATAACTGATGGATCAGCGCCACTGCCTCATAATTCGCTGCCTCGAGCATGCCTGCTGGCTCGGAGCCACTGCCTTAGACAGAACTGCTTATTCAGAGCCTAAACCATAGACACGCCTGCTCGGTCGGTGCCGCTGCCTTTGGCACATCTTCTGATTCGGTGCCTAAGCTAAAGAGATGTATGCCAGTTAGGTGCCACTGCCACAGACATGCCTGTCGGCACGGTTCCATTGCCTTATACATAACTGCAGGCTCGTTGCTACTGGCTCAGGCATGCGCGCTGGCTAAGTGCGACAGCTTCAGATATAACTGATGGATCAGTGCCAATGCCTCAGAGGTACCAGGCTGCTCGATGTCATTGCGTTTGTCATGACACATAAATAATCAATGGCTTGATGCCATTACTGCTGAATCGGCGCCTGATCCACAGACGCGCCTGCTGCATCTGTAAGGTTGTCTCAGTCATAACTGCTAATTCCTCGCCTAAAGCATAGACGCGCCTGCTGGCTCGGTCCCGCTTCCTCAAGTGCCTAAGCAATAGACATGCCTGCTGGCTCGGTTCCGCTGACTCACATATAACTGCTGATTCGGTGCCTAAGCCATAGACGTGCATGCTGGCTCGGTGCCGCTGCCTCCGACATAACTGCTAGTTCGGTGCCTAAGCGACAGACCTGCCTGCTGGCTCTGTGCTACTTCCAAAGGAATGTCTGAAGCAGTGGCGTCTAGCTAGCACGCATGTCTATGGCTAAGGAACCAAATCAACAAATATACCTTTGGCAGCGGCACCGATCCAGCAGGCGCATCTGTGGTTTAAGTTCCAAATCAGCTGTTTTGTCTGAGGCAGGCATTTCCGAGGCAGTGATGTTGAGCAAGCAGACATGTATAACGTCTTGCCCAGCAGGCGTGTCTGTGGCTTAGGCACCGAATCAGCTGTTTTGTCTGTGGCAGCGGCTCCGAGCCAGCAGGCATGTTTGGCACAGTGACGTTGAGCAATCACACATGTCTAATGCCTTGTCCAGTCGGCCCATCTGAGGCTTAAGCGCGTCTATAATCCGGTGCCCCTGCCTCAGACAGAACTGCTTATTCAGAGCCTAAACCACAGTCGCGTCTGTTCGGTCGGTGCCGCTGCCTTTAGCACAGCTGCTGATTCGGTGCCTAAGCTCAAGAGATACATGCTAGATAGGTGCCACTGCCACAGAAATGCCAGTCGGCACGGTTCCATTGCCTAATACATACCTGCGGGCTCGTTGCTACTGGCTCAGGCATGTGCACTGGTTCTGTGCGACAGCTTGGATTAGTGCCAATGCCCCAGAGGTACCTGGCTGCTCGATGTCATTGCGTTTGTATTGTCACATAAATAATCAATGGTTTGGTGCCATAACTGCTGATTCAGTGCCTAAACCACAGACGCGCCTGCTGCCTCTAAACCGTTGACTCAGTCATAACTGCTAATTCCTTGCCTAAACCATAGACGCGCCTGCTGGCTCGGTCCCGCTTTCTCCAGTGCCTAAGCAATAGACATGCCTGCTGGCTCGGTTCCGCTGCCTCAGATATAACTGCTGATTCGGTGCCTAAGCCATAGACGTGCATGCTGGCTCGGTGCCGCTGACTCCGACATAACAGCGGATTCTGTGCCTAAGCCACAGACGTGCCTGCTGGCTCTGCGCCACTTCCAAAGGAATGTTTGAAGCAGTGGCGCCTAGCTAGCAGGCATGTCTATGGCTAAGGCACCAAATCAACAGATATGCCTGCGGCAGCGGCCCCAATCCAGCAGGCGCATCTGTGGTTTAAGTTCCAAATCAGCTGTTTTATCTGTGCCAGTGGCTCCGAGCCAGCAGGCATGTTTGAGGCAGTGATTTTGAGCAAGCACACATGTTTAATGCCTTGTCCAGTCGGCCCATCTGAGGCTTAGGCGCGTCTATAATGCGTTGCCGTTGCCTCAGATAGAACATGTTATTCAGAGCCTTAACCACAGACGCACCTGCTCGGTCGGTGCTGCTGCCTTTGGCACAGCTGCTGATCCGGTGCCTAAACTAACGAGATTCATGCTAGTTATGTGCCACTGCCACAGACATGCCTGTCGGCACGGTTCCATTGCCTTAGACATACCTGCAGGTTCGTTGCTACTGGCCCAGTCTTGCTCGCTGGCTCCGTGCGACAGCTTCAGATATAATTGATGGATCAGTGCCAATGCCTCAGAGGTACCTGCCTGCTTGATGCCATTGCAGTTGTCATGTCGCATAAAGAATCATTGGTTTGGTGCCATTACTGTAGATTCGGTGCCTAAAACACAGACGCGCCTGCTGCCTCTTATACCGTTGTCTTAGACATAACTGCTAATTCCTTGCATGAACCATAGACGCGCCCGCTGGCTCGGTCCCGCTTACTCCAGTGCCAAAGCAATAGACGTGCCTGCTGGCTCGGTTCCGCTGCCTCAGATATAACTGCTGATTCAGTGCCTAAGCCATAGACGTTCATGCTGGCTCGGTGCCGCTGCCTCCGACATAACTGTTGATTCGGTGCCTATGCCATAGACCTGTCTGCTGGATCTTTGCCACTTCCAAAGGAATGTCTGAAGCAGTGGAGTCTAGCTAGCAGGCATGTCTATGGCTTAGGCACCAAATTAACAGATATGCCTGCGGCAGCGGAAACGACCCAGCGGGCGCATCTGTGGTTTTTAAGTTCCAAATCAGCTCTTTTGTAGGAGGCAGGCATTTCCGAGGCAGTGACGTTGAGGAAGCAGACATGTATAACGTCTTGCCGAGCAGGCGTATCTGTGGCTTAGGCACCGAATCAGCTCTTTTGTCTGTGGCAGTGGGTCCGAGCCAGTAGACATGTTTGAGGCAGTGACTTTGAGCAAGCACACATGTCTAATGCCTTGTCCAGTCGGCCAGTCTGAGGCTTAGGCGCGTCTATAATGCAGTGCCGCTGCCTCAGACATAACAGGTTTTTCAGAGCCTAAACCACAGACGCGCCTGCTCGGTCGGTGCCCTGCCTTTGGCACAGCTGCTGATCCGGTGCCTAAACTTACGAGATTCATGCTAGTTAGGTGCCACTGCCAGAGACATGCCTGTCGGCACGGTTCCATTGCCTTAGACATACCTGCAGGCTCGTTGCTACTGGCCTAGTCTTGCGTGCTGGCTCCGTGCGACAGCTTCAGATATAATTGATGGATCAGTGCAAATGCCTCAGATGTACCTGGCTGCTCGATGCCATTGCGTTTGTCAAGTCACATAAATAATCAGTGGTTTGGTGTCATTACTGCAGATTCGTTGCCTAAACCAGGGACGCACCTGCTGCCTCTATACCGTTGTCTCAGACATAACTGCTAATTCCTTGCATAAACCATAGACGCGCCTGCTGGCTCGAGCCCGCTTCCTCCAGTGCCTAAGCAATAGACATGCCTGCTGGCTCGGTTCCGCTGGCTCAGATATAACTGCTGATTCGGTGCCTAAGCCATAGACGTGCATGCTGGCTCGGTGCGGGTGCCTCCGACATAACTGTTGATTCAGTGCCTAAGCCATAGACCTGTCTGCTGGATCTTTGCCACTTCCAAAGGAATGTCTGTAGCAGTGGCGCCTAGCTAGCAGGCATGTCTATGGCTTAGGCACCAAATCAACAGATATGCCTGCGGCAGCGGCAACGATCCTGCAGGCGCATCTGTTTTTTAAGGTTCCCAATCAGCTCTTTTGTAGGAGGCAGGCATTTCCGAGGCAGTTACGTTGAGCAAGCAGACATGTATAACGTCTTGTCTGTGGCTTAGGCATCGAATAAGCTGTTTTGTCTGTGGCAGTGGCTCCGAGCCAGCAGGCATGTTTGCTGCAGTGACTGTGAGCAAGCAAACATGTCTAATGCCTTGTCCAGTCGGCCCATTTGAGGCTTAGGGGCGTCTATAATTCGGTGCCGCTGCCTCAGACAGAACTGCTTATTCAGATCCTAAACCACATACGCGCCTGCTCGGTCGGTGCCGCTGCCTTAAGCACAGCTGCAGATTCGGTGCGTAAGCTCGAGAGATTCATGCTAGATATGTGCCACTGCCACAGACATGCCTGTCGGCACGGTGCTATTGCCTTAGTCATACCTACGGGCTCGTTGCTATTGGTTCAGGCATGCGCGCTGTATTAGTGTGACAGCTTGGATTATTGCCAATGCCCCAGAGGTACTCTCGATGTCATTGCGTTTGTATTTTCAAATTAATAATTAATGGTTTGGTGACATTACTGCTGATTCGGTGCCTTAACCACAGACGCGCCTGCTGCCTCTGTACCGTTGTCTGAGTCAAAACTGCTAATTCCTTGCCTAAACCATAGACGCGCCTGCTGGCTCGGTCCCGCTTCCTCCAGTGCCTAAACAATATACATACCTGCTGGCTCGGTTCCGCTGCCTCAGATATAACTGCTGATTCGGTGCCTAAGCCATAGACGTGCATGCTGGCTCGGTGCCGCTGCCCACGACATAACAGCTGATTCGGTGCCTAAGCCACAGACATGCCTGCTGGCTCTGTGCTTCTTCCAAATGAATGTCTGAAGCAGTGGCGCCTAGCTAGCAGGCATGTCTATGGCTTAGGCACCAAATTAACAGATATGCCTGTGGCAGCGGCACCGATCAAGGAGGCGCATCTGTGGTTTATGTTCCAAATCAGCTGTTTTGTCTGAGGTAGGCATTTCCGAGGCAGTGACGTTTAGCAAGCAGACATGTATAACGGCTTGCTCAGCAGGCGTGTCTGTGGCTTAGGCACCGAATCAGCTGTTTTTTCTGTGGCAGTTGCTCCGAGCCAGAGGCATGTTTGAGGCAATGATTTTGAGCAAGCATACATGTCTAATGCCTTGTCCAGTCGGCCAGTCTGACGCTTAGGCGCATCTATAATTCGGTGCCGCTGCCTCAGACAGAACTGCTTATTCAGAGCCTAAACCATAGACGCGCCTGCTCGGTCGGTGCCGCTGCCTTTAGCACAGCTGCTGATTCGGTGCCTAAGCTAAAGAAATACATGCTAGATAGGTGCCACTGCCACAGATATGCCTGTCGGTACGGTTCCATTGCCTTAGTCATAACTGCGGGCTCGTTGCTACTGGTTCAGGCATGCGCGCTGGCTTAGTGTGATAGCTTGGATAATTGCCAATGCCCCAGTGGTACCTGACTGCTCGATGCCATTGCGTTTGTATTGTCACATAAATAATTAATGGTTTGGTGACATTACTGCTGATTCGGTGCCTAAACCACAGCCGCGCCTGCTGCCTCTGTACCGTTGTCTCAGTCATAACTGCTAATTCCTTGCCTAAACCATAGACGCGCCTGCTGGCTCGGTCCCGCTTCCTCCAGTGCCTAAGCAATAGACATACCTGCTGGCTCGGATCCGCTGCCTCAGATATAACTGCTTATTCTGTGCCTAAGCCATAGACGTGCATGCTGGCTCGGTACCGCTGCCTCCGACATAACAGCCGATTCGGTTCCATTGCCTTAGTCATAACTGCGGGCTCGTTGCTACTGGTTCAGGCATGCGCGCTGGCTTAGTGTGATAGCTTGGATAATTGCCAATGCCCCAGAGGTATCTGACTCCTCGATGCCATTGCGTTTGTATTGTCACATAAATAATTAATGGTTTGGTGACATTACTGCTGATTCGGTACCTAAACCACAGCCGCGCCTGCTGCCTCTGTACCGTTGTCTCAGTCATAACTGCTAATTCCTTGCCTAAACCATAGACGCGCCTGCTGGCTCGGTCCCGCTTCCTCCAGTGCCTAAGCAATAGACATACCTGCTGGCTCGGATCCGCTGCCTCAGATATAACTGCTTATTCTGTGCCTAAGCCATAGACGTGCATGCTGGCTCGGTACCGCTGCCTCCGACATAACAGCCGATTCGGGGCCTAAGCCACAGACCTGCCTAATGGCTCTGCGCCACTTCCGAAGGAATGTCTGAAGCAGTGGCGCCTAGTTAGCAGGCATGTCAATGGCTTAGGTACGAAATCAACAGATATGCCTGCGGCAGCGGCACCGATCCAGCATGCGCATCTTTGGTTTAAGTTCCAAAACAGCTGTTTTGTCTGTGGCAGTGGCTCCGAGCCAGCAGGCATGTTTGAGGCAGTGACTTTGAGCAAGCACACATGTCTAATGCCTTGTCCAGTCGGCCAATTTGAGGCTTAGGCGCGTCTATAAATCGCTGCCGCTGCCTCAGACAGAACTGGCTATTCAGAGCCTAAACCACAGACGCGCCTGCCCGGTCGGTGCCGCTGCCTTTTGCACAGCTGCTGATTCGTTGCCTAAGCTTACGAGAGTCATGCCAGTTAGGTGCCACCGCCACAGGCATGCCGGTCGGCACGGATCCATTGCCTTAGACATACCTGCAGACTCGTTGCTACTGGCTCATGCAGGCATGCGCGCTGTCTCAGTGCGACAGCTTCAGATATAATTGATGGATCAGTGCTAATGCCTCAGAGGTACCTGGCTGCTCGATGCAATAGTGTTTGTCATGTTACATAAATAATCAGTGGTTTGGTGCCATTACTGCTGATTCGGTGCCTAAACCATAGACGCGCCTGCTGGCTCGGTCCCGCTTCCTCCAGTGCCTAAGCAATAGACATGCCTGCTGGTTCGGTTCCGCTGCCTCAGATATAACTGCTGAGTACCGTTGTCTCAGTCATAACTGCTAATTCCTTGCCTAAACCATAGACATGCCTGCTGGCTCGGTTCCGCTGCCTCAGATAAAGCTGCTGATTCGGTGCCTAAGCCATAGACGTGCATGCTGGCTCGGTGCCGCTGCCTTCGATTAAACTGCTTATTCGGTGTCTAAGCCACAGACCTGCCTGCTGGCTCTGTGCCACTTCCAACGGAATGTCTGAAGCAGTGGCGCCTAGCTAGCAGGCATGTCTATGACTTAGGCACCAAATCAACAGATATGCCTGCGACAGTGGCACCGATCAAGCAGGCGTATCTGTGGTTTAAGTTCCAAATCAGCTGTTTTGTCTGTGGCAGTGGCTCCGAGCCAGCAGACATGTTTGAGGCAGTGACTTTGAGCAAGCAAAAATGTCTAATGCCTTGTCCATGCGGCCCATTTGAGGCTTAGGGGCGTCTATAATTCTGTGCCGCTGCCTCAGATAGAACTGCTTATTCAGAGCCTAAACCACATACGCGCCTGCTCGGTTGTGGGTGCTGCTGCCTTTGGTATAGCTCTGATCCGGTGTCTAAGCTAAAGGGATGCATGCTAATTAGGTGCAAATGCCACAGACATGCCTGTCGGCACGGTTCCATTGCCTTAGACATACCTGTACTGCAGGCTCGTTGCTACTGGCTCAGGCATGCGCGCTGGCTCAGTGTGACAGCTTCAGATAAAACTGATGAATCAGTTTGTCTCAGTCATAACTGCTGATTCCTTGCCTTAACCAGAAACGCACCTGCTGGCTCGGTCCCGCTTCCTCCAGTGCCTAAGCAATAGACAGGCCTGCCTGCTCTGTTCCGCTGCCCCAGCTATAACTCCTGATCTGTGCCTAAGCCACAGACCTGCCTGCTGACTCTGTGCCACTTCCAAAGGAATGTCCGAAGCAGTGGCGCCTAGGTAGAATGCATGTCTATGGCTTAGGCACCAGATCAACAGATATGCCTGCGGCAGCGGCACCGATCCAGCAGGCGCATTTGTGGTTTTAGTTCCAAATCAGTTGTTTAGGCTGAGGCATTTCCGAGGCAGTGACATTGAGCAAGCAGACCTGTACAACACCCTGCCGAGCAGGCGTGTCTTTGGCTTAGGCACCGAATCAGCTGTTTTTTTCTGTGGCAGTGGCGCCGTGCCAGCAGGCATGTTTGAGGCAGTGACTTTGAGCAAGAAACATGTCTAATGCCTTGTCCAGTCGGCCCATCTGAGGCTTGGGCCGCCGCCCATAGGGGCTTGAAGAAATATATGGGCTGCATGATGCTTCCACGCAGAGCTGAATCTGGCCCGCACACTAGTACTGGTAAACCGCTTAGAGGATCTAATAAAAATAAAAAATGAGTTCCTTTAAGAGCAATGAAAACATTCATAAGAAAGAAGATTGGTCATACTACGTAGTTTCGGCTAATAAAGCCTCATCAGTGACCCTGTAATGATCCGGCAACGAAAGCCAGAGGAAACATACTGCAATTTTGCGAATTTCGAATAGGCAGTCGATTCAAAGACTGATATAAATCAAAATGGGGTCCAAATTATTAAAAACCTGTCTAGAATATGAGTCTAAACCAATAATTTATTTCTGATTTCTCAGAATATTTACGCTGATCTCAAAGGACCAAAAGTAAAATATAAACTGCACTATGGTTGATGTACGGGGAGACATTTTACGGCCACCACACGGCACAACACCAGCTGCAGTGAAGGCAAATAAAAATAAAAAATGAGTTCCTTTAAGAGCAATGAAAACATTCATAAGAAAGAAGATGGGTCATACTACGTAGTTTCGGCTAATAAAGCCTCATCAGTGACCCTGTAATGATCCGGCAACGAAAGCCAGAGGAAACATACTGCAGTACTACATACTAAGCCTGTCCAGGAACTGCGGTGCGAGGCGAACCGTCCATGCTCATAAACCCTATTGGTTTCATTGGGCGACAAGGCTTGAGATGTCATTTCATCTCCATGTCGGGTAAAAGTCCCACAAAATTGGAAGCAACGTCTCCAAAATGACCTTTACAGTGTTGTCGGGGACGTTAAACCTCAAATCAACCAACCAACCTATCTGAGGCTTAAGCGTCTATAATTCGGTGTCGCTGCCTCAGACAGAACTGCTTATTCAGAGCCTAAACCACAGACGCGCCTGCTCGAACGGTGCCGCTGCCTTTGGAACAGCTGCTGATCCGATGCCTAAGCTAACGAGATGCATGCTAGTTACGTGCCTCTGCCACAGACATGCCTATCGGCATGGTTCCTTTGACTTAGACATACCTGCAGGCTCGTTGGTACTGGCTCATGCAGGCATGCGCGCTGGCTCTGTGCGACAGCTTCAGATATAACTGATGGATCAGTGCCAATGCCTCAAAGGTACCTGGCTGCTCGATGCCATTGCTTTTGTCATATCACATGAATAATCAATGGTTTGGTACCATTACTGCTGATTCGGTGCCTAAACCACAGACGCGCCTGCTGCCTCTGTACCGTTGTCTCAGTCATAACTGCTTATTCCTTGCCTAAACCATAGACGCGCCTGCTGGCTCGGTCCCGCTTTCTCCAGTGCCTTAGCAATAGACATGCTTGCTGGCTCGGTTCTGCAGCCTCAGACATAACTGCTGATTCGGTGCCTAAGCCACAGACACGCATGCTGGCTCGGTGAAGCTGCCTCCGACATAACTGTTGATTCGGTGCCTAAGCCATAGACCTGCCTGCTGGCTCTGTTCCACTTCCAAAGGGATGTCTGAAGCAATGGCGCCTAACTAGCAGGCATGTCCATGGCTTAGGCACCAAATCAACTGATGTGCCTGCGGCAGCGGCAACGACTCAGCAGGCGCAAATGTGGTTTAAGTTCCAAATCAGCTCTTTTGAATGAGGCTTGCATTTCCGAGGCAGTGACGTTGAGCAAGCAGACATGTATAACATCTTGCCCAGCAGGCGTGTCTGTGGCTTAGGCACCGAATCAGCTGTTTTGTCTGTGACAGTGGCTCCGAGCCAGCAGGCATGTTTGAGGCAGTGACTTTGAGCAAGCAAACATGTCTAATGCCTTGTGCAGTCGGCCCATCTGAGGCTTATGCTCGTCTATAATTCGGCGCCGCTGCCTCAGACAGAACTGCTTATTCAGAGCCTAAACCACAGACGCTCCTGTTCAGTCGGTGCCGCTGCCGCTGCCTTTGGCACAGCTGCTGATTCGGTGCCTATGCTAAAGAGATGCATGCTAGTTAGGTGCCACTGCCATATACATGTCTGTCGGAACGGTTCCATTGCCTTAGACATATCTGCAGGCCCGATGCACCTGACTCAGGCATGCGCGCTGGCTCAGTGCGACAGCTTCAGATATAACTGATGGATCAGTGCCAATGCGTCAGAGAAACATGGCTGGCCATTGCGTTTGTCATGTTACATAAATAATCAATTGGTTTGGTGCCATTTGTGTTGACCCGGTACCTAAACCATAGACGCGCTAACTGGCTCGGTCCCGCTTCGTCCAGTGCCTAAACAATTGACATGCCTACTGGCTCGGTTCCGCTGCCAGATATAATTGCTGATTCGGTGCCTAAGCAATAGACGTGCATGCTGGCTCGGTGCCGCTGCCTCCGACATAACTGCTGATTCGGTGCCTAAGCCATAGACCTGCCTGCTGGCTCTGTGCCACTTCCAAAGGAATGTCTGAAGCAGTTGCGCCTAGCTAGCTAGCATGTCTATGGCCTAAGCACCAAATCAACAGATATACCTGCGGCAGCGGCACCGGTCCAGCAGGCGCATCTGTGGTTTAAGTTGCAAATCAGCTGTTTTTTTTTCTGAGGCAGGCATTTCCGAGGCAGTGGCGTTGAGCAAGCAGACATATATAACGTCTTGCCCAGCAGGCGTGTCTGTGGTTTAGGCACCGAATCAGCTGTTTTGTCTGTGGCAGTGGCTCCGAGCCAGCAGGCATGTTTGAGGCAGTGACTTTTAGCAAGCAAACATGTCTAGTGCCTTGTCCAGTCGGCCCATTTGAGGCTTAGGGGCGTCTATAATTCGGTGCCGCTGCCTCAGACAGAACTGCTTATTCAGAGCCTAAACCACAGACGCGCCTGCTCGGTCGGTAGCGCTGCCTTTGGCACAGCTGCTGATCCGGTGCCTTAGCTAAAGAGATGCATGCCAGGTTGGTGCCACTGCCACAGACATGCCTGTCGACACGGTTCTATTGCCGTAGAATACCTACAGGCTCGTTGCTACTGGCTCTGGCATGCCCGCTCGCTCAGTGTGACTGCTTCAGATATAACTGATGGATCAGTTTCAATGCTTCAGAGGTAGCGGGCTGCTCAATGCCATTGCGTTTGTCATGTCACATAAATAATCAATGGTTTGGTGTCATTACTGCTGATTCGGTGCCTAAACCACAGACGCGCCTGCTGCCTCTGTACCGTTGTCTCTGTCATAACTGCTAATTCCTTGCCTAAACCATAGACGCGCCTGCCGGCCCGATCCCGCTTCCTCCAGTGCCTAAGGAATAGACATGCCTGCTTGCTCGGTGCTGCCTCAGATATAACTGCTGATTCGGTGCCTAAGCCATAGATGTGCATGCTGGCTCGGTGCCGCTGCCTCCGACATAACTGCTGATTCGGTGCCTAAGCCACAGACCAGCCTGCTGACTCTGTGCCACTTCCAAAGGAATATTTGAAGCAGTGGCGCCTAGCTAGCAGGCATGTCTATGGATTGGGCAACAAATCAACAGATATGCCGGCGGCAGCGGCACCGATCAAGCAGGCGCATATGTGGTTAAAGTTTCAAATCAGGTGTTTTGTCTGAGGCAGGCATTTCCGAGGCAGTGACGTTGAGCTAGCAGACATGTATAACGTCTTGCCCAACAGGCCTTATTGTGGCTTAGGCACCGAATCAGCTGTTTTGTCTGTGGCAGTGGCTCCGAGCCAGCAGGCATGTTTAAGGCAGTGACTTTGAGCAAGCAAACATGTCTAATGCCTTGTCCAGTCTGCCCATCTGAGGCTTAGGCGCTTCTATAATTCGGTGCTGCTGCCTCAGACAGAACTGCTTATTCAGAGCCTAAACGACAGACGTGCCTGCTCTGTCGGTGCCGCTGCCTTTGGCACAGCTGCTGATTCAGAGCCTAAGCTAAATAGATGCATGCTAGTTAGGTGCCACTGCCACAGACATGCCTGTAGGCACGGTTCCATTGCCTTAGACATACCTGCAGGCTCGTTGCTACTGGCTCAGGCATGCGCGTTGGCTCAGTTCGACAGCTTAAGATATAACTGATGGAACAGTGCCAATGTCTCAGAGGTACCTGGCTGCTACAGCAGGTCCGCTCAGGAGTCATACATGGGCAATTATAGCAGGACTATCCAGTAATATTCCTAAAAAAAACATAACAGGCGGTCCGCTCAGTTTACATATCTACAAGGAGATTAACAGTGCTATCCAATAACATACCTACAGGGACCGTAACAACAGGTAACAACAAGTCAGCTCAGATTTCCTACCTACAGGGACCATAACAGCAGTTCCTATCCAGTTATATAACTTCGGATACAATAACAGCAAATCTGATCCAGTGAAATAACCAATGGGACCATACGAGCAGGCCAAATCCGGATGCCTACCTACAGGGACGAAAAAAGCAGATACTATCCTGTTACACTGCTACGAGGACTATAACAGCAAGTCCGCTAAGGTACAATTCCTACAGGGACAGTAACAGCCGCCCCGCTCAGGTTACATATCTACAGGGAGAATAACAGCAGGTCCTGTCCAGTTACATACAAACAGGGGCAATAAATTCAGGTCCGCTCAGGTTATATACCTACAGGGTTCATAACAGCCGGTCATATTCAATTACATACCTATAGGGACCATAACAGCAGATCCTTTCCACTTACATACCTACAGGGAAAATAACAACAAGTTCTATCCTGTTTCATACCTACAGGGAACATAACAGCACGTCCTATCTAAAAACATACCTGCAGGGACTATAACCCATGTCCGCTCAGGTAACATACCTACACTGACCATAACAGCTGGTCCGCTTAGGTTACATACCTTTAGGTACCATGACAGCATGTCCATTCAGGTTACATACCCACAGGGACAAAAGCAGATCCGCTGAGCTTACATCATTACAGGGACCATAATAGCAGGTCCTATCCAGTTTCATACCTAAAGGGACCATAACAGCAGGTGCGTTAATGTAACGTTCCTACGGCTACAATAACAGCATGTCCGCTCAGATTCCATACCTACAGGGACCAAAACAGCAGGTCCGCTCATGTTATAAACCTACAGCAACAATGACAGCAAGTCTACTTACAGAAACCATAACAGCAGGTCCGCCCAGGATACATACCTACAGTTTCAATTAGAGCAAATCCTGTACAGTCACGCGCCCCCGCCCATCGAGGCCTGAAGAAATAGATTGGCTGCATGGTGCTTCCTCGCAGAGCTGAAACCGACCACGCACGAGTACTGGTAAACCGCTTAGAGGATCTAAGCCTGCCCAGGCAAAGCGGTTTGAGTCGGACCGTCCATGCTTATAAACCCTATTGATTTCATTGGGCGACAGGGCTTGAGATGTCATTTCTTCTCAATGTCGGGTCAAAGTCCCACAAAGTTCGAAACAACGTCTCCAAAATGGCCTATACAGTGTTGACGGGATGTTAAACCTCACATCAAACTAAACCAAACCTGTACAGTCAGATTCCTAAAGGGGCCATACCAGGCGGTCCGAACATAATGAAAGGAACCATAACATCGGGTCCTATCAAGTCACATACCTACAGGGAACAGTTCCGCTCAGGAAAAATACCTACCCGACCCATAACAGCATGTCCGCTCAAGTTACATTACTGCTGGGACCAAATCAGCAGGTCCACTCAGCTTACATAATTACAGGGACCATAACAAAAGATTCTATCCAGTAACATACCTACAGGGACCACAACAGCTGGCCAGCTCAGGCTACATACCTCCAGCGACTATGACAGCAAGAGCTATCTAGTTACAGACCCACAGGTCCGCTCAGGTTTAAAAAAAAACAGGGACTAAAACAGCAGGTCCTATCCAGTTACATATCTACAGGGACCATAACAGCAGTTCCTATCCAGCTTCATATCTACAATGACAATTACAACAAGTCCTATCCAGCAAAATACCTATAAGAACAAAAACAGCAGGTCCACTCACGATACATACCTACAGAAACAATTACAGCAGGTCCTATCCAGTAAAATACCAAAAGGGACCATAACAGGCGGTACGAATAGGTGACATACCTACAGGGACCATTACAGCATGTCCGATCCAATAAAGTACCTACAGACACCATGCCAGCCAGACCTATGCCGCTACAATTATACAGGGATCATACTCCAGGTCCACTCAAGTTACATACTAACAGAGAGCATAACATTTTGGCCATGTTACATACCTGCAGGGACAGTAACAACGTTTGCTCAGGTAATCTACTTACATGGCCCATAACAGCAAGTCCTATCGTATTATCAACCTACAGGGACCACAATAGCAGGTCCTCTCCAGTAACATACCTACAGGGACCATTACAGAAAGTCCTATTTAGTAACATAATACAGGGACCATAACAGCCGGTCTGCCCAGGTAACATGCATACAGAAGGTCCCATCCAGTAACATACCTAAAGGAACCGTAACAGACGGTCCGAACATGTTACAAACCTACAGGACCATAGCAGCATGGCAGGTCCGGTCATCTTACATAATGACATGAACCATAATAGCAGGGTCTATCCAGTTACATACCTACAGGGACCATAACAGCAGATCCACTCAGGTTACATACCTACAGGGACCATAACAGCATGTCCGCTTAGGATACATATCTCCAGGGACCAAACCAGCAAGTCCGCTCAGAATATACTTAAAAGCAGACCCTATCCAGTTTAAAACCTACGGGGATCAAAACAGACGGTCCGCTCAGGTAACATGCCTACAGGGACCATAACAGCCTGTCCTATTCATTAACATACCTAGAGGGACCATATCAGCAGGTTCTATTAACCTACATACGTAAAGTGATAATAACAGCATGTCTTATCAGGTTACGTACCTCCAGTGACCACAACAGCAAATCCTAATCAGTTCAATACCTGCACCACAACAGCAAGTCTTATCCAGTTTCAAACCTACAGAGGCCATAACACAACGTCCGCTTAGGATACATATATACAGGGATCAAACCAGCAAGTCCGCTTCAGAATATACTTAACACAAGGTCCTATCCAGTTTGCAAAACAACGGGGATCAAAACAGACGGTCCGCTCAGCCAACATGTCTACAGGGACAATAACAGCAAGTCCTATCATGTTAATACCTTCAGGGACCACAACAGCAAGTCCTATTCAGTTCAATACCTGCACCACAACAACAAGTCCTGTCCAGTTTCATACCTAGAGGGTCAATAACACAACGTCCGCTCTGGTTAAATACCTACAGGGACCATAAAAGCAGGTCCGCTCAGGTTATATAAATACAGGGATCATAACAGCATATCCGCTCAGGTTACATACCTAATGGGACAAAAACAGCGTACATAATTAGTTACCATAACAACAATTCCTATCCAGTCACATAACTACAGGGACAAAGACAGCATATCCCCTCATGTTACATACCTACCGGGACTATACCAGCATGTGAAATCAAGTATTTTCTTACAGGAACCAACCAGCAGGTCCTATCCAGTTGCATACCCATGGGGACAATAACAGCAAGTCCTATCTAGTTGCATACCTACAGGAACTATAACAACAGGTCCAATCAAGTTACACACCTGCAGGGACCAAAATGTGAGGTCCGGCCAGTTTACATACCTTCAGCGACAATAACAGAATGTCCGTCAGGTTCCATACGTACAGGGATAAAACGTTCAGGTCCGCTCAGCTTTTATAATCACAGGAACCATGACGGTAGGTCATATCAAGTTAGATACCTACAGGAACCATTACTGCAGGTCCGCTCAGGTAAATATCTACAGGGACCATAACAGCAAATAAAAATCAAAAATGAGTTCCTTTAAGAGCATGAAAACATTCATAAGAAAGAAGATGGGTCATACTACGTAGTTTCGGCTAATAAAGCCTCATCAGTGACCCTGTATTGATCCGGCAAAGAAAGCCAGAGGAAACATACTGCAATTTTGCGAATTTCGAACAGGCAGTCGACACAAAGACTGATATAAATCAAAATGGGGTCCAAATAATTAAAAACCTGTCTAGAATATGAGTCTAAACCAATAATTTATTTCTGAATTCTCATAATATTCACGCTGATCTCAAAGGACCAAAAGTAAAATATAAACTGCATTATGGTTGATGCAAGTCTTATACAGTAAAATACCTACAGGTACCATAACAGCAGGTCCTATCCATTTACATATCAACTGGGAAAATAACAGCAAGTTCTATCCAGGAAAATGCCTACAAGTACCACACCAGCAAGCCCTCTAAGACAAATCCCTACAGGGACTGTAACAGCAGGTTCTCTCATGTTACATATCTACAGCTAAAAAACAGTAGGTCTCGTCCAGTTACATATCCAGTTACATATATACACGGACCATAACAGCAGGTCTTTTCAGGTAACATGACAACAGGGACCATAACAGCAGGTCCTCTAAGGAAAATGCCTACAGGGACTTAACAGCAGGTTGGCTCAGGTTACATATCTACAGCGACGATAACAGTAGGTCCTATCAAGATAATACCTACAGAGACAGTAACAGCAGGTCCTCTCAGGTTTCCTTCCTACAGGGGCCATTACAGCAAATCATATCCTGTTACATACCTACAGGGACCATAGCAGCAGCTCCTATCCTGTCACGGGTACTAGAACAGCAAGTCCTATCAAGTAACATACCAACAGGGACCATAACAGCAGGTCCTCTATCCCTGCAAGGACTGTAACAGCAGGTTCGCTCAGGTTACTTATTTAAAGCGAGGATAACTGTAAGTCCAATTCAGTCATATACCTACAGGAAACGTAACAGCAGGTCCTCTCAGGTTTCCTGAGTATGTTTCCTCTGGCTTTCTTTGCCGGATCATTACAGGGTCTCTGATGAGGCTTTACATAACCTTCTTTCTTATGAATGTTTTCATTGCTCTTAAAGGAACTCATTTTTGATTTTTATTTGCCTTCAATGCAGCTGGTGTTGTGCCGTGTGGCGGCCGTAAAACGTCTCCCCGTACATCAACCATAGTGCAGTTTATATTTTACTTTTGATCCTTTGAGATCAACGTGAATATTCTAAGAAATCAGAAATAAATTATTGGTTTAGACTCATATTCTAGACAGGTTTTTAATTATTTGGAGCCCATTTTGATTTATATCAGTCTTTGAATCGACTGCCAGTTCGAAATTCGCAAATTTGTAGTATTTTTCCTCTTGCTTTCGTTGCCGGATCATCTCAGGGTCACTGATGAGGCTTTATTAGCCGAAACTACGTAGTATGGCCCACCTTCTTTCTTATGAATGTTTTCATTGCTCTTAAAGGAACTCATTTTTGATTTTTATTTATTAGCCGAAACTACGTAGTATGGCCCATCTTCTTTCTCATGAATGTTTTCATTGCTCTTAAAGGAACTCATTTTTGATTTTTATTTTCCTACCTACAGGGAACATAACAGCAATTCCTTTCTTGTTACATTACCACAGGGACCTTAGCAGCCTATCCAGTTACATACTACAGACGCCATAACAGCAATTACCATCCAGTTAGATAGCTCCCGGGACCATTCGAGCAGGTCCAATCTGGTTTCATACCTACAGGGACTATAACAGCAGTTCCTATCCAGGTACACTGCTACAGGGACCATAACAGCAGGCCAGCTAAGGCTACATTCCTACACGGACCGTAACAACCGGTCCGCTGAGGTTACATACCTACATGGCGAATAACAGCAAGTCCCATCCAGTTAATGCATTTAGGGATCAAGGCGGGTCTGCAAAGATTACATACCTACAGGGACCATAACAGCTGGTCCGATTCAGTTACATACCTACAGGGACCTTAACAGCTGGTCCTTTCCACTTGCATTCCTACAGGGACAATAACAGCAAGTTCTATCCAATTACATACCTGCAGGGACAATAACAGCAAGTCCTATCCAATTACATACTGACAGGAACATAACAGCAAGTCCTATCCAGTTACCTACCTAAAAGGAACATAACAGCAAGTCCTATCCAGTTACATGTCTACAGGTAGAATACCCCAGGTACGCTCATCTTAAATTTCTTCAGGGACCTTAACAGCAGGTCCGCTTAGCTTACATAATTACATGAGCCATAACAGCATGTCTTATCCAGCTACAAGGACCGCAACAGCAGGTCCGGGACCGCAACAGCAGGCCCCCTAAGAAATATCCCTACAGGGACTGTAATAGCAGGTTCGCTCAGGTTACAGCGAGGATTACAGTAGGTCTCATCCTGTATCATACCTGCAGGAACCGTAACAACATGTCCGCTCCGGTTTACTTTCTACAGGGACCATAACAGCAATTCCTATCCTGTTACATACTTCAGATACCACAACAACAACTCTTATCCAGGTAAATTGCTACAAGGACCGACCATAAGAGCAGTCCAATCTAATTTCATACCTACATGGACGATAACAGCAGGTACTATCCAGTTACACTACTACAGGGACCATAACAGCAGGTCCGCTAAGGTAACCTTCCTACGGGGACTGTTACATCCGGTCTGATAGGGTTACATACCTACAGGGAGAATAACAGCAGGTCCTACAGGGCCCATAGCAGCCGTTCCTATTCAGTTACATACCTACAGGGACCTTAACAGCAGGTCATATACACTTACATATCTTCCGGGACAATAACAGCAAGTCCTATCAAGTACATACCTACAGGAACATAACAGTTTCCAGTTAAATTCACACATAGAACATAACAGCAAGTCCTGTGCTGTTTCATACCTACAGGGAACATAACAGCAAGTCCTATCCAGTTATATACCTACAGGAACATAACAACCTGTTATATCCAGTAACATACATACAACATAGAAGTGGAAGCAATGATCAGGAATCGACACAATTAACCCACAGCTCCCATCAGAGACACCAAAGGGAAAGAAACACAAACATGAAACAACAGACCTCAATGGAAACATCAACAGCAGAAAGCCAAAAGGACAGTTACTTTCGCACAAAATGGCCAAAAGGCTAAGAACATAACAACAAGTCCTATGCAGGTACATGCTTACAGGAACCATACCCCAGGTCCGCTCAGGTTAAATACCTTCAGGGACCATAAAAGCAGGTCCGAGAAGGTTACATACCTATAGGGACCATAAAAGCATGACGGCACAGGTTACATACCTTCAAGGGCAACAACAGCAGGTCCACTGAACTGACATCATTACCGGGACCATAACAGCAGGTCCTGTCCAGTTACATATGTATAGGGAACATAACAGCCGGTACGCTAATGTTACGTCTCTTTAGGGACTATAACAGAATTTCAGTTCAGATAACATGCCTGCAGGGACCAAAACAGAAGGTCCGCTTATGTTACATACATACAGCGGCAATGACAGCCAGACTACCTACAGGGACCATAACAACAGGTTCGCCCAGGTTACATACCTAAAGGGACAATTATAGTATAGTGCGAATGACAGCAAGTCCCACCCAGTCACATGCATTTTGGGATCAAAGCGGGTCTGCAATTATAGTATAGTGCGAATGACAGCAAGTCCCACCCAGTCACATGCATTTTGGGATCAAAGCGGGTCTGCAAAGATTACATACCTACAGGGACCATAACAGCTGGTCCGATTCAGTTACATACCTACAGGGACCTTAACAGCTGGTCCTTTTCACTTACATGCCAACAGGGACAATAACAGCAAGTTCTATCCAGTTACATACCTGCAGGGACAATAACAGTAAGTCCTATCCAATTACATACTGACAGGAACATAACAGCAAGTCCTATCCAGTTACCTACCTTAAGGGAACATAACAGCAAGTCCTATCCAGTTACATGTCTACAGGTAGAATACACCAGGTCCGCTCATGTTAAATACCTTCAGGGACCTTAACATCAGGTCCGCTCCGGTTACATATCTACAGAGACAACAACAGCAGGTCCGCTGAGCTTATATACTTACATGGGCCATAACAGCAGGTCTTATCCAGCTACGGGGACCGCAACAGCAGGTCCGGGACCGCAACAGCAGGTCCCCTAAGAAATATCCCTACAGGAACTGTAACAACAGGTTCGCTCAGGTTACAGCGAGGATTACAGTAGGTCTCATCCAGTAACATACCTACAGGAACCGTTACAACATGTCCGCTCCGGACTTTCTACAGGGACTATAACAGCAATTCCTATCCAGTTACATACTTCAGATACTACAACAGCAACTCTTATCCAGATAAATAGCTACAGGGACCGACCATAAGAGCAGTCCAATCTAATTTCATACCTACATGGACGATAACAGCAGGTCCTATCCAGTTACACTACTACAGGGACCATAACAGCAGATCCGCTAAGGTAACCTTCCTACGGGGACTGTTACAGCCGGTCTGCTAAGGTTACATACCTACAGTGAGAATAACAGCAGGTCCTACAGGGCCCATAACAGCCGTTCATATTCAGTTACATACCTACAGGGACCTTAACAGCAGGTCCTATTCACTTACATATCTTCCGGGACAATAACAACATGTCCTATCAAGTACATACCTACAGGAACATAACAGTTTCCAGTTAAATTCACACATAGAACATAACAGCAAGTCCTGTGCAGTTTCATACCTACAGGGAACATAACAGCAAGTTCTATCCAGTTACATACCTGCAGGGACAATAACAGCAAGTCCTATCCAGTTATATTGCTACAGGAACATAACAACATGTTATATCCAGTAACATACATACAACAAAGAAGTGGAGACAATGATCAGGAATCGATGCAATTAACCCACAGCTCCCATCAGAGACACCAAAGGGAAAGAAACACAAACATGAAACAACAGACCACAATGGACTCATCAACAGCAGAAAGCCAAAAGGACAGTTACTTTCCCACAAAATGGCCAATAGGCTAAGAACATAACAACAAGTCCTATCCAGTTACATGTTTACAGGAACCATACCCCAGGTCCGCTCAGTTTAAATACCTTCAGGGACCATAATAGCAGGTCCGTAAAAGTTACATTCCTACAGGGACCATAACAGCATGACCGCACAGGTTACATACCTACTGGGGCAACAACAGCAGGTCCACTGAACTGACATCATTTCCGGGACCATAACAACAGGTCCTATCAAGTTACATATGTATAGGGAACATAACAGCAGCTACGCTAATGTTACGTCTCTGCAGGGACTATAACAGCATTTCGGTTCAGATTACATTGCCTACAGCGACCAAAACAGAAGGTCCGCTTATGTTACATACATACAGTGGCAGTGACAGCCGGTCTGTGTGTATCACTTGTTTCTTTTTATTTTGGATGACCTATGGCCATTTTGTGGGAAAGTAACTGTCCTTATGGCCTTCCTTTGTTTAGGTTTCCATTATGGTCTGGTCGCTTAATGTTTGTGTTTCTTTCCCTTTGGTGTCTTCGATGGGTGGAGTAAGTTAATTGTATCGATTCCTGATCTTTGTTTTACTTCTACTTTTCCTACAGGGACCATAACAACAGGTTCGCCCAGGTTACATACCTAAAGGGACAATTACAGTAGGTCCTATCCCGTAACATTCCTAAAGGGGCCAAAGAGGCGGTCCGAACAGGTTACATACCTACAGGGAGTATCACAGCAGGTCCGCTCAGCTTTCAAATTGAAAGGAACAATAACTGCAAGTCCTATCAAGTTAAATAACTACAGGGACAATAACAGCAGGTCCGTTCAGGTTACATACCCAGCCGGACGATAACAGTATGTCCGCCCAGGTTACAAACCTGCGGGTAGAATAACAATAGGTCCTATCCAGTTACATACCTAACTAGACCACAAAAGCAGGGCAGCCTCGGCTACATACCTACAGCGACCATGACAGCAAATCCTATACAGTAATAGACCCACAGGGACCATAACAGTTGGTCCGCTCGGGTTATAAACGAACAGGGACCAGGTCCTATCCAGTTACACACCTACAATTACCATTAGAGTAAGTCCTTTCCAGTTACATACCTACAAGGACTGTAACAGCAGGTCCGCCCAGGCTACATACCTACAGGGACAATGACAGTAGGTACTATCCAGTATCCAGTAACATACATATAAAGGGACCATAACATGTGACCTGAGCAGGTTACATCTACAGGGACCACTGCAGCAGGTCCTATCCATTTACATACCTACAGGGACCATAACAGCCGGTACTTTCCTGTATCATTCACACAGGGACAATGACAGCAGGTCGGCTCCGTTTACATACTTACAGGGACCATAGCGGCAAATCCTAACCAGTAACATACCTACACTGGCCATAACAGCAGGTCCAGTTACAAACCTGAGTGGACAGTAATAACTGGTTAACTCTGGTTAGCTACCTACAAGGACCATAACAGCAAGTCCTATCGTGTTATCTAGCTACAGAGACCATAACATCAAGTTCTATCCTGTTACATTTGACAGCAATTTCTATCCCGTTACATACCTACAGGGACGATAACAGCAGGTCCGATCAAGTTACACTGCTACAGGGACCATAACAGCAGGTCGGCTTAGGTACCACTACCAGAGGAACTGTAACAGCAGGTCCGCTTAGGTTACAATAACAGCAGGTCGTATCCAGTCATATACGTACAGGGAACATAACAGCAGGGTATATCCTGTTACATACCCACAGTGACCATCATAGCAAGTCCTATCCAATTACATACCTGACCCCTAACAGCAGGTCCGCGTAGATTACATACCTACAATGCATAACAGCAAGTCTTATCCAGTTACATACCTGCAGGGAACAAAACAGCAGTCCCAGCCACTTACATACCTACAGGGACTATAACAGCAGGTCCGCTTACATCATTACAGGGACCGTAACAGTAGGTTTTATCCGGTCAAATACCTACAGGGACGCGGCCCCATCCCATAGGGGCTTGAATAAATATATGGGCTGCATGATGCTTCCACGCAGAGCTGAATCCGGCCCGCACACTAGTACCGGTAAACAGTTTAGAGGATCGAAGCCTGTCCAGGAACCGCGGTGCGAGGCGGACCGTCCATGCTAATAAACCCTATTGGTTTCATTGGTCGACAGGGCTTGAGATGTCATTTCAGCTCATTGTCAGGTAAAAAACCCACAAAATCGGAAGCAGCGTCTACAAAATGACCTTTACAGTGTTGAAGGGGACGTTAAACCTCAAATCAAACAAACAAACAAAACTACAGGGACCATAAAAGCAGGTACGCTAAGGTCACGTCCCTACAGAGACTATAACAGCATGTCCGCTCAGATTACATACCTACATGTACAGGGAGCAAAACAGCAGGTCATACATACGGCAGCGACAATGACAGCAAGTCTATATACAGGGACCATAACAGCAGGTCCGCTCAGGTTACACACCACAGAGACAATTACAGCAGGTAATATCCAGAAACATACCTATAGGGTCATAACAGGTGGTCCGAAGAGGTTACAGGGAGCATAACAGTAGTTCCGATCAGCTTACATAAAGAAATGAACCATAACAGCGGGTCCCATCCATTTACATAACTACCCGGACCATAACAGCTAAGGTAACATACCTCCAGGGACCAAACCGGCAGGTCCGCTCAGCTTACTTAATTATAGAGACCATAAGAGCATGTCCTATCCAATTACATACTAACAGGAACCACAACAGCAGGGCAGCTCAAGCTACACACTTACAGGGACAATGATAGCAAGTCCTATCCAGTTACAGACCTACAGGGACCATACCAGCAGCTCCTATCCTATTACAAATTCACAGGGACCATTAAAACATTTCATATCCAGTTACATACATACAATTACCATTTCAACAAGTCCTATCCAGTTACATACCTACAAGGACCATAACAGCCGGTCCGCCGAGGTGACATGCCTACAGGGACAATAACAGCAGGTCCTACCCAGTAACATACCTTAAAGGACTATAACAGGCGGCCCGAACAGGTTAAATACCTACAGGGATTATTTCAGCAGGCCCTATCCAGTTACATACCTACAGGGACAATAACAGCCGGTTCTGTCCTGCTACAATCATACGGTACTATCACAGCAGGCCCGCTCCAGTTACATACCTACAGGGACCATAACGGCAAGTCCTAGCCAGTAACATACCTACATGGATCATCACCTAAAGAGAACATAACCTGAAGGGAGCAATAACAGCAGGTCCAATCCAGATACACTGCAAAAGGGACCAAACCAGCAGAGTTGCAAAGGTCATATTACTAGAGGGACTGTAACAGAAGTTCCGCTAAGGTTACATACCTGCAGGGAGAATAACAGCAGATCCTATTCAGTTACATACCTCAGCGACCATTACAGCAAGTCCTGTCCAGTTACATACCAACAGGGACCATAACAGCAGGTCCGCCCAGGTTATATTCCTACAGGGACAATTACAGAGGTCCTAGCCAGTAACGTTCCTAAAGGGACCGTAGCAGGCACACAGACCATGTGACACACCTACAGGTAACATAACAGCAGATCCGGCCAGCTTACATGATGACAGGGATAATAACAGAAGGGTCTTTGCAGTTACATACCTACAGGAACCATAACAGCAGATCCGCTCAGGTTACATACCTACATGGACCATTACAGCTGGTCCTATTCTGTTACATACCTAAAATAACAATAACAGCGAGTCCTATCCAGTTAAACAAGTCGTTTCCGTTTATATTTCTGCACAATAACAGCAAGTCCTATCCAGTTACATACCTACATGGACTGTAACACCAGGTCCGCTCTGGTTAAATACCTACAGGGACCATAACAGCTGATCCGCACAGGTTATTTACCTACAGGGACCACAACTACATGTGCGCTCAGGTTAAATGCCTACAGAGACAGAAAAAAGCAGATCCGCTCGGCTTACATAATTACGGGTACCATAACAGCAGGTCCTATACACTTACATAACTACAGATACCAGAACATCAGGTCCGCTCAGGGTACATACATACCGGAACCATAACAGCAAGTCCCATCCAGTTAAAGTAGAAGTAAAACAAAGATCAGGAATTGATACAATTAACTTACTCCACCCATAAAAGACACCAAAGGGAAAGAAATACAAACATTAAGCGACAAGACCATAATGGAAACCTAAATAAAGGAAGGCCATAAGGACAGTTACTTTCCCACAAAATGGCCATATGGCCATCCAAAACCAAAAGACACAAGTGATACACACAGTAAGTAGCAAACAACAACATAAATAAATCGCCACAGAAGAGCCGCATTGGAACGGTCAGTGGAAAATAATACTGGGAACATAACAGCAGGTCCTATCCAGTTACATACCTACCGGGACAACAACAGCGGGTCCTTTCCAGAAACATACGCACAGGGAGCATAACAGCAGTTTTTCCAGTCACATATAGCTGGGAACATATCAGAGTTTTTTTATCCAGTTAGATACCTACGGGACTATAACAACAGGTCCTATCCAATTACATCCAACAAGTACCATTATAGCAAGACCGCTCATGCTATATACCTACATGGAACATGACAGCAAGTTCTATCCAGTAACATACCTACAGGGACCAATACAGCAGGTCCGCTCAGGCAACATACCTACATGGACCATAACAGCAAGTCCCATCCAGTTACATACCAACAGGGACCATAACCGCAGGCCATATCCAGCTACATACATACAGGGGCCATAAAGGCAGGTCCTATCTACATCCAGGGACCATCACCGCAGGTTCGTCCAGGTAACATACCTACAGGGACAATTATAGCAGGTCCAATCCAGTTACATACTAACAGGGACTGTAACAGGCGGTACGAACAAGGACAATTAGGCTAGATACCTTTTTGGACCATGGTAGCAAGTTCCAGTTACATACCTTCAGGGACCATAACAGCAGGTCCGCTTAGGGTATATAAGTACAGGGACTATAACAGTATGTCCTGTCCATTTACGTACCTACAGGGTCCAAAACACCAGGTCCGCTCTGGTTAAATACATACAGGGACCATAACAGCTGGTCCGCTCAGGTTATATACCTGCAGGGTCCATAAAAACATGGGTGCTTAGGTTACATGCCTACAGAGACAGAAAAAGCAGGTCAGCACGGCTTACATAATTACGGGTACCATAACAGCAGGTCCTATACACTTAAATACCTACAGATACCAGAACAGCAGGACCGCTCAGGGTACATACCTACCGGGACCATAACAGCAATTCCTATCCATTTACGTACCTAGCAAGTTCCAGTTACATACCTTCAGGGACCATAACAGCAGGTCCGCTTAGGGTACATAAGTACAGGGACCACAACAGCATTTCTTGTCCATTTACGTACCTACAGGGACCATAACGGCAGGTCCTATCCAGTAAGAGACCTACAGTAACCATAACAGCAGGTCCGCCCAGGTTACATACCTACATGGATAATTACAGCAGTTCCTACCGCCCCGCCCATCGGGGCGTGAAGAAATCGATTAGACTGCATACTACTTCCACCCAGAGCTTGAATCCACCGCAGATGAGTGAAAGTAAACCGGTAAACCGCTTAGATGGTGTTAGCCGGCCAAAGCAAAGTGGAGCAAGTCGGACATACATCCTTATAAACCCTATTGGATTCATTAGGCGGCAGGGCTTGAAATGTCATTTCATCTCAATGTCGGGTATACGTCCCACAAAAATTGGAAGCAACGTCTCTAAAATGACCTATACAATGTTGACGGGGACGTTAAACCCCAATCAAACAAACAAGCTATCCAGTTACATACCAATAGTGAACATAACAACAGGTACGCTAAGGCTACGTCTCTGCAGGGACTAGAAGCCTCCGTGGTGTAGCGGTTACGCCACTCGCCTTGTAAACCGGGGATCGCAGGATCGATCCAGGGCTTCTCCAGACTTTCGGATGAGTCTTTAAACCGAGGTCCCGTCTCCGTATGATCTTAGCTGTTGGTGGGACGTAAAACTCAAACACTCACTCACTCCCTGCAGGGACTATAACAGCATTTCGGTTCAGATTACATACCTACAGGGACCAAAATAGCAGGTCCCCTTTTGTTACTTACATACGGCCGCAATGACAGCCATTCCAGGGACAACTACAGCAGGTCCTAATCAGTAACATTCCTAAAGGTACCATAAAGGCGGTCCGAACAGTTAACATACCTGTCAGGAGCATAACATCAGGTCTGCTCAGCTTACATAATGAAAGGAACCATAACAGCTGGTCCTATCAAGTACATACCTACAGGGAACATAACAGCAGATCCGTTCAGGTCACATAACTACCCGGACCATAACAACATATCCGCTCAGGATACAAACCTACGGGTACTATAACAGCAGGTCCTATCCAGTAACATACATAAAGGGACCACAACAGCAGGACAGCTCCGTCCGCTGTCATACCTACAGCGACCATGACAGCAAGTCTTATACAGTAATAGACCTACAGAGACCAAAACAGCAGGTCCTCTTAGGTTATAAAATAATAGGGACAAGGTCCTATCCAGTTAGATACATTCAATGGCCATTAGAGTAAGTCCTTTTCAGTTACATACCTACAAGGACCATAACAGCAAGTCCGCCCAGGATACATACCTACAGGGACAATTACAGCAAGTACTATCCAGTAGCATACCTAAAGGGATCATAACAGGCGATCTGAACATGTTATATAACTACAGGAACCGTTACCGCAGGACCTATCCATTTACATACCTACATGGACCATAACTGCCGGTACTTTCCTGCATCATGTCCAAACAGGGACCATAACAGCAGGTCGGCTCCGGTTACATACTAACAGGGACCATTACGACAAGTCCTAACCAGTTAAATATGGGGGCCATTACAACAGATCAACTCATTTAACTTACCTACTAGGACCATAACTTTTGGTCAACTTACATACCCGAGGGGACAGTAACAGCTGATTCACTCCGGTTATCTAGCTACAAGGACCATAACAGCAAGCCTTTCGTGTTATCTACCTACAGGGGACCATAACATCAAGTTCTATCCTGTTATATATGTAAGTAATTTCTATCGAGGGACGATAACAGAGGCAATGACTAGAAATCGATACAATTAACCCACAGCTCCAATCAGAGACACCAAAGGGAAAGAAGCACAAACATGAAACAACTAGACCCTAATGGCAAAATCAATAGCAGTAAGCCAAGTTACTTTCCCACAAAATGGTCAGTTGGCTATCCAAAACAAAATAATATAAGCGATACACACACTCAAAGACAAACTATAACAAATATAAACCGCGACAGAAGAACCGCATTGGAACGGTGATTGAAACAAATTCCACTTGGTGGGGGGGGGGGAGGCTTAAATCGATTTTACACGGGCATAATCTTCGCCCTTATTTCCATCAAGATTCAGACAATTATTTGTTGTGTCCGCATGAAGGTCTCCTAACTCATCTGTGCAAAATCTCCGTGAATAAAAAAAACCAAACAACCACAGAGATGAAACAGTGTAAACTCCGTTCAGAAAATCTGAATCATCGATTTTTTCGTTTCTTCCTTTTAGTACTCATTTTAGCACATACATCACTATGGGAAAGTTGTAGACCTCACCCTCCGCCGATTTCTCCAACAAGTCGTATGCGTCTGCGAAAGCCAGGAAAGGCTGTGATTATTTGGAGAAAATTGCAAAATCTAAATTTTCGTTCACAGACTAAGACATTCTGACAGGTTCGACACACCCTTTTAAACCATATATAGAAGTGGTTACTGCTCTTGTAAATTACAAGGGCGTCTATATTTTATTTGCACGATCACTTCATGGAAACCCAGCCGGCACTCAACGTTGAGTCAACGTTGAGTTTCGGTTGAAATTAGGTTGATTGGTTGATCAACCTTATATCAACCTCTGTTCAACGTTGATTTATCAACACTGATTAAACTTTGGCAGTATAACGTTGAATCAACGTTGATATGTGGTTGTATATAAACAACTGATTCCGCAAAGTTGTACTTCAGTTGATATAGCTTTGCTGATTAAACGTTGAAGTCCTTATAATTTAATCAACGTTGAAATTTGGCTAACAACCAACATTTGGTTATCACGACATAATAAACAACAACAACGATATTATTATTATTATTATTATTATTATTATTATTATTATTATTATTATTATTGCTGTTGCTGCTACTACTTTAAAACAACACTCGCAAATACCAAAGGGCACATCATGTCGGGGCAACGTCGTATCAACGTCGTCGCATCGACGTGGATGCGACGTTACCTAAACAACATGTGCCAACTGGGATAAAAATCCAGAAGGCGCGCAGGTGCGGCTAACGATCAGGGTCTACGCTGTTTGCTTGTCAAATACCAATTATATATGGATCTGTCCAGTTTGCAAGTTTTGAATGGAGTGTATGTTATGTACACCTACGAGTAAAGGTCAAATGTGATCGATCGCAGTATGAGTAGAAAGAAAGAAAGAACTTTCCCACGAAGCTCGCAGAAACAAAAATTGGCGGCGCCGAACAGAAAAAAGGTAATTAGAGTTTTATCCTAACGTACGTCGCTGGCCTGGCCACTGTTTGGCTCACCCTTCGTCTAAACGAATACTAGTTGATGAGATGATGCTTATAAAAAAAAAAAAAAAAAAAAATAGGCTTTGTTGGATCTTATTTTCACATCTTTTGGTCGTGTCGTGACGCGCCGGGGAAATCATTATAACGCATGCTCCAAAAAGCGTGTTAGTTTTTTCACGAACTAGAGAGAGGGGAAAAAAAGAAAAACAGTATTCATTGTAAGAGGTAAGGTTTATAATTATCATTATTACTGTATGTATTTTTATAATAGCATCTGTTATTACGAACAATACAATGGAAACGAAGAAACTTTCGATTAATAAATTTAGTACCGTTTCAAGTGCCCATTACAAGCACATGCGCGCAGACGCGCAGTTATGAAAATGGACAGCCAAAAACGGGATTATCAACATGCAATTAATATAAAATATCATTTAAAAGTGATTTTGTAATAGCTTTGTTCTTTATAAATTTTAAAATTGACTTTTAAATGAAGAGAAACTTTTCATTTTTCCCGTAAACTTTGAAATTGAACGAAACGAAGTGCAATGATGAATATATAATTGGCCCGTCAAAGGAAAAATATATAAATTAAAATGCCCGGTAAAATGCACGATTCTTTTTCTATTACTTTACAGTAAAATCAAGCTTCAGGGCAATTTAATGCTTAGTTTAAATCACTGGAAACCTTTTCAGAAAATATGTGATTTTCTGCCAACCACTTAAAATTTTGTTTTGCTCCGGCTTAACTCCTGTGTGTATTTATAACTGTGCTTATCAGTGTTTCAAACAGTTTGGTGAGCTGGGATGTCCAAATTAGAGCGTCTGGTGGTTATGATTCCCAGCTTATGCTTTTTTTTTTTTTTGGGGGGGGGGGGGGGGGGGTTCATTACGATAACACACCCGTGCGTCATAGTGCATTTTTTCACATCTCAAAAATTGGCTTCTTTTCTGATGAAAATATGTGATATTTTTGTTACTTTTACTTCAAACATATATGTTGTGGGTCCCGTTAGAGGCGGTTCCAACAAGTACCCACAACCTATGTCTTGGATCAGAAATGTAGAAATAAGAAAAATTATACATAACCCCGTAAATCCCAGTTTTCTCTAAATAAAGTCGGGTTTAGAGGGTGTTATTCACGTGATGGATTGTGCGGCCCTTTCAAGATTATTTCACTCATATCGAGCCGATCGTTAATCAGAGGTGGGCGAAAACCAGAGTAACCGGAGTAAAAAATTACCTGACTTTCTGTTTCAGAACTTGGCTTCTCACATATGATCCGAGCCAGGCTCGAACTACAGCTGTGAGAGATCTAATGATTAAGAGTCAGCACTCTCATCCACTAGGCCAAGGCGGCCCATATGTTTTATGCCTGTACATGGTTAGTTTGGACGATTCCGTTCCCTGCTATATGTTACTGTTATTATATTTTCATGCAAATAGTGTAAGATGCCCTGGGTGCAAGTAGTACGTGGGTCTACACTATTTGCCCGAACCTCATCCATTGTACCCTATATAGGCATTGTAATGTGCAAGTGTAATCCAACAGGTTTACAATAAAAATGCATATAACAAGACATGTGCGGCCCCGCCCATTGGGGCTTGCAGAAATAAAAGGGGTGCATGATGCTTCAACGCAGAGCTGAAACCGACCGCACATGAGTACTGGAGTGGTAAACTGCTCAGAGGATCAAAGCCTGCCCAGGTAAAGCGGTGCGAGTTGGACTGTCCATGCTTATTAACCCTATAGGTTTCATTGGGCGACAGGGCTTGACATGTCATTGCATCTCAATGTCGGGAAAAAGTCCCACAAAATTGAAAGCAACGACTCCAAAATGACCTATACAGTGTTGACGGTGACGTTAAACCTCAAATCAAACAAACAAATCAAGACATGTGAAAACTAAAATCATATCGCTTTATCTAGAAAAAAAAAACTTTAATAGTGAAATAAACAGGAGCATAGGCCTACCCCTGCATTATTATTATTATTTACTTTTCTTATTTCTTCTCAAAACATAGGTCGTGGGTACCCGTTAGAAGGCGGTTCCAACAAGCATCAACACGCTACGGGTACGTATGCATGGAACATGTTAGACATTAATTTTATTTAGTAAGAAAATATTACACAGGAAAAGCCACAATCAAGGACCACAGCCACCCCAAGCCACCAAAATAACAGTTAGAAAAGATGAGACGACGGCACATACACGATCGAAATGTGCGTGCACCAATAGTACAAAACCAGAAACTGCAACGGAATCATTATGACAACATGCCTTTGTAATGCAGGTTAACATTTTATGGCTCCAGAGATGATAATTGGTGATTTGTTCTTATTTCTGCTCCAAACATAATAGATTGTAGATGCTCATTAGAAAACCGGTTCTAACGTGTATCCACAATTAATAATAATAATAATCGACCTCTTGATCTCAAACCCGATGCTTTACCACTGCATCACAGCGCATTTATAAATAAATGAGCAGGAGCAGAAATAAGTAAAATATGTAAACCGCTCTTTTCTCTATTTAAAGTAGTGTTTGCAAGGGTAATCATTGCAAGGACCTGTTAACATGATGTGACCTCCAGAAGTTAAACTACTGATGGGGTTTCAATCCGGAGTTTACGAAATTTCCACCCTCGCCCTCAATTCCGATGCAGTGCCATAGGTAATGACAATAACAGTATATTTAGCATTCATGGCCAGGTAGTATAGGCGCAGCAAAGCGTATGGCATTAACAAACACTACCGGCATGCAGCCGTGATAAAAGACTGGATACACTCCATTTATTTAGCTGCTTTGTTCATAAGCATATTTATCTTTCTCTCCTCTCATAAATAATGACTTCTTTAATGAATGAAATTTTGTAGATGAATGAACAGGTTTCCGAGAGGGATAGAATAGGTAATCAGAGAGACATTTATAGGTCAAGAGTGAATTAGCTAACATTTGGACTGATTCCAGTCTACCATGATAAGTAAAACCGAAAAAAATGTTTTGTCACGGTAAGGTTTTTTTTTTCAATTTTCGATCGATCCTCATACCAGTCTGTTGAGGAGAGGTGGCTTTTTGAAAACGATCCTCATGCCTTGCATTCATGGTGAGGTGGTATCGATACTTCAAACATACAGCACTTACACATACATACTTTCGGTTTACAAGCATGATTTCATTATTTACGTAATTAGCACATGAAGTAAAGCAATACTAATTCAGAATTTTAACTTCTCTATGCTCAAGTTTTTTTTTTTGTTTTTTTTTTTCTTCAATTTTCGATCGATCCTCATACCAGTCTGTTGAGGAGAGGTGGCTTTTCAGAAAACGATCCTCATGCCTTGCATTCATGGTGAGGTGGTATCGATACTTCAAAGCATACAGCACTTATACATACATACTTTCGGTTTACAAGCATGATTTCATTATTTAGGAAATTAGCACATGAAGTCAAGCAATACTAATTCAGAATTTAAACTTCTCTATGCTCATGTTTTTTTTTTTTTTTTTCAATTTTCGATCGATCCTCGTACCAGTCTGTTGAGGAGAGGTGGCTTTTTAGAAAACGATCCTCATGCCTTGCATTCATGGTGAGGTGGTATCGATACTTCAAAGCATACAGCACTTACACATACATACTTTCGGTTTACAAGCATGATTTCATTATTTAAGAAATTAGCACATGAAGTCAAGCAATACTAATTCAGAATTTAAACTTCTCTATGCTCATGCTTTTTTTTCAATTTTCGATCGATCCTCGAACCAGTCTGTTGAGGAGAGGTGGCTTTTTAGAAAACGATCCTCATGCCTTGCATTCATGGTGAGGTGGTATCGATACTTCAAAGCATACAACATTTACACATACATACTTTTCCTGAAAATTTGAACGACAGGGATCGCTTGCAAAGTTTGCACGAACCCCTTCAGGGTTCATTTAATTTGCATGCGACCCACTGCGTTCATTCTTTCATAAACAGCAGAAAGATAAAATTCATTTCTAAAGTGTACGGATTTTCTACACAATACCCACTAATTCCTTCCAGAAACTAAACATGCATCTATAGGAGAAAATACATCTGTGGTGTAATTTTAAGAATTGCCTTTCTTGTTTTTCAGATAGTGTTATGAATAGCATCAAAGCCTCGACCCCGACAGAAAGAAAAAATAGATAGCTTACAGAACAGGCGGCAGCAAATGTCGAACAACAACAACAACAACAGCAAAAAAACAGTGATCAGGTCTACAAACTTGAAGTACAACAGTGTTTGTGGCTCGTAATAACATATCTTAAAAGCAAATTTAAGTGAAAAAGTGGGCGCCCTTGAGTGCGTATGAAATATTTACAGTTTGCAAATTTACATGTTAGTGTCGTTTCTTTAATAAATCATGGTTTCTTAAACGCTGTTTCTGTAGTTATATCAGTTTGGTTTAATGATTGATATTTCAACGTTGATGCAAGGTTGAAAATTAAGCTCTGGTTCAAAGATGACTGCTCAACGTTGATTCAACTTTCATATTCAACCGAATATCAACGTTTATTCAACATTGATATATTAACGTTGAATCAACAATGAAATATCAACGTTGATTCACCGTTGGATGGTCAACTTTGAATCAACGTTGACTGTGCAACGTTGATTCAAATTTCATATTCAACCCAAAATCAACGTTTATTCAACGTTTGCCTTCAACGTTGAATCAACGTTGAATCAACCGATTATTGCCCGCTGGGAAATCATTAGCTGTGACACCACATCTGATATCGGTATAATTCATTTTGACCACTGTTGACAGCACATCGCGCTAGTGGCTCCCCGTTCCTAGTGAGCTTCTATCTAGCCATTCGAATGTAAGGTATGTCGTAATTGCATATATATTTATAAAGTGCATCACATGGATTTGAATATGTATTATTTTACCTGACAATCATCATCAAATGGACTTAGTCTGCGGTCTCATGTCTTTATTTTGCAATTTTCTCCAAATAATCACAGCCTTTCCTGACTGTCGCATAGGCATACGACTTGCTGGAGAAGTCGGCGGGGAGTCAGGTCTAAAACTTTCCCATAGTGACGTATGGGCTAAAATGAGTATTAAAAGGAAGAAACGAAAAAAAAAACGATGATTCAGATTTTCTGAACGGATTTTAGTGAGGACTCGACAGCAAAAAAAAAAAAAAAAAACACAGAAATGCTGGAGCAAAAGAAGACCAACGGTTAGACTACGATGGGCCAAACCAGAGACAAAGCATCAGGCACCAACCAGCATTGCATAAAATTAGATACTCTCTAATTCTCAGTATGCCTTTACGCTTGAAACGTCATAGAATCTGAGGCCTAACCCACCGGCGTGCAACTAAAGAGGAAGGCAAAGTTGTCAACCGTGACTGGGTTAACTATCATGCATGCAGTCTGTCGTATAACATTTATGTTGTACCCTATCTTTTTACATCGAAGAATGATTTTACGAAATTGGGTGAAGCCATTGCATTTATATATTTTTTTCTGAATATATTTACTAAGACACCATAAAATTCGGATTCCAATAGACATTGTTGCAGTCGAGATTTAAGTCCAACATTGAATTTTCAATGACGTCTATAAAATTTTAAAAAGGCTTTGCATAGTTACACTGCTACAGGGACCATAACAGCAGGTCCGCTAAGGTACCATTACTAGAGGGACTGTAACAGCAGGTCCGCTAAGGTTACATACCTGCAGGGATAATAATAGTAGGTCATATCCAGTCACATACGAACAGGGAACATAACAGCAGGTCATATGAAGTTACATAACCACAGTGACCATTATAGCAAATCCAATCACATACCTACAGGGACCATAATAGCGGATCCGCCCAGGTTACATACCTACAGGAACATAACGGCAGGTCCTATCCAGTAACATACCTGCAGAGAACAAAACAGCAAGTCCTAGCCAATAACATACCTACAGGGACTATAACTGAAGGTCCGCTCGGGTTACATACCTACAGGGACCATAAAAGCATGTCCGCTCATGTTATATACCTACAGGGACCACAACGGCCGGTCCGCTGAGCCAAACATCATTACAGGGACCGTAACAGCAGGTCCTATATAGTCACATACATACAGGGACTATAAAAGCTGATGTAACGTCCCTACAGAGTCTATAACAGCATGTCCGCTCAGATTACATACATACAAGTACCAAAACGGAAGGTACGCTCATGTTACATACCTACAGCAACAATAACAGGAAAAATAGAAGTGGGGGCAATGATCAGGAATCGATACAATCAACCCACAGCACCCATCAGAAACACCGAGGGGAAAGAAACACAAACATGAAACAACTGCCCTAACTGAAATATCAATTGCGGAAAGCCAAAAGGACAGTTCCTTTCCCACAAAATGGCCAATAAGCTATCCAATATAAAATAATATAAGCGACACAAACACCCAAAGACAAACAATATCAAAAATAAACCGCGACAGAGAAAAACCCTTGGAACGGTCAGCGGAAACGAATTCCACTGGGGGCGTAAATCGATTTTACGTGGCCACAATCCTCGCCCTTACTTCCGTCGCGATTTAGACAAATAATTTGGTCAGTCCGCATGAACGCCTCCTAACTCATCAGTGCAACATCTCCGTGAACACAAATAATCAAACAACCACAGAGATGAAACAACGGGGAGGACTCGGCAGCAAGAAACCACTGAAATGCTGGATCAAAAGAAAACCAACAGTTAGGCTCTGATGGGCCCGACCAAAGATAGAGCATCAGACACCAACCAGCATTACCTTGAATTAGATGTCTCTAATTCTAAATAAACCTTTACGTTGGAACCGTCATAGAATCTGAGACCTGACCCACCGGCGTGCAATTAAAGAGGGAAGCAAAGTATTCAACCGTGATTGGGTTAACTACCATGCATGCAGTCTGTCGTATAACGTTTATGTTGTACCCAGTCTTTAAATATCGAAGAATGATTTTACGAAATTGGGTGCTGAAGTCATTGCGGTTATATATTTTTCTGCATTTAGACTGCATACAGGGACCATAATAGCAGATCCGCTCAGGTTACATACCTACAGGGACAATTACAGCAGGTCCTATCAATTAACATACCTAAAGGACCATAACAGGTGGTCCGAGTGAGTGAGTGAGTGAGTTTTAGTTTTACGTCCCACCAACAGCTAAGGTCATACGGAGACGGGACCTCGGTTTAAAGACTCATCCGAAAGTCTGGAGAAGCCCGGGATCGATCCTGCGATCCCTGGTTTACAAGGCGAGTAGCGTAACCACTGCACCACGGAGGCTTCTATCACAGGTGGTCCGAACAGCTGACATATCTACAGGGAGCATAACATGGGTCCGCTCAGCTAACATAAAGGAATGAACCATAACAGTGGGTCCTATCCAGTTTCATACCTACGGGGACAACAACAGCAAGACCTATCCAGTTACATACGTACAGGGAGCATAATAGCAGTTTTTCAACCACATATAGCAGGGATCATATCAGAATTTCCAGTTAGATAGCTATGGGACTATAACAACAGGTTTTATCCAATTGCATACCTACAGTTACCATAAAAGCAAAACCGCTTAGGCTAAATACCTCCAGTGAAACTGGTAGCAAGTTCTATCCAGCTACATACTTACAGGGGCCAATGCAGCAGGTCCACTCAGGTTACATACGTAAAGAGACAATAATTGCAGGTCCTATCCAGTTACATACCAACAGGGACCATAACAGCAGGTCCTACCAGTAACATACCTACAGGGACCATAACGGCAGGTCCTGTCTACATACAAGGACCATAACAGCAGATCAATCAAGGTTACATACTTACAGGGAACATAACAGCAGGTCCAATCCAGTTACATTACAACAGGGACCATAACAGCAGGTGTGCAAAGGTAACATTACTAGAGGGCCTGTAACAGCAGGTCCGCTAAGGTAATATAACTACAGGGATAATAACAGCAGGTTCTATTCAGTTACATACGTACAGGGATCATAACAGCATGTCCTATCCATTTACATACCTGCAGCTTCCATTACAGCAAGTCTTATCCAGTAATATGCCTACAGGGATCCGCCCAGCATACACACCTACAGAGACAATTACCGTAGGTCCTATCCAGCAACCTACCTAAAGGGACCGTACCAGGCGGTCCGAACATGTTAACACAAGCAGGGACCATAACAGCAAGTCCGGCCAGCTTACATTATGACAGGGACCATAATAGCAGGGTCTATGCAGTTACCTACCCACAGGGACCTGGAAACTTTAGAACCGCTCAGGTTGCATACCTAAAGTACATAAAGCTTTCATAATGACAGGGACCATAACAGCAGGGTCTATGCAGTTACATACCCACAGCGACCTGAAACCTTTAGATCCGCTCAGGTTTCATACCTACAGGTACCATAGCAGCATGTCCCCTTAGGTTACATACATACAGGGTCCAAACCAGCAAGTTCGATCAGCTTATTTAATTATCCACTGGTCCTATCCAGTTAAATACCTACCGGGATCATAGAATTATGTCCGCTCAGGTGACATACCTACAGGGACCATAACATTTGGTCCTATACTGTAACACACCTACAGCAACAACTACAGCAGGTCATATTGACTTACATACCTAAAAGGACATTAGCAGCATTCATATCATATAACATACCTTCATGACCATAACAGCAAGTCCTATCCAGTAACATTTCTGCACCATAACATCAAGCCCTATTCAGTAATATGTATATACCTACAGGGCCATAACACCAGGTCCGCTCTTGTTAAATACCAACAATAACAGCTGGTCCGCTCAGGTTATATACCTCCAGCGACCATAACAGCATGTCCGCTCAGGTTACATACTTACAGAGACAGAAAAAGCGGGTCCGTTCAGCTTATATAATTTCAGGTACCATAACAGCAGGTCCTATCCAGTTATATACCTACGGATACCAGAACAGCAAGTCCGCTCAGGTAACTTGCCTACAGGAACATTAACAGCAAGTCCTGTCCAGTTAAATACCTACAGGGACCATACCAGCAGGTCCTATCCAGTTACATACCTACGGAGACAACAACAGCCAGCCCGATCCAGTAACATACGTACAGGGAGCATAACAGCAGGTATTGTCCAGTCATATATAGCAGTGAACATATCAGAAAGTCTTATCCGGCCAGATACATGTACCTACGGGACTATAACAACAGGTACTATCCACGTACATACCTACATGTACCATAACAGCAAGACCGCTCAGGCTACATACCCACAGGCAACATGACAGAAAGTTCTATCCAGTTTCACACCTACAGGGACCAATAATGCAGGTCCGCTCAGATTGCATGCGTCCAGGGACGGTTATAGCAGGTCCTATCCACCTAATTACCTACAGGGACCATAACAGCAGATCCTATCCAGTTACATACCAACAGGGACCATAACAGGTGTTCCGAACAATTGACATACGTATAGGGAGCGTAACAGCAGGTCCGCTCAGCTAACATAAAGAAAGGAACCATAACAGTGGGTCCTATCCAGTTTGATACCTACGGGGACAACAACAGCAAGACCTATCCAGTTACATACGTACAGGGAGCATAACAGCAGTTTTTTTTCCAGTCACATATAGCAGGGAACCTATCATACTTACATACGTACAAAGACAATAATTGCAGGTTCTATCCAGTTACATAACTACAAAGACCATAACAGCAGATCCTATCCAGTTACATACCAACAGGGACCATAAAAGAAGGTCCTATCCAGTAACATACCTACAGGAACCATAACGGCAGGTCCTATCTACCTACAAGGATCATTACAGCAGATCCATCCAGGTTACATACCTAGAGGGAACATAACAGCAGGTCCAATCCAGTTACATCGCTACAGGGACCAAAAAAGCATGTGTGCAAAGGCAACGTTACTAGAGGGCCTGTAGCAACAGGTAACCTACGTACAGGGAGAATAACAGCAGGTTCTATTCAGTTACATACGTACAGGGATCATAACAGCAGGTCCTATCAATTAACAAACCTACAGTAACCATTACAGCAAGTCTTATCCAGTTACATACCTACAGGAATTACAACAGTAGGTCCACCCAGGATACATACCTACAGTGACAATCACCGTAGGTCCTAGCCAGTAACGCACCTAAAGAGACGGCAACAGCGGTCCGAACATGTTAATATCTATAGGGACCATAACAGCATTTCCGGCTAGCTTACATAATGGTAGGGACCATAATAGCAGGGTCTATGCAGTTACATACCCACGGGTGCCTGAAAACTTTAGATCCGCTCAGGTTGCATTCCTACAGGCGCCATAACAGCATGTCTCTTCAGGTTACATACCAACAGGGACTAAACCAGCAAGTTCGATCAGCTTATATATAATTTACCAGATGTCCTATCCAGTTAAATATCAACCGGGATCAAAACACCAGGTCCGCTCAGGTTACATACCTACAGGGACCATAACATCTGGTCCTATATTGTAACATATCTACAGCGACAACTTCAGCAGGTCCTATTGACTTACATACAGAAAAGGACAATAACAACAAGTCCTATCCTATTACATACCTTCAGGACAATAACAGCAAGTCATATCCAGTTACATTTCTGCTTCATAACAGCAAGTCCTATCCATTAACTTACCTACAGGGGCCATAACACCAGGTCGACTCTTGTTAAATACCAACATGGCCATAAGAGCTGGTTCGCTCAGGTTATATACCTACAGGGACCATAACAGCATGTCCGCTCAGGTTACACACTTACAGGGGCAGAAAAAGCGGGTCCATTCAGCTTACATTATTTCAGGTACCATAACAGCAGGTCCTATCCAGTTACATACCTACGGGTACCAGAACAGCAGGTCCGCTCAGGTAACATACCTACAAGGACATTAACAGCAAGTCCTGTCTAGTTAAATACCTACAGGAAATATACCAACAGGTCCTATCCAGTTACATACATACGGGGGACAACAACAGCAAGCCCTAACCAGTTACAGAGGCAACATGACAGCAAGTTCTATCCAGTTTCATACCTACAGGGACCAATAAAGCAGGTCCGCTCGAATACATACCTACAGGGACAATAATAGCAGGTCCTATCCACTTAAATACCTACAGGGGCCATAACAGCAGATCATATTCAGTTACATACCAACAGGGACCATAACAGCAGATCCTATCCAATTACATACCTATAGGGACCGTAACGCCTGGTCCTATCTACCTATAGGGGCAATGACAGCTGGTCTGTCCAGGATACATAACTACAGGGACAACAAAAAGTCCTATTCAGATACATTCCCACAGGGAAAACAACAGCAGGTCCAGTCCAATTAAAATACTACAGGGACATTAGCAGCAGGTTTGCAAAGGTAACATTACTAGAGGGACTGTAGCAGAAGGTTCCCATAGGTTACATACCTGCAGAGAGAACAACAGCAAGTTCTATTCAGTTACATAAGTATATGGATCTTAACAGCATGTCCTTTTCCGTTACATGCCTACAGCAACCAAAACAGCAAGTCCGTTCCAGCTACATACCTACAGGGACCATAACAGCAGGCTCGCCGGGGTCACATACCTACAGGGATAATTACAGCAGGTCCTATCTAGTAACGTGCCTAAAGGGACCGTAACCGGCGGTCCGACCATGGTAATACCAACAGGAACCATAACGGCAGGTCCTATCTACCTACAAGGACCATAACAGCAGATCAATCAAGATTACATACCTACAGGGAACTTAACAGCAGGTCCAATCCAGTTACATTGCTACAGGAACCATAACAGCAGGTTTGCAAAAGTAACATTACTAGAGGGTCTATAACAGCAGGTCCGCTAAGGTAACATTCCTACAGGGAGAATAACAGCAGGTTCTATCCAGTTACAAACGTACAGGGATCATAACAGCATGTCCTAACCATTAACATACCTACAGCAACCATTACAGCAAGCCCTATCCAGTTGCATGCCAACAGGGATCAGAACAGCAGGTCCGCCCAGGATACATACCTACAGAGACCATCACCGTAGGTCCTGTCCAGTAACGCACCTAAAGGGACCGTAACAGGCGGTCCGAACATGTTAATACCTACAAGGACCATAACAGCATGTCCAGCCAGCTTAAATAATGGCAGGGGCCATCATAGCAGGGTCTATGCAGTTACATACCCACAGGGGCCTAAAAACTTTAGAACCGCTCAGGTTGCATACCTACAGGTACCATAACAGCATGTCCCCTCAGGTTTCATCACTTCAGGGACCAAACCAGCAAGTTCGGTCAGCTTATATAATTATCCACAGGTCGCATCCAGTTAAATATCTACCGGGATCATAACAGCTGGTCCGCTCAGGTTACATACCTACAGGAACCATAACATCTGGTCCTATACTGTAACATACCTACAGCGACAATTACAGCAGGTCATATTGACTTACATACCGTAAAGGACAATAAGAGCAAGTCCTATCCTATTACATACCTTCAAGGCCATAACAGCAAGTCCTATCCAGTTACATTTCTGCATCATAACAGCAAGTCCTATACAGTTACATACCTAACGGGGCCATAACACCAGGTCCGCTCTTGTTATATACCAACAAGGCCATAACAGCTGGTCCGCTCAGGTTATATACCTGCAAGAACCATAACAGCATGTCCACTCAGGATATATACTTACATGAAGCGGATAAGTTCAGCTTGCATAATTTCAGGTACCATAACAGCAGGTCCTATCCAGTTACATACCTACTGGTACAAGAACAGCAGGTCCGCTCAGGCAATATACTTACAGGGACATTAACAGAAAGTCCTATCCAGTTAAATACCTGCAGGTACCATACCATCAGGTCCTATCCAGTCACATACCCAAGGGGACAACAAAAGCAAAGTAGAAGTAAAACAAAGATCAGGAATTGATACAATTAACTTACTCCATCCATAAAAGACACCAAAGGGAAAGAAATACAAACATTAAGCGACCAGACCATAATGGAAACCTAAACAAAGGAAACCTAAACAAGCCTGATCCAGTAACCTACGTACAGGGAGCATAACAACAGGTCTTTTCCAGTCATATATAGCAGGGAACATATCAGAATGTCTTATCCAGTCGGATACATGTATCTGCGGGATTATAAAAACAGGTTCTATCCACTTACATATCTACAGGTACCATAACAGCAAGACCGCTCAGGCTACATATCCACAGGCAACATGACAGCAAGTTCCTTCCAGTTGCATACCTACAGGAATCCTATCCAGTTACATACCAACAGGGACCATAACAGCAGGTCCTATCCAGTTCCATACCTATAGGGACCATAACGTCAAGTTATAGCTACCAATAGGGACCATGACAGCAGGTACCTACAGGGACAATAAAACGTCTTATTCAGATACATTCCCACAGGGAACATAACAGCAGGGCCAATCCAGTTAAAATGCTACAGGGACATTAAAAGCAGGTTTGCAAAGGTAACATTACTAGAGGGTCTGTAACAGCAGGTCGCCATAGGTTACATACCTGCAGGGAGAATAACAGCAGGTTCTATTCAGTTACATAAGTACAGGGATCATAACAAAATGTCCTTTCCCGTTACATACATACTGGGGCCATAACAGCAGGTTCGCCGGGGTTACATACCTACAGGGACAATTACAGCAGGTCCTATCCAGTAACGTACCTATAGGGCCGTAGCAGTCGGTCTGGACATGTTAACAGCTACAGGGACCATAACGGCAGGTCCTGTCTACCTACAATACCATAACAGCTAATCCATCCATGTTACATACCTACAGGGAACATAACAGCAGGTCCAATCAAGTTACATTGCTACAGGGACCATAACAGCAGGTGTGCAAAGGTAACATTACAAGAGGGTCTGTAACAGCAGGTCCACTAAGGTAACATACCTACAGGGAGAATAACAGCAGGTTCTATTCAGTTACATACGTATAGGGATAATAACAGCAGGTCCTATCCATTAACATACCTACAGCGACCATTCCAGCAAGTCCTATCCAGTTACATACCTACAGGGATCATAACAGCAGGTCTGCCCAGGATACATACATACGGAGACAATTTCCGTAGGTCGGATCCAGTAACGTACCTAAAGGACCTTATCAGGCAGTCCGAACATCTAAATACCTACAAGGACCATAACAGTATGTCCGGCCAGCTGACATAATGGTAGGAACCATAATAGCAGGGTCTATGCAGTAACATACCCACAGGGACCTGAAAACTTTAGATCCGCTCATGTTGCATACCTACAGGTACCATAACAGCATGTCCTGACAGGATATATATCTTCAGGGACCAAACCAGCAAGTTCGACAATCTTACATAGGGATACTTATACTTATATAATTATCAACAGATCATATCCAGTTTAATATCTACCGGGATCATAACAGCAGGTCCGCTCAGGTTACATACCTACGGAGACCATAACAACTGGTCCTATACTGTAGCATACCTACAGCGATAATAACAGCAGGTCCTATTGACTTACAAACCTAATAGAACCAGCAAGTCCTATTCTGTTACATGCCTTCTGGACCATAACAGTAAGTCCTATCCAGTTACATTTCTGCACCATAACAACAAGTGCTATCCAGTTACATACCTTCAGGTGCCATAACACCAGGTCTGCTCTGGATAAATTTCAACAAGGCCATAACAGCTGGTCCGCTCAGGTTATATACCTACAGGGAAATAACAGCATATCCACTCAGGTTACACACTTACAGGGACAGAAAAAGCGGGTCCGTTCAGCTTTCATAATTTCAGGTACCATAACAGCAGGTCCAATCCAGTTACATACCTACGGGTACAAGAACAGCAGGTCCGCTCAGGTAACATACCTACAGGGACATTGACAGCAAGTCATATCCAGTTAAATACCTCCAGGGACCATACCAGCAGGTCCTATCCAGTCACATACCTACGGAACAACAGCAAGCCCTATCTAGTAACATACATACAGGGAGCATAACAACCGGTCTTTTCCAGTCATATATAGCAGGGAACATATCAGAATGTCTTATCCAGTCAGATACATGTACCTACGGGACTATTACAACAGGTTCTATCCACTCACATACCTACAGGTACCATAACAGCTAGACCGCTCAGGTCACACCCACAGGCAACATGACAGCAAGTTCTATCCTTTTCCATACCTACAGGGACAAATAAAGCAGGTCTGCTCAGATTACATACGTACAGGGACCATGATAGCTGGTCCTATCCACTTAATTACCTACAAGGACCATAACAGCAGATCCTATCCAGTTACATACCAACAGGGGCCATAACAGCAGGTCCTATCCAGTTACATACCTAAAGGGACCTAAGCGTCAGGGTCTATCTACCTATAGGGACAATGACAGCAGGTTTGTCCAGGATACATACCTACAGGGACAATAAAAGTCTTACTCAGATACATTTCCACAGGGAACATAACAGCAGGGCCAATCCAGTTCAAATGCGACAGGGACATTAACAGCACGTTTGCAAAGGTAACATTACTAGAGGGTCTGTAACAGAAGGTCTCCATAAGTTACATACCTGCAGGGAGATTAACAGCAGGTTCTATTCAGTTAAATAAATACAGGGATTTCAACAGAATGTCCTTTCCCGTTACATACATATAAGGACAATAACAGCAGGTTCGCCGGGGTTACATACCTACAGGGTAAATTACAGCAAGTCCTATCCAGCAACATACCTAAAGGGACCGTAACAGGCGGTCCGAACATGTGAATAGCTATAGGGACCATAACGACAGGTCCTATCTACCTACAAGGACCATAACAGCTAATCCATCCAGGCTACAAACATACAGGGAACATAACAGCAGGTCCAATCAAGTTACATTGCTACATGGTCTATAACAGTAGGTGTGCAACGGTAACATTACAAGAGGGGCTGTAACAGCAGGTCCGCTAAGGAACATGCCTACAGGGAGAATAACAGCAGGTTATATTCAGTTACATACGTACAGGGATCATAACAGCAGGTCCTATCCCTTGACATACCTACAGCGACCATTACAACAAGTCCTATCAAGTTACATACCTACAGGGATCATAACAGCAGGTCCGCCCAGGATACATACCTACAGAGTCAAACCGTAGGTCCGATCCACTTACGTACCTGAAGGGACCGTAACAGGCGGTCCGATCATGTTAATACCTACAGGGACCATAACAGTATGTCCGGCCAGCTTACATAATTGTAGGAACCATAATAGCAGGGTCTATGCAGTAACATAACGACAGAGACCTAAAAACTTTAGATCCGCTCATGTTGCATACCTACAGGTACCATAACAGCATGTCCCCTCAGGTTACATATCTCCAGGGGCCAAACCAGCAAGTTCGACCAGCTTATATAATTATCTACAGAACCTATCCAGTTTAATATCTACCGGGATCATAACAGCAGGTCCGATCAGGTTACATACCTACGGGGACCATAACAGCTGGTCCTATACTGTAACATACCTACAGCGACAATTACAGCAGGTCCTATTGCCTTACATACCTAAAAGAACAAAAACAACAAGTCCTATTCTGTTACATACCTTCGGGACCATAACATTAAGTCCTATCCAGTTACATACCTTCAGGGGCAATAACACCAGGTCCGCTCTGGTTAAATTGCAACAAGGCCATGACAGCTGGTCCGCTCAGGTTATATACCTACAGGGACATAACAGCATGTCTACTCAGGATACATACTTACAGGGACAGAAAAGGCGGGTCCGTTCAGCTTGCATAATATCAGGTCGCATAACAGCAGGTCCTATCCAGTTACATACCTACTGGTACCAGAACGGTAGGTCCTTTCAGGTAACATACCCACAGGGACATTAACAGCAAGTCCTATCCAGTTAAATTCCTGCAGGGACCATACCAGCAGGTCCTATCCAGTTACATACAAACCGGGACAACAGTAGCAAGCCCTATTCAGTAACATACGTACAGGGAGCATAACAACAGGTCTTTTCCAGTCATATATAGCAGAGAACATATCAGAATGTTTTATCCAGTCAGATACATGTACCTACGGGACTATAACAACAGGTTCTATCCACTTACATACCTACAGGTACCATAAAAGCTAGACCGCTCAGGTCGCCCCCGCCCATAGGGGCTTGAAGAAATATATGGGCTGCATGATGCTTCCACGCAGAGCTGAATCCGGACCGCACACTAGTACTGGTAAACCACCTAGAGGATTTAAGCCTGTCCAGGAACCCCGGTGCGACACTGACCGTCCATGCTAATAAACACTATTGGTTTCATTGGGCGACAGGGCTTGAGATGTCATTTCATCTCAATGTCGGGTAAAAGTCCCACAAAACTGGAAGCAACGTCTCCAAAATGACCTTTACAGTGTTGACGGGGACGTTAAACCTCAATTCAAACAAACAAATAGACCGCTCAGGCTACATACCCACAGGCAACATGACAGCAAGTTCTATCCTTTTCCATACCTACAGGGACAAAAAAGCAGGTCCGCTCAGATTACACACTTACAGGGACCATAGTTGCAGGTCCTATCAACTAAATTACCTACAGGGACCATAACAGCAGAGCCTATCATGTTACATACCAACAGCGACCATAACAGCAGGTCCTATCCAGTTACATACCTATAGGGACCAAAGCGTCAGGGTCTATCTACCTATAGGGACTATGACAGCAGGTCTGTCCAGGATACATACCTACAGGGACAATAAAAAGTCTTATTCAGATACATTCCCACAGGGAACATAACAGCAGGGCCAATCCAGTTAAAATGCGACAGGGACGTTAACAGCAGGTTTGCAAAGGTAACATTACTAGAGGGACTGTAACAGCAGGTCTCCATAGGTTACATACCTTCAGGGAGAGTAACAGCAGGTTCTATTCAGTTACATAAGTACAGGAATCACAACAGAATTTCCTTTCCCGTTACATACATACAGGGACCATAACAGCAGGTTCGCCGGGGTTACATACCTACAGGGGACAATTTCAGCAGGTCCTATCCAGTAACGTACCCAAAGGTACATATGTATATGTATATACATGTTTTCTTGACCAGACTAGTTTCGGACACGTAGGCCTCATCAGTGACACTCAAATATTTTGGGTTTCCTTGGGTGGCAGGTCTTGGGATGTCATTTAATCTCAATGTCGGGTAAAAGTCCCACAAAATTGGAAGCAACGTCTCCAAAATGACCTATATATTGGAACGTTAAACCTCAAACCAAACAAATAAACAGCAGGTCCTTTCCAGTAACATACTTAAAGGGACCATAACAGGCGGTCCGAACAGGTTACATACCTATAGGGACCACAACAGCAGGTCATATTCAGTTAAATAACTTCAGGAACCATGCAAACCGGTCTTATCGCGTTACATACATACACGGACCATACCAGTCGGAACGCTCAGGTTACATACCTACAGGGACCGTAACAGCAAGTCCTATCCAGTAACATACCTACAGGGACCATAACAGCAGGTCCACTCAGGTTACATACTTACAGGGAGAATAACTGCCGGTCCAACTAAGATACATACCTACATAGACTGTAAAAACAGTTCGCCCAGGTTACTTACCTATAGGAGAATAACAGCAACTAATATCCTATTACATAAATACAGGGACCATAGCAGCAATTCCTATCCGGTTACATACCAGCAGTTACCTTAACAGCACGTCCTATCAAGCTGCATACCTACTGGGATCATAACAGCAGGTCCACTCGAGTTACATATCATCAGTGACGATAACAGCAGTTCCGATCAAGTTACACTGCTACAGGGACCATAACAGGTACGCTAAGATAACATTCCCACAGTTACTGTAACAAGAGGTCTGCTCAGATTACATACCTGCAGGGAGAATAACAGCGGATGCTATCCAGTTACATACGTACAGGGCCCATAACAGCAGCTCCGCTCAGGTTACATACACACAGGGACCATAACAGCCGGTCATATCCAGTTACATATCTACAGGGACCGTAACAGCAGGTCCTTTACAGTACATACATGCAGGCAGAATAACAGCAAATCGTATCCTGCTACATACGTACAGCAAGTCCTATCTATTTGCATCCCTGGAGGGACCATCACAGTAAGCTCTATCCAGGTACATACCTACAGGGACCATAACAGCAAGTCCTATCCAGTTGCATTTGGTTTGATGAGATGTTTTACGTCCGCGTCAATGCTATTAAGGTCATTTTGGAGACATTGCTCCCAATTTTGTGGGACTTTTAACCGACATTGTGATGAAATGACATCTCAAGCCTTGTCGCTCAATGAAACCAAAATGAGTATATGCATTGCGCGGTCTGAGTCACAGCACTTAGCCTGCGCTCCCCTTGTGGCTGATCTGTTCTTGTTTTGTTATGAAAGAGGCTTCATAATGTTCCTTTCCGTTGATAACCAAAGCCTTAAGCTCGACTTCTAGATATTTGGATTATGTATTCAATATTGACAATACCTATTTCGATGGTTTGATCAGTCAAATTACCGCCCCACCCCCCTCCCCCCCCCCCCCCACCCCGGTATCTTAAACTACGCAAAGCTTGTTCTAAATTTTATAGATGTCATACCGACTAAATTACTAATTTCAATGTTGGACTTTTATCTATTCTGCAACAAGGTCTGTCGGAACCCGAATTTTATGGTGGCTTAGTATATAAATTCAGAGAAAAATATATACATGTACGCACAATGATTCACCCAATTTCTTTATTCGATATAAAAAGATCTCGATTGGGTACAACATAAATATTATACGACTTTAAGATCGCTGAAACATGTAAGGAAATTAAGGAGAAAGGATAATAAAAGTGGGTAGATTTCATAGCATTCCCTCATACCTTACCCTGCTGCAAGGACAACACGCCTTTTCAAATATTGTTTGGGACCTCTTTAATGTCGAAAGCTACACGACACATTTGCCTCTCCCAGCCGACTCAGGATATGTTATAACCAACACATGCAAGCTGTGTTTGAAGAAGAAAAAATGCTCCATTTCAACTACAACTGAAGAAATCATGATTTTTCTAAATCGTACATATAAGCTAACATATTTTGATTCCTTAATAGTGAAATTTCAAACAAGCAAATGTATTGCTTTAACAGCGTTGTATAAAGTGTATGTTCAAGAGTGCGACGGTGCTTCTTATAGATAACTAGTGTGGTATATAATGAGAAGATTTTTCAAATTTCCGATGAAAAACAAGTGGTCACTTTTGACCCTATCGTGATAATTTTAAACCAAGCTGTTGGAGGTTAAAGTTGTACGTACATAAAATATCAAAGGCCTGGACATTCCAGTTTTACTCATGAGTCTTTGAAAAGCATCATAGGGACAGGGGCATTTTGACCCCAGGGCCATGATTGAAAAAAAAATCGTTCAGGTCAACTAGATAAACCTATATTTCATTGTCTGTTTGTTTGAATTGGGGTTTAACGGCCCAGTCAACACTATTTAGGTCATTTTAGCCGGTCTGTTTACCTATTCAAACTTTTCCTGAACAGGCTATACGTAAGCGGTTAACCATTACAGTGCACATTCTTTCGCCAGAAACTGACAACTGCCCTTCTTGAATCAGCGGAAGGGATAGAATGACCGCATTAAAAAAAGTTCATGATCAATCTCCACGAAAGAATGTTGCCGACCCCGGCAGGTATCGAACCCGCATCCTCCTGATCACCAATCAGACGCGCATGCAATTGAGCTACCGAGTCCGGCACCTATATTTCATACATGACGGACCCGAGCCAGGTTCACAAATGAAAGAAAGAAGAAAGAAAGAAAGAAGTTAAATTATCCCATTTATGGCTAGCGTGTCAAAATGGGACAGTGACAGTGAAGATCCAGATCAGACTCCGCGTATGATCAGGCCCTTTACTGTTTGCTTAAACGGTAGGGAAACCAGTGTAAAACTTATAACAAATAAAAATATCTTGACATTCCTTAAATTGTGTATGTACTTGTCAAAAGCTATACGATGGATGGTTCTCTGTTGGTTCTATCGGTCACTGACGGGTTAAGACTGTTGAGCATTATACAAAAAAACCAAATGAAGCATGTTTTTAGATATACGTCCGTTTCAATTATTTCGAGCCAATCGTTAATAAGATGTGGGCCAGAACCGCAGTACCCATAAAAACACACACCTGACCTTCCGTTGCAGAAACTGGCGTGTTAGTACAAATTAAGTATCACTTGAAGAATTATTTTCTCAGACTCTTAACTCATGTAACTTGGCTTTGATGCTTCGTTGCACAGGAGTCAAACCAAGAGCCCCCGCCCATTGGGGCTTGGAGAAATAGATTTGGCTGCATGATGCTTCCACGCAGAGCTGAAACTGACCGCATATGAGTACTGGTTAACCGCTTAGACTGATTTAGCCTGCCCAGGCAAAGTAATGAGAGTCAGACCGTTTGGATAAGCCCTATTGGTTTCATTGGGCAGCACGGCTTGAGATGTCATTTCATCTCAATGTCAGGTAAAAGTCCCACCAAACTGGAAGCAACATCTCCAAAATGTTCTAAATAGTGATGACGGGGGCGTTAAACCACAATCAAACAAACAAACAAAGAAGACATACTCAGTTATATTAGCAATTATCAGCAAAAGGCCCCAGTTGCAGACCAGAATGCAAATTTAAAATGTAACTGGGGCCAGTATTTAACATTGAAAAGACTTGGTCCGGAAAGGACTTTCAAGTAAATAAATCGGTCTAGTCATGTACGGATTACTGAATGTAATAAAGAATGTTTCTGTAATTACACGTTAGTTAACAGTTTTACCTCCTCTTGATAAACGCCCCCGCCCATCGGGGCTTGAAGAAATAGATGGGCTGTATGATGCTTCCACGCAGAGTTGAAACCGACCCGCAACCGAGTACTGGTAAACCGCTTAGATGATCTAAGCCCGCCCAGGCAAAGCGGTGCATGTCGGACCCGTCCATGCTTATAAACCCTTATTGGTTTCATGGGCGGCAGGGCTTGAGATGTCATTTCATTCCAATGTCGAGTAAAAGTCCAACAAAATTTGAAGCAACGTCTCAAAAACGCCCTTCACAGTGGTGACGGGGACGTTTAACCTCAAATCAAACAACGGCCTCCGCGGCCTAGTTGGTAAGAGCGCCAACTCTTAATCATTAGGTATCTCACCACTGTACTTCGAGCATGGCTCGGGTCACATGCGAGACGCCAAGTTCTGCAACGGAGGGTCAGGTGGTCTTTCTCCGGGTACTCCGGCTTTTGCCCACCTATGATTAACGATCGGCTCGATATGAGGGAAATAATCTTGAAAGGGCCGTAAACCAACCCCCCCCCCCAAAAAAAACAACCTCAAATCAAATATAAACAAATCCTCTTATGCAACTAAGTCGGTCGTAATCCGAGAAACATGCACGGTTAGACACCGTGAAGTACGATTTTAGGCAACTCTTAACAAAATATTTATAACTGCAACTGCTGGCACCATATCAGCAGGAAGGCACCATATCAGCAGCAAGGCACCATATCAGCAGGAAGGAATTGAGCCTCACTCGAAGTTCAGTGTACCTAAAAAGGTACTTTTAATCACAGAGAGAATTAAGCTAGCACATCAGTGCGATTTGATGATTTCTTACCACGGATAAAACCATTTAGGTCCCGCCCATCGAGGCTTCGAAAAAATAGATTGGGCTGCATGGTGCTTCCACGCAGAGCTAAACCGACCGCACATGAGTACTGGTAAACCGCTTAGAGGTCTAAGCTTGCCCAGGCAAGCTGTCTAGTGGTGCGAGTCGGACCGTCCTTTTGGTTTCATTGGGCGGCGGGACCTGAGATGTCATTTCATCTCGATGTCGGTTAAAAGTTCCACAAATTGGAAGCAGCGTCTCCAAAAATGACCTAAATTGTATTGACGGGGGCATTAAACCTCAAATCAAGAAAACAAATTGAGATGCCATTCATCTCAATGTCGGGTAAAAGTTCCACAAAATTGGAAGCAACGTCTCCAAAATGACCTAAATTGTATTGACGTGGACGTTTAACCTCAAATCAAACAAACAAAACTCATTTCTTGTGATAAAAATATTTTATTTCTATGGAACTAAAATGACAATTTTCCGATGGAAATATGTTATAATTGTCTTATTTCTATTTGAAAACAGATTGTGGGTACTCGTTAGAACCGTCTCATGGAGGCGGTTCTAACGAGTACCCACAATCTATGTTTCTGAGCAAGAATACGGAAACAGAGGATCTTACACGAGTGGTCATTTCATATGCAATTTATGAAACGAGCCTTCGGCGAGTTTCATAAATTTCATATGAAATGACCACGAGTGTAAGATTATCTTTATCATATGACTACTTTATATGTCCCCGGCTATAAATTGTATTGACGGGGGCATTAAACCTCAAATCAAGAAAACAAATTGAGATGCCATCCATATCAATCTTCTTTCTTTTTTTGAATGTTTTCATTGCTCTTAAAGGAACTCATATTTGATTTTTATTTAAACTGGATTTTATCGCCTTTTAATTTGACAAGTTTTCTACTTAAAATGCATTGTTGATATGGACGTCGTCATGACGTTACTTAATCCTGCCAAAGTGTTATTACACGTGTGGTCATACGATATTTATTACACGACGTTATCCACTGCTTATCAACGAGAAGCCTCCGTGGTGCAGTGGTTAAGCTACTCGCCTTGTAAACCAGGGATCGCAGGATCGATCCCGGGCTTCTCCAGACTTTCGGATGAGTCTTTAAACCGAGGTCCCGTCTCCGTATGACCTTAGCTGTTGGTGGGACGTAAAACTAAAACTCACTCACTCACTCACTCACTCACTGCTTATCAACGACGTCATGTGATAAACTATTGTACACCACTGTAAACGAAACTTTTCTGTTTACGCACCGGGTGCATATGTATCCATTTCACGGACTTGTTAACACGGTGGGAACACAAGGGAAGCAGTTTTGTCCTGTGTGAGGCCACCATGTTAACAGGTCCATGTGATCATTAATCCCACTTTACATCAATGTACAGTCGAACTTCGATGGCTCGAACCCCTTTGGGACGATGAAAATTTATTCGACACAGCGGTAGTTCGAGCCACTGAGGGTTACTGCCAAGAGTCATAATGAGATACTTTGAAACATTTTTTCCATGTTCTATAATGAAAATAAATGCTGTGTGTACTCATTAGAATCGCCTCACCGAGGCGATTCTAATGAGTACACACAGCATACATTTGCAGGATAAAAGACTAAAATCTTCTTAATTATCCCCCACTATTTCTTATGAAGAGGAATTCCCTAGGGACTCAGAACGGGTTTGACTCAGCCATAGTAAACGAGCCATCGATGTTCGAGCCATCGATGGTCTACTGTATATTTCTTATTAGACCTTATTTTTTCTGCAAGTTAGAACCACGTCAAGGAGACGGCGCCAGAACCTCTATTCTTGCCAGCTGTTCAAAACTCACGACATCGTTAGTTAGCAAATCGTTAAAACTTTGAACATTTATTATGGCAAGTATGCTAATATTTTTGCTGAAAAAAAATGTGAGCAGCTTTTGCAAATGCAAAATCTGCTAACATTTTTTTTTTCAGCAAAAATACCAGAATTTTAGATACTGTACTTGCTAGAACAGTTAACAATATGACCACCCAAATATATAGAATACTACACGTTTTTTTTTTATATATATCGGCCCTGGCCCTGTCTCTGCCCGAGCCAGGGCCAATATCAAAACAACCGTGTTATATTCTTTTTATCATATACAGTAAAATTCCTTTATTAAGACCACCTTTGAGACTATTCAAAAGTGGTCTTTAAGACCACTTTTGAACAGTCCCAAAGGTGGTATCTGATCAGAGCACACTGTATGCAGAAAAATAAAACGAGAATAACTGCAACCTACTAAATAAGCTTTCTAAAGCAGAATTAGTCTTAATTTTAGGTGGTCTTAATAGCGGAATTTCAGTGTACTTATTTCCGTAAAAAATATTATAAGATGCAGTAAATACATGGTTTGTGTCTTTAATAATACCATATAAGCGACGAACCTTAGATAGTTTCATAGGTGCGAGCTTCAGCAAGCCCTTATAAAGACCACTTTTAAACAGTTCCAAAGGTGGCCTTAATATAGGATTTTTTTGTATTTGAACGAGACTATGAATTAGCTTTACGCAGATAAAGAATTCACGTATACAGTGAGTGAGTGAGTGTTTGAGTTTTACGTCCCACCAACAGCTAAGGTCATACGGAGACGGGACCTCGGTTTAAAGACTCAACCGAAAGTCTGGAGACGCCCGGGATCGATCCTGCGACCCCTGGTTTACAAGGCGAGTAGCGTAACCACTACGCCACGGAGGCTTCTACGTATACAGTGAAATTCCGCTATTAGGACCACCTAAAATTATGACTAATTCTGCTATAAAAAGCTTATTTTGAAGGATACACTTAATTTCTCTGTGTATGTTCTGCCTACAATGACCTCTGGTCAAGGACCACCTTTGGAACTGTTCAAAAGTGGTCTTTAAGACCACTTTTGAACAGTCCCAAAGTTGGTCTTGATATAGAAATTTTACTGTAGTTTGCTGCGTACGTGCATCTGAAGAAAATAAATTGAATTATGCTATGGGTTCTTTTCTCAATAATTTGACAGCTAAAAATAACAAAATTCCATTTGAAAAGTGTGATTTCTTCTTATTATTTTCTAGTGACATTAAAGATATCATTATCTAATATGAGTGTTATACGAATCAACAATTTGCTGTATTTGCTTGGGGTGTAGCTTCTTGTGTGTCTTTAGGCCTTCAGTCTCATGTTTCCGGAGAAAAAAGAAGTCCACATATTCATGCGCTGCTGGAATTGGAACGCAGTGTAATTAACTTCAAATGAAGTTTTGTCACGTCGCCTTCTCCCGCAAAAGCGATTTGCTTGAAGACATTAATAAAATAATTGTCATTTTCACAGCGTGTAGGGCATTCCCGTTTTATAATTAGATGCTATCACATGCATTTGTTTTTACAGCAAAATATTTTTTTCCCCGCAAAACCGCATTCTATAGTCGAAAGTCAATGCCTCGAACCCTTTAAGGGCAATGAACTATGTTCGAAACAAGAGTAGTTCGAGTCACTGGGGGCTAAATCATAGCACTAGGTCAGGGACACACCCGTGAGACGTAGTGCATTTTTTCTCTACTTCTCTGAAGAAAATCCATGATGATTTTCATATATAAACTGCAAACATAGGTTGTTGGTGCTCGTCAGAACCGCCTCATTGAGGCGGTTCTAACGAGTACCCAAAACCTATGTCTTGGAGCAGAAATAAGAAACATATTGTATACCCCACGTAAACCCAAGTTTGCTCTATATAAAGTGGCGTTTATGGGGGTGTTCCTTTCACGGACTTGTTAACAAGATGATAATAGGGATATCGTTCAGAATTTCTTTACAATAAATGTGTGTCAAGGGTACTCATTAGATTTGCCTCATCGAGGCAATTCTAATGAGTACACACAACATACATTATGAAGATAAATTAAGACAATTTCCCGCAGTAAGCCCAAATATTATTAGCTGCGAGGTTTGGGAAATTGTTTCCTAAGGGATCAAGATTGGTTGATTTGGATTTAACGGCACGTCAACCCTTGTTGGTCATTTTGCGTCGTCTCCCAGGGAAATGGAGGAATGAGATAGAAGAGATAGTAGAGGAGGTGAAAGTGAGGGACAGAGGAGAAACAAGAAAATGAATGGAAGTGTAGAAACAGAAGAAATAACAACGCCCCCTATCTACCCATACCTGCTGCAAGGACAACAGGCCTTGCCCAACTGTAAGCCAATATCGGACGGACGCCCCGGTGATGCAAGATACATGTCACCTTCGGCTCAACCAACCACCACCCAGTAAGGGATCAAGAACGAGCATGATCATGAACGAACATCATTGCAGTGACGTTCATCATTGCATTTCATTAGGCAGTTGCTAGACCGTCCAAGTATGTTGACCAGTTTGAACTCCGTGCAGACGGCCCCCGCCCATTGGGGCTTGGAGAAATATATGGGCTGCATGATGCTTCCACGCAGAGCTGAATCCGACCCGCATACGAGTACAGGTAAACCACTTAGAGGATTTAAACCTGCCCAGGCAAAACGGTGTGAGTGTCGGACCGTCCATGCTTATAAACCCTATAGGTTTCATTGGGCGACAGGGCTTGAGATGTCATTTCATTTCAATGTCGGGTAAAAGTCCCGCACAATTGGAAGCAATGTCTCCAAAATGACCATTACAGTGTTGACGGGGACGTTAAATCTCAAACCAAACAAACTCCCCGCAAACAGGATTAAGCTGAAACGCCGAGAAAGTATTGATATACAAGTTTTTCTGATGATTGTAAGAATTCACAAACGCGGAATACAACTATTTTGGTTCCGAAAGAAGCCAACAACAAAATGCTATTACATGTACTTGTACAGTCAACCCTCTTAATACCGACATTCGTTATAATGGCAAAACCCATTATAACGACAATTTCAATTGAACGAATTCTTAGCTCAAGGCTTAGCCTCGATTCCGAGCGACGTGGACTTCCCTCGGGTTGGATGATCGAATCCATTGTCATGAAAGATTCTTGTAATTTAATATACCAAGAAACAAATGTTATAGATATTTGTTAGAATCGCCTCACCGAGGCGATTCTAACAAATGTATATAACATTTGTTTCTTGGAGCAATGATGTGGAAGAGAGCTTTTATAACATATCATACTCCTAACTGGGATTCTTTTTAACGACAAATTCATTATAACGGCACAATAATAGGGAACAAATGCTGCCGTTATAACGCCGATCCTCTGTATCACCATAAATGCTCTGTACATATAATTATCGTGGATATGCCGTTTTAAACCCAGATCAGAATATACATGTATGTACCACAATCTCACCTAGGTACCATATATCTTTCTTGCCTCTCAAACGTCAGATATAGGTTGTGGGTGCTTGTCCGAACTGCTTCACCGAGGAACCTTTGTCGAACTTTGTCGAATACCTAAGATCTATATTTATAATTTGGTCCTTACGTGTAACCACAATTTACGATAAGGAACAGGAATGAAAAAAATGATACTCGTGTAATGCCCCATTTTCTTGCAAAAAGTGGTGTTTTAAAGGTGGTCATTATACGGACGGATCACGTTTCGTATTGGGTTGACATGTGTATACATTATTTTTTCTTATGTCTACTCAAAGACATAGGTGGTGAGCACTCGTTAGAACCGACTCAATGAGGCGGTTCTAATGATTACCTACAACCTTTGTTCTCAGTCTAAATACGCATACTATCAGAAAATTTAACATGTTAATTGGAGGAATGAACACTGAAAAATGCTCTGTGTCTATTGTGATGCAAGATTCCAGTAAATCTGATGTTGTTATTCCTATTCGATGTTTGTTTTTGTTCCAGCAGACAAAGTCGCAAACAATATGTTGTTGTGACATTATACATTTAACAATGTAACAATCCCAGAACTTGGCAGCCCTGAAATCGCTATTTTCAGTCATCCATTGATGAATCTTTCTTGCTGGCGAGGTGAACCTTCTTTAAGCCAAGTCTTCAATTATGATATTTAACGGTATCCTGCTGTTCACGACAATTGTTTGCTTGTTTGTTTGAATTGAGGATTAACGTTCCCGCCAACACTATTTAAGTAATTTTGGAGACGTTGCTTCCAATTCTGTGGAACTTTTAGTGGACACTGTTTTTGTTTATGTCATAGGGCGCAATAAAAGACTTTTTCATTTTATATGTCTTGGTCTTATTTATATGTCCCACGCAAAGTTCCTTAATTTCCCATCCGTTTTTACCTGACACAGTCCCCAAATTTCGGTTAGTTGTAGTAGGATAGCTGGTCAACCGTATACTGTATGTCTACGTAGTTATTATCGGATAGGTAGTGCTTTAGGTGTATTGACCTATTGATCTATTGCATATGGTTTACACATCTATTCACCCGTGTATGCATCGGTGCACTTAGTTATACGCTATCGATGCATATACATCTCATTTTACATGTCATTTAATAAATACATTTATATACTGTATTTGCAGGTTAGTAATGTCAGCTTTTATTTATCACACGTAAAGGATTATACTGATATTATTTCAAGTCAGGAATAATGTATTTCTGAAGGTTTTTAAAACATTTATTCATTTTCATTGTAGACGTTCTGAAGGTGCCGATGGCAAGGCCAGTAACTCTTGTATGTTACTCTGTTTATAATCTTGAATAGGCACTTAGTTATACGCTATCGATGCATATACATCTCCATTTTACATGTCATCTAATAAATACATTTATATACTGTATTTGCAGGCTTTTGCTTCATTTAGAATCCTTTTAAACGTCAGAGCCTGGTTGGGGCAAGGGCATTCAGCCCCAACGTAACCAGAAGCCCTGTAGCAGTGGTGGCCAGTGTACTTTGAAGCCAGCCGATGACGATGGAAACAACGTCGATGGTGTGACGGCACAACTACGGTAGCCGTGGAACCTGAAGTGTCGACTTGTGGATCGACCTGATCGTTTTTCGGGACTTCCGGAAGGAATATTTTGTGCACATATATTATCATGTTGAGCTCAGTGTGACGCGCGTGATATTCTTTGGGCCCAGGATACTGATATTCTACTACAATCAACGATGGTGGATGTTCGGTGATATCGCGTGTGGTTACCGCTGTGTACTCGTGATTGTGCTGTGTTGAACATACTGGATGTTCATTATTTTGTGTGTTTATTTTAATTTTGTGCATTCCATTAGGATTGACTGGATATTTTTAATATTTGGATATATTTGTTGAAGGTACGATTTTAATTGCCTTGCCATCACCTTTTGTTTCATTCCTGGTTATTGCCTGTCTGTGAATTGCTCAAGCTGTGTGTCTGTGAACTTCACAATATAGCAGAAATGGAATAGTCCAAATCCGATCGTTTCATGGTCTCCGATCGCAGTTCATATACACGTCGCTTGAGTTGTTTATTTACATGTATAAAACACAACTTGCTTTCATGTAGACATATGTTTATCGCTTGTCTGTGAATCGATCGAACGTTCTGCCTGTGAGCTGCACACTGAATACACATGTAGCTTATATCCGATCTACCGATCGTTGTGTTGTCTCTGTGTGCATCGTTCGGTTTGTTTACATACATGTAGTGGACAGCTGTTCTACTTTTGACAGTTCCAAAAATAGAAACATATGTACATGCACCATCCATTTCATTTATCACCTTTTTCTCATTCATTCATTTCACATCGGGTCGGAGCTGGTTTGTTAAAGTGTGATAATTCATTCCCTAGAATGTAGTGTAGTGTAGACCCAGAATATAATGTCCTTCCCAGTCTAGTTATAATTTTAAGAACCCCGCATCTGTGTCATCTTTGTTAGGAAAACCCATCCTTTTCGCCGTCGTGTATTTTGTCACGTGACCTCCCGAATATATCCGTAACTTCCCGCCCAGCCCAAAATCCCAGCCCTTAGCGTTATTCGTTAATTCCTGGTTATGCCTGTGTTCTGATTGTTATTAGAATTAAACTCCCGTAAGAGTTTGGTCCGCAAATTATTAAATTGAACCCCAGTTTGCGTGAAAATTAAAATTTTCCGGTAAAATGCGGAAGTAGACGAAGCTGCCGTCGGCTTATCGAGAGTTTAATGTTATATACCTGTGATAAACGGTATAGCGTATACGATCCCTACTGGCCCAACGGTAAAAGCGCTGGACTTGTGAGCTGTCGAAGCGAGATCGAATCTCCGCAGTGTCATATATATATTTTTTTCCTTTTCTTTTTTTCTGAAGCTCTTTTATTATTTTGTGCAACGTCTTATTCCCAGATTGTTGTTTTTTCCCCAAAAAGTGCACAACTTAATTGGAAGATGAAAAACACGATGGTATAAAATTTAAATTTTTTCCGGAAAAGTACGGAAGTAGTCGAAGCTGTCGTCCGCTTAGCGAGATTTTGTTGTTATATACCCATGAAAAAACGTTGATGTATACGAGCCTCTCTGGCGCAAAGGTTAGAGCGCAGGTTTTATAATTTGGCGACTCGAGTTCGAATCTCCGCGTAGTCAATTTTTTTTTTTTTTTTTTTAGTTTGTTCTTAGATTTTGCTGAAACATATTTTATTTATTTGTGCCACTTATTGTTTCCAATTTATATTTTTTTCCTAAAAGAACTCAATTTATCGGTAAGATGGTATACATGTGTGAACTCCATTATATGGTCGTTTTTGCTTTGCATTCCTTATGAAGTATAACAGTCTTGAAACAATTTCAAGAAATTATTTTTCATAAAGGAAGTGAAACACCATCAAACTGTTACGGAATTTTGCTTGTTTTCGACGTGTGTATTTTTGTTTAAAGAAAAATAAGACATGTAAGTACGCAACGTATCACTGTTGAGTAGGTGCTACGTTATTTTTGTTCATTTCCTTAATCGTTTGCAATGCAGACTAAGAGTAGATTGTTGTAGCATAGGTGCTGAATTACGTTACTGTACAGTAGGTAGTACGTAATAGTACGGGGCTATAGGTATACTACTGTACAATAGGTAGTACGCCATTAAATAAGTGAAGGAGGAAAACAGGAAGATAGTTAAAAAAGGCGTGAGTTATTATTCTCACTGAAAAATAATAAAGTGAGTTAGTCTTCTCACAAAGGGACAGACAGAGGACAGAATTGACAGTTTTATGCTTCAGAGAAATGGAAGCAATGTCAGAAAGAGAAAGGAGACTTCTAAAAAGACAACAAACTCAATTAGAAATTGAGAAAGAGAATTTATTAATAGAAATAGAAAGACAAAACAGAACTATAGAACTGTTAAGGAGGCAAAAAGATAGTAAGAAAACGGACATGGACAAGTCACAGGACACGAGTCATAAAGACACAGAAGCAAGGCAAACTGGAAGCTCATTAGCAGTAGGTGGAGCTACAGTCGAAACAGAGAGACAGAATACAACTAAAAGAACGGAGTCTTCAAGATCTACTCCAACCGATTGGAAAATACTAGATACAACAGAAGGCTCCCGTGATCATGATAAAAGTACAGAACATGTTACTAGGCCAAAGGAATTGAGTGCTTATGATCCCGCTTTCACTCAGGATTTAGAGGAAAGATACGAAAGATTGAAGAATGCTACTTCGTTCGGAAGCGTTGGAAAACATGAGAGTAGCGGAGACAGACATACAATAGATAGAGTAGATTTGGATATTAGCGAAAGATGTAAGAGGCTGACCAAATCTTTAACAGAATCGTTAGAACGCACACGTGCGTTAGCAAAATCCAGAGAGGAACAGAAGGAGAAATCTGAAAGGCTGAGGAGTGTGTTACACAGCACAGCGTTTGAAAGTGAACCGCGTGCATCAACAGGTGTTAGTGCAGATAAAGAGCACCTGAGTCTCACTCCTTACCTCATAAAGAATATGGATAGTAAAGGGGTAGAGAGTGAAATCTTTAAGCCGCGGGATCCTGATCCTATGAGTGGAAGCTACTTGGGAGATTACTCAACCGTTGAGAAAATCATTCCAAGAATCAGCACTCTAGATCCAACAAGGAAAGAATTATGGGACGTTGAGGCCCAAGAAGAAGAAAGAAGCATCACAGAGCGGGTGAAGAAATTAGAGTTTGAAGAACGGTTATTAGATCAATACAATGAAAGAAAATCGGCTGAGGAAAAGAAAAGAAGGTCAAGATTAGAAGAAATAAGGTTGAGAAAACATGCAGAAGAAGAGGAGAAGGAACGTTCGGAGAGAATCTCGACATTAAAAGAAAGAGAGAGAAAGGCTGAATTGCGCTTGAGAGAGAAGCTGAAGGCACAGATAGAGTATGAAAAAAGATTGGAACAGCTTTCAAAGGAGGAAGAAGCTTTAGGATTAGAGGAAGTACATTGCAGGGATGAAGTTGAGATACACAGTATGCCATGGATTAAACAGGAACTCCAACCTCAAGTTGAAGAGCAACAGATAACAGACAGAGAAACAGAACTCAAAAGTAGGGCGCAGCAACTGAAACAACTCGAGCCCGAGTTTCAGCGGAAGAAAGAGGATATTCTATCAAAAGAAAGGGAATGTAGAGACGAAATTTTGAGACATAGTCTACAGATAAAGAGGGAGCTCCAACCCGGAGTTGAAGAGCGACAGATAGCAGAAAGAGATATAGATCTCAACAGGAGAGAGCAGCGTCTAATAGAGCTAGAGGCTGAGCTTCAGCGCAAAGAAGAAATAAAGAAGAAATATTTCTTTCAAAAGAAAGGAAATACAATGAAGAGGTCAAGATAAAAACTCTGCCAAGTAAACAAGACTTCCAACCTAAATTGGAGGAGAGACAGACGACAGGAAGAGAGCAAGAGCTAAACAGTCGCGCGGAGCATTTGAAACAGCTCGAGGTCGAGCTTCAGGAGAAAGAGGAGAGATTAAGAGAAGCTGCAGAAATTAATGAGCGTCTTCTACCGTACAGAAGGGACTCTCAAAGCCAGGTTTTGACAGAGCTAGCTCTGAAAGAACAGGAACTGAATAGACGAGAAGAATATCTAAGGCACTTAGAGGCAGAGTTGGTACAGAAAGAGGAAGTGATGAGGGCTAAGTTAAACTTGAAACCGAGAAATATTGTACAGGAAGAAACGAAAGAACAGTCTTGTGAAGGAGACAGCTTGAAAGTGGATCTGAGTAGTGCCAATGCAAAACAAACGGATGACAGTACTTCTGCTAAGATACAGAGAGAAATATCTCCATTTGTTAAGCCCTACATTAATTTTTTCTCTGGGGCAGAGCCTGTGCCAAAGAACGAAAGCACGTTTGAAGAATGGAAAGTTGAGATAGATTGCCTGAGAAAGTCTTCCAATATACCTGAATATGCAGTAAAGCAATCTTTACGCAATTCACTAAAAGGTGACGCCCGAAAAGCTGTTGTCATGCTGGGTGCTGACCCAACAGTAGAACAGGTGATAGAGAAGCTTGAAAGAACTTTTGGAAACGTGGCAAGCGGTCAGTCAGTACTCCAGGAGTTCTATACCGCTGAACAGAAAGAAAATGAAAGTGTTGCATTATGGGGCATTAGGCTAGAGGAAATTTATCAAAGAGCTGTTGAGAAGGGATTTGCTAGTAATGAGCAGAGGGACAAACAATTAATAGAAAGGTTCTGGAGATCACTTCGAAGTATTGATTTGCAGAATGCAACTAGTGTATATTATCATTCTGCAACATCATTCGAAGCTTTAAAGCAGAAAGTAAGAACAGAAGAGTGTGCTATGGCAACTCATAAGAGTGCCTTAGCAAAGGGCGCACAGAGAGGAAGGGAAGGGTATTCGAATACAAAAACTGTCGGCAAATCTACTGTGTTACATTCTTCCCCTTCCCTAGAAAAGGGTGACAAGGCAGGAATACAACACCAACCTGTTCTACAAGATCCTGTCACATACAAAATGGTTAAAGACCTTGCAAAAGAAGTTGAGGCAATGAAAAAACTTTTGGAACAAGGACCACGGTTTCCATTTTTTGGAAAAAGACAAGGCCAATTCAAAGGAAAGGAAGAAACAGGAAAGAATGTAGAGAAAGACAAAACAGTGCCAAAGCAAGTTAATGTCGATGCAAAGAAGCAGTCGTCAAACAAGTAGGTGTCCTCATTGATGGGCAAATGGGAGACACTACAGGGATAGAGATAGGCCCTAATAGAAAGTTTATGAATTTGCTTGTGGGCAGAGATAATGTCAGTGATATTTGTATCGACGGTGTCACCACAAAAGGACTCATCGATACAGGGTCACATATCACTACAATAGCTGAAGAATTTGTCAGATCACTGGATCCAGTCCCGACACTATATGATATAGAAGATCTTGGACTGAAAGTCAATGTTGCTAATGGCCAAACATTGAAGTACTTGGGCTGTGTTGTAATACGTGCAAGTGTTCCACGTTTCGGGGAAGAGACTGTTCTTGTGCCCTGTTTAGTTGTCCCTATGACAGAATACAACGAAGAGGTACCTGTCATAGTGGGAACTAACTTAATCAACCGGGTATATCAGTGCATTGAAGAAAATGCAGATGATATTCCGACTGAATGGGCAACAGCTTTTAAAGCGATCAGAAATGATCAAGTTGGAGTTGTCAAGACAACTCGAAAGATTGTACTGCAGCCCAAGGAATCTAAAACAATCACTGGATTAACAAGGAAAATCCGTAATTCAGAAGCAGCACTGACAGAACCACTTGAAGACGGTTTGTCGTCTAAAGTGTTTCTCTGTCCAAGGGTGGTGAGGACTAACAAACCTGGTACAACCGCACGTATACCAGTACGGGTTTGTAACATGTCCGCCAAAGTTGTGACGATTCCAGCTGATGCGCCGATTTGCAATTTGGCTGAAGTAAAAGTGATGAACAGGGATCCAGTGAAGGAAATGACTGAAAACTTCACCGCTGAACATCATCAGCAAGTAGTGACCACAAGCAACTCCGACTTCAATCTTGAAGGCACTGTATTGACGGAAAATCAAAAGGCCGAGGTCCAGTCATTTCTTTCGAAATGGACTCATGTGTTCTCAAAAGGACCTACGGATCTAGGGAGAACAAGTTTGGTCGAACATGAGATTCACCTCGACGATGAACGGCCATTCAAAGAACCTTACAGAAAGATCCCTCCGGCACTGGTGGAAGAGGTCCGAGAGCACCTAAAAGAAATGCTGGAAATAGGTGCTATTCGCGAGTCCACCAGTCCTTTCAGCTCTAATGTTGTGATTGTCAGGAAGAAGGATGGGACGATTCGTTTCTGTATAGATTACAGGAAACTGAATCAGCGTACCGTCAAGGACGCATATCCCATACCTCGCATTGATGACACACTTCATTCACTTGCCGGATCCAAGTATTTCTCCACTTTAGACCTAAAAAGTGGATATTGGCAAGTGGAGCTGAAAGAAGACGATAAACCGAAGACTGCCTTTCAGGTGGGATCTCTCGGTTTCTTTGAATGTAACCGGATGCCCTTCGGGTTGTGTAATGCGCCGGCAACCTTTCAAAGACTGATGGAAAGATGCATGGGAGAGTTAAATCTCCGTGACTGTCTCATCTATCTTGACGACATCATCATTTTTTCATCAACATTTGAAGAGCACCTGGAGCGTCTTCAGGCAGTGTTCAAGAATCTTGAATGACACAACCTGAAACTGAAACCGTCCAAGTGTGAGTTCTTCAAAGAACGGGTTACATATCTTGGACACGTGGTTTCAGCAGATGGAATACAGACCGATCCATCAAAGACTGAAGCAGTCAAGGACTGGCCAGTCCCTAAGAACACAAAAGATGTGCGCAAATTCTTAGGTTTCACCGGTTACTACAGGCGCTTCGTCAAGGGGTATGCATCCATTGTTCGACCACTGAACGATTTGCTAGTTGGACACCCAACAAATGCTCATGGCAAGAAGAAAACATCTTCAGACAAAGCCACACCGTTTAAATGGACTGACGAACAGCAACAGAGTTTTGAAACCATTAAGAATCGGCTCATGAACCCTCCTGTACTTGGTTATGCAGATTACCGTTTGCCATTTACACTTCATACAGATGCTTCGGGCACCGGTCTTGGCGCTGCTCTTTACCAGCAACAGAATGGTGCCAACCGAGTGATTGCTTTCGCAAGTCGTAGCCTGAAGCCATCTGAGAAGAATTATCCAGCACATAAACTGGAGTTCTTAGCTTTGAAGTGGGCTGTTACTGAGAAGTTCCATGACTATCTATATGGACTTAGGTTCGAGGCGGTCACAGACAACAATCCCCTCACTTATGTTCTCACTACAGCCAAATTGGATGCAACTGGTCAGAGGTGGATTGCTGCATTATCCAACTACAACTTTGACCTGAAGTACAGGAGTGGGAAGAAAAATGCCGATGCTGATGGGCTATCCCGAATTCAGGAAGCGGAAGAAACACAAGTTGTGTTTCCAGAGGTGCTGAAAGCAATTTCAGCTGCTTCTCAAATTGTCTCTGAGGAATCTCCTCTTGTAGAAAGTGTATCACTTTCTGACACTGCGCCCAGGGATGGTACACCAGAGAGGATACCAGAAGAGACAATTCAGTCGCGTGCACTTTCCGAGAAAGACTGGCGTTTGGCACAGAAGGAAGACCCAACAATAACATTGATAATTCAGCATCTGAAGACAGACGCTAGGAAACCCGCTCCGCAGGTCCTAGCGAATCCTATGTATGATGCTCGGTATGTCAAAAATTGGGCCAAACTGTACCTGTGCAACGACATTCTTTACCGGAAGGGGACTGTCAACAACCAGGAATTTCAACAACTGGTTGTACCGCTTGCACTTCGGGATGGTATTTTCAAAGCTCTGCACACCGATCTCGGCCATCAAGGTCGTGACAGGACGACCTCTCTCATTAAACAGAGGTTTTACTGGCCGGGGATCGACAAGTTCGTTGAACAGAAAGTGTGGAGCTGTGAGCGATGCACACTTCGGAAAGCCAATCCGGGCATTAGCGCCAAATTGGTCAACATCGAATCCACCATGCCCATGGAGATCGTGTGTATAGACTATCTCAGCTTGGAGAGGTCTAAAGGAGGGATTGAGAACGTGCTTATGATCACGGATCATTTTAGCCGTTATGCTCAGGCCTTTCCCACCACGAACCAGACTGCCAAGACAACTGCCAAGGTTCTGTTTGAAAAGTTCATTGTGCATTATGGCTTCCCAGCCAGACTGCACAGTGATCAGGGTCAAACGTTTGAATCTAACGTGATTCGGGAGTTGTGCAAGATCGCTGGCATTGAGAAGTCGCGGACTACACCGTATCACGCCATGGGCAACGGGCAGGTTGAACGTTTCAACCAGACGCTCCTGCAGATGCTAGGCACTCTTGAGGAGTATCAGAAGAGCGATTGGAAAGCGCATGTACCCACTCTTGTACATGCTTACAACGCTACCATGCATAGCTCAACTGGATACTCCCCTTATTTCTTGATGTTCGGTCGACATCCACGTCTGGCCATAGATGCCTTTTTAGGGTTGACGCCAGATACCATGCCAGCAACGGATAAGACCGAATATGCAAAGAAATTGAAGGAGCGCCTGCAGTTTGCTTACCGGACAGCCGAGAACGCAGCCAGGAAGAGTGCCACCAGGCAAAAGGCCTACTATGACCTTAAGGCCAGGCACTCATGTCTCGAGCCAGGAGACCGAGTTCTTGTGAAGAATGTCGGGTTGAGGGGAAAGCGGAAGATCGCTGACCGTTGGGAAAAAGTACCCTATGTGGTAATTTCCCAACCGCTCCCCGATATTCCCGTGTACGAGGTTAAGTCTGAGAAACCTCGTGCAAGGAAGACAAGAATTCTTCACAGAACCCTTCTGCTGCCCTTCTCGAGCATATCTCCTCGTGTTGATAGGATGAGGCCGGTACAGAGCACCGATGGTGGATCGACAAGTGTGCCTGATAGTCAACATGACGTGGTTGACACTCGGCCACCTACGGAGGAACCTGATTCCACTGTGGAAGATTCGGATGGTGGTTATGATGCCAGCATTTCGAGCTGTAGCCAAACAGACGACATTGCCTTAGCTGACACAACTGCCAGTGTCAATGGTAGAAATGGCAAGTATGTTGTTCCTGCGAAGCGAAAGCCCGGAGAGCCAGACTACAAGCCACACTACACATCTTCTCATGTGCCTTCCGAATCTTCATACAGTGGAAGACGTCGCGCTAGGCCACAACGGGTCCGCAGGAGGCCACAGTGGATGAACCCGACTGTATGGGACTTCAGCCAACCATACACTATTACTGTTGACAAGGACGACGTCGCATTCTTGTAGAGCAGGTTGGGAAAGCAGTAGAGATGGACAACATCGGGTGTGATTCCAGAACCATTGTAGCCAGTGTGTACATAATTGTACAAATGGGTTTTAATTATCAAATCCTCATACCATCATTTGTTTTCATTCCCATGATTCCCACTGCTCAGTCCATTTTTACATTTTATCCCATTTGGTAACACTTTGGGCGGACTGAGTCTTAAGGTGTTATATCCTATGTACTGTCCTATGAGATAAGTCCATGGGAAGTTATGAATTTACCCTATTCGCACCATTTCTGAATTATAATTAACGAATCATGTGTGGTTTAATTGCAGAAAGAACTGGGTGACTTACATTGATGTCATGGTGCCAAGGGTAAGTATATTATCAACCATTTTTGTCAATATTATGACATGTCAGTGGTGGATGTCGTACTGTCATCATCATCATCATCATCATCATCATCATCATCTATCTATCTATTGACATTACATGTGCTAACCTTTAAATTTAATGACGTGAGATGTTTTCAGATCTAAATGTCGGGACGCCATTTCAGAAAGGGGGGAAATATGTCATAGGGCGCAATAAAAGACTTTTTCATTTTATATGTCTTGGTCTTATTTATATGTCCCACGCAAAGTTCCTTAATTTCCCATCCGTTTTTACCTGACACAGTCCCCAAATTTCGGTTAGTTGTAGTAGGATAGCTGGTCAACCGTATACTGTATGTCTACGTAGTTATTATCGGATAGGTAGTGCTTTAGGTGTATTGACCTATTGATCTATTGCATATGGTTTACACATCTATTCACCCGTGTATGCATCGGTGCACTTAGTTATACGCTATCGATGCATATACATCTCATTTTACATGTCATTTAATAAATTCATTTATATACTGTATTTGCAGGTTAGTAATGTCAGCTTTTATTTATCACACGTAAAGGATTATACTGATATTATTTCAAGTCAGGAATAATGTATTTCTGAAGGTTTTTAAAACATTTATTCATTTTCATTGTAGACGTTCTGAAGGTGCCGATGGCAAGGCCAGTAACTCTTGTATGTTACTCTGTTTATAATCTTGAATAGGCACTTAGTTATACGCTATCGATGCATATACATCTCCATTTTACATGTCATCTAATAAATACATTTATATACTGTATTTGCAGGCTTTTGCTTCATTTAGAATCCTTTTAAACGTCAGAGCCTGGTTGGGGCAAGGGCATTCAGCCCCAACGTAACCAGAAGCCCTGTAGCATTTGTTTGTATTGGAGTTTTACGGTCCAGTCAACACTATTTAGGTCATTTTTGAGCCGGTCAGTTTACCTATCGACACTTTCCTGGGCAGGCTTATACGTAAGCGGTTAACCAGTACAGAGCACATTCTTTCGCCAGAAACTGACAACTGCCCTTCTTGAATCAGCGGAAGGGAGAGAATGACTAGTGGACACTGAGATGAAATGACATCTACAGCGAAACCAAAACGCTTATATCCAGTGGACGGTCTGATTCACGCCACTTTACCTGGGCAGGCTTAGTCTTTCTAAGCGGTTTACCAGTACTCATGTGTGGTCTGTTCAGCTCTGCGTGCAGCCCACCTGTTTCTCCAAGCCCCGACGGACGGCGAGCGAACTGTTCACGACAAACCCTAACTTTTGCAAACAATGTAGATCCTGATCAGATGGTTTCTTCAGAAGCCATCTGATCAGGACCTACATTGTTTGTCATTCAGTTTGCAAATTTGAATGAAAAAATTAGTTCAGTAATTTGATTGGTTGAAATGTAAATGGGTGTGGCTAACTTAATTTGTGCAGCGGGATAAGGGTTAAAACATGCATGACACACTGAAACTTCCACCAAATATCATGGGACAGGTTCACTCCAAACTATAACTTCAATTGCTAGAATATTTTGGGACGTTCGAGCCTCACTCGGGTCACATGTGAGACGCCATCTGCAGCGGAAGATCAGGTGGTTTTACTCCGGGTACTCCGGTTTTCGCCCATCTCTGATTAACGATAAGCTCAATATAAGTGAAATAATCTTTAAAAGGTCGTGAAAACATGAACAAAAACAAAACAAAAAAAAAAAAAAAAAAACACCTTTTGGATCTTGAAAATTTGTAGGCATGGCGTCAACAGTATGTGTTTTGATCATCCCTCTAAATCCCACTTTACACAGAAAAAAGTGTGTGTGTGTGTGTGTGTGTCTGTGTGTGTGTGTGTGTGTGTGTGTGTGTGTGTGTGAATTCGGGTTTAACGTCGCTTTCAATAATTTTTCAGTCATATCACGACTGTGTCTGGTTGCGACAGGGAGCTCAATGCTCACTTTTATAGTGCTACCTCACTGAAGTATCATGTCCAAGACACATTACATGATACCACACCCAGTCACATTATCTTGACACTGGGTCGACCAGTCCTTGCTCTACCCCGTAAATCTGAGTGCCAAGCGAGGAGCAGCTACTACCATTTTAAAGACTTTGGTATGTCGCGGCCCGGGATCGAACCCGTGACCTCCCGTTCCCCGGAGCGGACACTCTACCAACTGAGCTATACACAGAAAAAAAGACCGGAGGCGACAGGATATTCAATATTTTTCTTATTTCTGCTCCAAGACATATGTTCTTGATGAGCCGGTTCTAACGAGAACCCATAACCTTTGTTAAGGGCATTTACCCTTTTGAAGTCATGATAGAATGCATTTTCTTGCACACCAGACCAGGAAATCCGTGATTTTACACTGGGCTAGAAATGTATGTTCTGACCCTGGTGTTCCGACCCAAATCGAATATAATCGCGTGTTTACAACCTCATGCGCGGCGTCGTCATGCGTGACGTCACTAAACATTCCTGTTGTGTCATCACAAAATGGCGGATGTTGGTAACCGAAGTGACTGCAGCATTGAAATTCCGCGCTAAGAAATGGAAGGTATGCAAGAAAAAGAATCCAGTATGGATGCGAGGGGTCGATAGAAAAATCCGTCCCTCGGGATCACTTTCCGGCACCACTCGGCAAGCCTCGTGATGCCGGACAGTGACCCTTGGGACGGATTTTTCTATCCACCCCTCACACCCATATAAGATTCTTATAATGTCACACAGATGTGTTTATCCTAATGGACATGCTTAATCATAGGGCCAGTCAAGAAGCATAATGGGCATGACTTAATGATATATATTTTCGAACTTCAGTATTACATTGGGCAGCTGTGTGTTCTCATTTAAATTACCTCACCGAGGCGATTCTAATACGTAAGCTTTTTTTTTTTGGTGTGTGTGTGTGGGGGGGGGGGGTAGAGAAAATTAACAGTTGAAAATTAGATCAAGGTCACAAGAATCTTTCTGTTATGTTGCAGTGATAAATTGTTGCAAGTTTTATCATAGTCATCAATCAATTCAGAAGACAGAGTGCAGAGGGTGCAATCCATTTTGGCCAAAATTGACAGGTTTTTTTTAGACCTGTGCCCTTGAAAATAGTCAAGGACATTCAGACCTATTTAATCCTCCATCCTAGTGAGGTAACCATGCATGCTGGTCAGAATCCATCCATATGTTCCGGAGGTATAGTACTTCCATCACAAAAACACGCCTATACAATTACATTGTAAATTTTACCGCCGGAAAATTGAAAATTGTAGCATGATTAATTGTGATATTTTTCTTATTTCTGCTCAAAATAGTGATTGTGGGTACCCGTTAGAACCGCTTCGGCGAGGCGGTTCTAACGGATACCCACAATCTATATTTTAGAACAGAAATACACTAAGGTTTACCCCTGTAAATCCTGCGTTTACTAGATAAAAGTGGGGTTCAAGAGGGCCAAAATAATATATGTGCGTTTTCGTGATGAAACAGGCTAGCACACATGGAATCTACATCAAAAACAATAATATTATGTTCCCATCCCCTTGGGGGAGGGCGCATATTTCTGGACAAACTTGGATGGTGATGTTCCTCGTGCGGCATTCGATGGCGTTTATATTTCGCAATTTATTCGATTTACCAGAGTGTCTAGTCATGTAATTGACTTCAACACTCGTAATAAATTGTTAATTGCTAAAATTCTTAATCAGAGTTATCGGTATCATAAACTACGCAAAGTCTTTTCTAAATTTTATAGACGTCATTCCGATTTAGTTTCAAAATCCAATGTTGGATTTAAATATCTTCTGCAACAAGGTCTATCGGAACCCGAATTTTATGGTGTCTCAGTATATAAATTCAGAAAAATATATACTTTCAATCAATTCAGTATCCAATGCTTCGATATAAAAATAAATGTTATACGACAGACTGCATGCTGGGTAGTTAACCCTATCGCGCTTCATGGATTTGCTTCGCTCTTTAATTTTACGCCGGTGGGTCAGGCCTTTATGGAAGCCGATAGGGGACATTTTGACTTGTCACTAACGATTTGTGACTACCGACTTGCGACTTATGACTTTTTACTTGTGACTTTTGACATACCTCAAGCAACGGCCGATTTCGGACAACGACGGCTAAGATTCCGGTGAGGCAAGCGATTTTTCTCCTTCTGTTTTATATTGTTTGAAAAATGCCACCGAAAAGATCGTATGGTAGGTTATTTACTCTGATTTTGTGAATTTTTAAGACTTATGACTTGTCACTTATGAATTTTGACTTATGAGTTTTGACTTGTCACTTATGACTTTTCACTTTCGAATTGTGACTTTCGACTTATGACTTGTCACTTATGACTTTTGAGTTTTGACTTGCACCTTAAGACAATTTCTTGGCGCGAATCTAAAGTAATAGGGCATAACAACACAGGCGGTAGTAAATTGTCACTAAAACAGAGTTGATAATACATGAAACAGGGTCTTCTAAGTGGCATTTCTAAACAATATACACCGGAATTGTCGGTGCCGTTGTCCGCTACCCGATATTTTTCGGGTTTGCACCAAAAGTCAACAAGTCATAAGTCGAAAGTGATAAGTCACAAGTCATACATCACAAGTCAAAGTTATAAGTGGCAAGTCATAAGTCATACAAAGATAACAAAAACAGAGTAAAAAACATAAACAAGTCTTCTTAATGGCATTCATCAAACAATATAATACAGGAGCAGCAAACTCGCTGGATCGACACCATCGTTGACCGCCGTCTTCCACTGCGTCAGATTTGTCGAAAGTCAAAAGTCATAAGTCGCAAAAATTAGGCATGCAACTCCGACGTCGCAAGTCATAAGTCACAAGTTCAAAAGTCACTAGTCAAAATGTCCCCTATCGGCTTCCATAGGCCTTAGATCAATCTATGTCAGTTCCAGCGTAAAGGCTTACTTAGAATTAACATTTAATTTTATGTAGTTTTGGCTGGTACCTGATGCTCTGTCTCTAGCTGGGCCCATCGGAGTCTAATTGTCATTTTTTGTTGCTCCAGCATTTCAGTTATTTCTTGCTATCGACTCCTTTTTGTTTGTTCAGCTCCATGGTTGTTTGATTTTTGTGTTCTCGGAGATGTTGCACTGATGAGTCAGGAAGCCTTCATGCGGACTTAACAAATTATTTGTCTAAATCGCGACGGAAGAAAGGTCGAGGATTGCGGCCGCGTAAAATCGATTTAAGCCCCTCAGTAAGATACTTTTCACCGACGTTCCAATGCGGTTCTTCTGTCGCGGTTTACGTTTTTTACAGTTCGTTTTTGAATGTGTGTGCCGCTTATATTTTTTTTGTTTTGGATAGCCAGTTGGCAATTTTTGGGGAAAGTAACTGTCCTTTCGGCTTACCGCTGTTGATGTTTCCATTGGGGTCTAGTAATTTCATGTTTGTGTTTCGTTCCTTTTATTGTCTCTGATGGGAGGTGTGGGTTAATTGTATCGATTCCTGATCATTGCCTTCACTTTTATTTTGGTAAGTCTATTATGGCAACATGCATATAACAAAGCCTTGATTCTACTGTGATGACCCTGACCTCATTTTTAAGCCATACAGTTCTTTGGATCATATTTATAGTATGGGGCATAGTTTTCTTATTAAAACGTTGTTTTAGAAACTAGACAGAATCTCTTCTTTATTAGCTGAATCATCCTTTGCTCTATATTTGTTTTTCAAGTAGGTGCTTTTTGGAGCATGTGCTTTAACTTCTTCTAGATAACTTCCATTCATTGTATCACTATCTGAATTCCCCTTTGCACAATTGTAGCATCTGTCAAAAGTCCTTGCTAAAAACGACATTTGTGCCATATCCCAGACTTGTAGTTCTTTGTCAGTGTTGTTCAAACCCAGATAAAGCGTGTGCACAACAGCGCTGCTTTGCACATGCTAAAACAGCCAGTGATGGCATTTCAGGTTTTAACCTCTATAATTTGAACATGTAAGTGCGGCTAGTGGTATGCCTAGAAATATCTGTCTTGCTCTTCACTGATTATGGTTTCCAAGTTGCAATAATACATAGTTTGACAGCAAGATATTATGAATTATTGAAACAGACAGTGCTCTCTTTAAAATGTTTTATCTTTTTTAAATACATTCTGGTATTTGCAGTCACCAGTTGATATCAACCTACTGCGTTTTGTAACAAGCAGGACTCTGCATTCGTTCATCACGAAATACAGTGTAATTTTGACCCCATTGAACACCACTTTTATACAGTAAAACTTGGGTTTACAAGGGTAAACCTTATTTTTTCTTATTTCTGCTCTAAAAGAGCAGAAATAAGAAAGATAATGTTTACGCCTGTAAAGCCCTGTTTTACTACATAAAAGTGGGGTTCAATGGGGTCAATATTTAAATGCTTGTTTCCGTGATGAATATCCGCATTTCTCGTCACTGATTATGGTTTCTAAGTTGCAATAATACATTGTTTGACAGCAACATACAGTAGAATCTCGGTGATTCGAACGCCGATTTTTCGAAACTACCGGATTTTTCGAAAGTGTGTGTCAGTCCCGATCTTTTTTGCTATTATTTTATGTAAAAATATTACCGATTTTTCGAATTTCGATTATTCGAAAAATTCGATTTTTCGAATAAAATTGTCGGTCCCCATCAAAGAAATTCCTATTAAAACCCATCTCCAAATTCGAAGTCAAAATATGTCAAGCACATTATTCATGCTTGAAGAGCATGTTTTCTTTGAGCTTGTTCACACCCGACTGATTTCACAGGTGCATTATATTATTGTGTATACAGGTAATTGACACTTAGTTAATCCCGAGCTTCTTAATTGATATAATGGTAGTCGGTAATGAGCATCGATATGAAGTTTTCCTGTTTGATATTTTAAATAAAGCGATTTTAATCTGAGACCTGATGAGCATATGGGATATTTTGGAAACTGAAAGTAGACGATTTTCAGAGAAACTCAAAGACAGTTGAAAGTGAAAATAGAAAATAAAAATGCAGTACACGAGTGACTAGAAACATGTGGTTTGCCAGCACAGACTTCAACAGTATGCTTATTGCATTCTGATCTGGATCTTTGCTGACTACTCACAAGAGCCATTTCTGTCCCGCCTTTTAACTGGTTCAATAGTTTGTCTGTTAGAGATATAGTGTTTCACATTACACAATTGTTGCGGGATGTTAAATGGTTCATGTTCTTTTGTTTCCTTTTTAGACGAGATACTTTGCTCTTATATAGAAAGTCAGTGTTCTTGCCTATGAACAAAATGCAGTCAAATATTAAACCAAAGGAAAACTTCCGAACATTTCCGAAAACAACCGATTTCGAAAATTCGAACTCCCGATAATTCGAAGACAATCTGACGGTCCCTGTCACTTCGAATTATCGAGGTTTGACTGTATTATGAATTATTGAAACAATGCGTACTCTCTTCAAAATGTTTTAGTTTCTAATACAGTCTGGTATTTACAGTCACCCTACTGTGCTTTGTAATAAGCAGGACTCTGCTTGCGTTTCTATCCTAAGGCCTAAAAAGTTTTTTCACGTACATACCGAACACGGGAATGGGTCGGTAGGTCGCAAAAACTTTTAATTTATTTTTTTTTTTTCAAAATTTTATTCGAGGAAAAAAGCAAAGAAAAAAAAAGAAAAAGAAAAGATAAAGAAACGACAAGACACATTAGAATGGTTAAATTTTAACTATATTACCTGAAAACGGGGCTTGAAGAAACAGATGGGCTGCATGATGCTTCCACGCAGAGCTGAAACCGTCCGCACACTTGTACTGGTAAACCGCTTAGAGGATCTAAGCCTGTCCAGGAACCGCGGTGCGAGGCGGACCGTCCATGATTATAAACCCTATTGGTTTCATCTCAATGTCGGGTAAAAGTCCCACAAAATTGGAAGCAACGTCTCCAAAATGACCTTTACAGTGTTGACGAGGACGTTAAACCTCAAATCAAACAAATAAAACCTGGAAACGTTAAAAGCATCAAGGAAGCAGAGTTTCAAGTTTTAGTTGAGTTAATTTTTTACAGTTTTATGAATTGTTATCAAAATTGCTAGAAAATATTCAGCTCGGTTGAAAATCTTCTTTTTCTCTGGATGGCAATGAAAATTGCAGGGTCGGCGCAAAAAAGGAGGACCGGTCGGCAGCCATTTTTTTTAGGCCTGGTGATTTGAGTAAATACAGGGGCGAGTCAATATAAAACCAGACAAATTTATTTTTGGGCGAGATCGATCTCTTCTGTTTCGATGTAATTGCCCTCTAGAATGATACACATGGACCAAGGCTGTTCCAGTGCCATCAGCCCAGAACTGAAGAAGCGAGAGTCCTTGTCTCCGACCCATTCCTCGACTGCCACCAAGACTTCTTCGATGATCCGCAAATGATGTTCACGGATATCCTTTTTCAAGTTTGGGAATAGGAAATAGTCACTAGGAGCTGAGTCGGAGAATAGGCGGGGTGCGGTATTAGCGTACCAATTCTGCGCAATGGCATCCATTGCTAGTTTGGACTCTTGCATTGTCCTGTTGAAGCAGAATCCTTTGTGGAGTTTACCTCCGCGTTTTTCACGGATCGCAATTCTCATTTGGTAGAGCAAATTTGCATAATACGCACATGTTATTTCACTTTTCTCTGGCTCATAATAATGGAACCAGGTCTCATCTACAGTCACCTTCGTTTCACCCAAACCGCTTCAACAATACGCTGCATACTGATGCTCTGGTTGCCATTTGCTCGTCGCTAAGGGATTTTAGGACCCAATGCGCATACCCAAGCGATCATGTAAAATTGTTGAAAAGCTACCATGTGATTTGTGTAATACATTCGCTATTTCTTCCACCTGAATTCGCCAATCAGATTACTCCAGATTCCGCACTTTTGTTACAGATTTCTTCACCGGTGGCATCTAATTGGCGTCCATACCTGGTTTCGTCTTCTAAAGACGTTCTACCACGTTTGATTTTCCCAACCCAGAATTAACTTGACCATACGATGGTGCAGAAGATCAATATACATTGGCCAACTCGCAGTGCATGTCCTGGCCTGTTTTCCCTTTCAAATACAAGAACCTAATTACAGCACGCACGGTACTTAACTTTTGACGAAAAGCTTGCTTTTGAATCGCTAGCCATCATGCCTAAAACATGTATAGAAACAAGGCATGAAAATCTTGGTGGAAATGAGGAGGCTGGTTACTTACAGACTTGCCCTCGTATCTAAACCTTAAATAAGTTGAAGTCATTACGCAAACACGCCTATACAAATACATTGCCACCTTTATCGCCGAAAAAATGAAAATTTTAAGATGAAAAATTGTGATATTTTTCTTATTTCTGCTCAAAATATAGATTGTGGATTTTTGAAAATATCTGAGGGTCACTGATGAGGCCTAATTGGCCGAAACTAGCTAGTCTGGCCCAGAAAACATGTACACTCCATATTTTTCACTTCTGTGGTGTATTCCTTGCTTCCAAAGGTTAACCCTTTTATAGAACATATTTAACTTCACTACAGCTGGTGTGTGGGAATTGTGGTGGCGGTAAAACGTCTCCCTGCCCTACATCATAGTGTAGATTATATTTTCTTGTCCTTTGGGATCATTGATTCCATTGTGGATTTTTGAAAATATCTGAGGGTCACTGATGAGGCCTAATTGGCCGAAACTAGCTAGTCTGGCCCAGAAAACATGTACACTCCATATTTTTCACTTCTGTGGTGTATTCCTTGCTTCCAAAGGATAACCCTTTTATAGAACATATTTAACTTCACTACAGCTGGAGTGTGGGAATGTGTGGGGGCGGTAAAACGTCTCCCTGCCCTACATCATAGTGTAGATTATATTTTCTTGTCCTTTGGGATCATTGATTCCATTATGGATTTTTGAAAATATCTGAGGGTCACTGATGAGGCCTAATTGGCCGAAACTAGCTAGTCTGGCCCAGAAAACATGTACACTCCATATTTTTCACTTCTGTGGTGTATTCCTTGCTTCCAAAGGATAACCCTTTTATAGAACATATTTAACTTCACTACAGCTGGTGTGTGGGAATGTGTGGTGGCGGTAAAACGTCTCCCTGCCCTACATCATAGTGTAGATTATATTTTCTTGTCCTTTGGGATCATTGATTCCATTGTGGATTTTTGAAAATATCTGAGGGTCACTGATGAGGCCTCATTGGCCGAAACTAGCTAGTCTGGCCCAGAAAATATATACACTCCATATTTTTCACTTCTATGGTGTATTCCTTGCTTCCAAAGGATAACCCTTTTATAGAACATATTTAACTTCACTACAGCTGGTGTGTGGGAATGTGTGGTGGCGGTAAAACGTCTCCATGCCCTATATCATAGTGTAGATTATATTTTCTTGTCCTTTGGGATCATTGATTCCATTGTGGATTTTTGAAAATATCTGAGGGTCACTGATGAGGCCTAATTGGCCGATACTAGCTAGTCTGGCCCAGAAAACATGTACACTCCATATTTTTCACTTCTGTGGTGTATTCCTTGCTTCCAAAGGATAACCCTTTTATAGAACATATTTAACTTCACTACAGCTGGTGTGTGGGAATGTGTGGTGGCGGTAAAACGTCTCCCTGCCCTATATCATAGTGTAGATTCTATTTTCTTGTCCTTTGGGATCATTGATTCCATTGTGGATTTTTGAAAATATCTGAGGGTCACTGATGAGGCCTAATTGGCCGAAACTAGCTAGTCTGGCCCAGAAAACATGTACACTCCATATTTTTCACTTCTGTGGTGTATTCCTTGCTTCCAAAGGATAACCCTTTTATAGAACATATTTAACTTCACTACAGCTGGTGTGTGGGAATGTGTGGTGGCGGTAAACCGTCTCCCTGCCCTACATCATAGTGTAGATTATATTTTCTTGTCCTTTGGGATCATTGATTCCATTGTGGATTTTTGAAAATATCTGAGGGTCACTGATGAGGCCTAATTGGCCGAAACTAGCTAGTCTGGCCCAGAAAACATGTACACTCCATATTTTTCACTTCTGTGGTGTATTCCTTGCTTCCAAAGGATAACCCTTTTATAGAACATATTTAACTTCACTACAGCTGGTGTGTGGGAATTGTGGTGGCGGTAAAACGTCTCCCTGCCCTACATCATAGTGTAGATTATATTTTCTTGTCCTTTGGGATCATTGATTCCATTGTGGATTTTTGAAAATATCTGAGGGTCACTGATGAGGCCTAATTGGCCGAAACTAGCTAGTCTGGCCCAGAAAACATGTACACTCCATATTTTTCACTTCTATGGTGTATTCCTTGCTTCCAAAGGATAACCCTTTTATAGATCATATTTAACTTCACTACAGCTGGAGTGTGGGAATGTGTTGGGGCGGTAAAACGTCTCCCTGCCCTACATCATAGTGTAGATTATATTTTCTTGTCCTTTGGGATCATTGATTCCATTATGGATTTTTGAAAATATCTGAGGGTCACTGATGAGGCCTAATTGGCCGAAACTAGCTAGTCTGGCCAGAAAACATGTACACTCCATATTTTTCACTTCTGTGGTGTATTCCTTGCTTCCAAAGGATAACCCTTTTATAGAACATATTTAACTTCACTACAGCTGGTGTGTGGGAATGTGTGGTGGCGGTAAAACGTCTCCCTGCCCTACATCATAGTGTAGATTCTATTTTCTTGTCCTTTGGGATCATTGATTCCATTGTGGATTTTTGAAAATATCTGAGGGTCACTGATATGGCCTCATTGGCCGAAACTAGCTAGTCTGGCCCAGAAAACATGTACACTCCATATTTTTCACTTCTATGGTGTATTCCTTGCTTCCAAAGGATAACCCTTTTATAGAACATATTTAACTTCACTACAGCTGGTGTGTGGGAATGTGTGGTGGCGGTAAAACGTCTCCCTGCCCTATATCATAGTGTAGATTATATTTTCTTGTCCTTTGGGATCATTGATTCCATTGTGGATTTTTGAAAATATCTGAGGGTCACTGATGAGGCCTAATTGGCCGATACTAGCTAGTCTGGCCCAGAAAACATGTACACTCCATATTTTTCACTTCTGTGGTGTATTCCTTGCTTCCAAAGGATAACCCTTTTATAGAACATATTTAACTTCACTACAGCTGGTGTGTGGGAATGTGTGGTGGCGGTAAAACGTCTCCCTGCCCTATATCATAGTGTAGATTCTATTTTCTTGTCCTTTGGGATCATTGATTCCATTGTGGATTTTTGAAAATATCTGAGGGTCACTGATGAGGCCTAATTGGCCAAAACTAGCTAGTCTGGCCCAGAAAACATGTACACTCCATATTTTTCACTTCTGTGGTGTATTCCTTGCTTCCAGAGGATAACCCTTTTATAGAACATATTTAACTTCACTACAGCTGGTGTGTGGGAATGTGTGGTGGCGGTAAACCGTCTCCCTGCCCTACATCATAGTGTAGATTATATTTTCTTGTACTTTGGGATCATTGATTCCATTGTGGATTTTTGAAAATATCTGAGGGTCACTGATGAGGCCTAATTGGCCGAAACTAGCTAGTCTGGCCCAGAAAACATGTACACTCCATATTTTTCACTTCTGTGGTGTATTCCTTGCTTCCAAAGGATAACCCTTTTATAGAACATATTTAACTTCACTACAGCTGGTGTGTGGGAATTGTGGTGGCGGTAAAACGTCTCCCTGCCCTACATCATAGTGTAGATTATATTTTCTTGTCCTTTGGGATCATTGATTCCATTGTGGATTTTTGAAAATATCTGAGGGTCACTGATGAGGCCTAATTGGCCGATACTAGCTAGTCTGGCCCAGAAAACATGTACACTCCATATTTTTCACTTCTGTGGTGTATTCCTTGCTTCCAAAGGATAACCCTTTTATAGAACATATTTAACTTCACTACAGCTGGAGTGTGGGAATGTGTGGGGGCGGTAAAACGTCTCCCTGCCCTACATCATAGTGTAGATTATATTTTCTTGTCCTTTGGAATCATTGATTCCATTATGTATTTTTGAAAATATCTTAGGGTCACTGATGAGGCCTAATTGGCCGAAACTAGCTAGTCTGGCCCAGAAAACATGTACACTCCATATTTTTCAGTTCTGTGGTGTATTCCTTGCTTCCAAAGGATAACCCTTTTATAGAACATATTTAACTTCACTACAGCTGGTGTGTGGGAATGTGTGGTGGCGGTAAAACGTCTCCCTGCCCTACATCATAGTGTAGATTATATTTTCTTGTCCTTTGGGATCATTGATTCCATTGTGGATTTTTGAAAATATCTGAGGGTCACTGATGAGGCCTCATTGGCCGAAACTAGCTATTCTGGCCCAGAAAACATGTACACTCCATATTTTTCACTTCTATGGTGTATTCCTTGCTTCCAAAGGATAACCCTTTTATAGTACATATTTAACTTCACTACAGCTGGTGTGTGGGAATGTGTGGTGGCGGTAAAACGTCTCCCTGCCCTATATCATAGTGTAGATTATATTTTCTTGTCCTTTGGGATCATTGATTCCATTGTGGATTTTTGAAAATATCTGAGGGTTACTGATGAGGCCTAATTGGCCGATACTAGCTAGTCTGGCCCAGAAAACATGTACACTCCATATTTTTCACTTCTGTGGTGTATTCCTTGCTTCCAAAGGATAACCCTTTTATAGAACATATTTAACTTCACTACAGCTGGTGTGTGGGAATGTGTGGTGGCGGTAAAACGTCTCCCTGCCCTTTATCATAGTGTAGATTATATTTTCTTGTCCTTTGGGATCATTGATTCCATTGTGGATTTTTGAAAATATCTGAGGGTCACTGATGAGGCCTAATTGGCCGAAACTAGCTAGTCTGGCCCAGAAAACATGTACACTCCATATTTTTCACTTCTGTGGTGTATTCCTTGCTTCCAAAGGATAACCCTTTTATAGAACATATTTAACTTCACTACAGCTGGTGTGTGGGAATGTGTGGTGGCGGTAAACCGTCTCCCTGCCCTACATCATAGTGTAGATTATATTTTCTTGTCCTTTGGGATCAGTGATTCCATTGTGGATTTTTGAAAATATCTGAGGGTCACTGATGAGGCCTATGTGGCCGAAACTAGCTAGTCTGGCCCAGAAAACATGTACACTCCATATTTTTCACTTCTGTGGTGTATTCCTTGCTTCCAAAGGATAACCCTTTTATAGAACATATTTAACTTCACTACAGCTGGTGTGTGGGAATGTGTGGTGGCGGTAAAACGTCTCCCTGCCCTACATCATAGTGTAGATTCTATTTTCTTGTCCTTTGGGATCATTGATTCCATTGTGGATTTTTGAAAATATCTGAGGGTCACTGATATGGCCTCATTGGCCGAAACTAGCTAGTCTGGCCCAGAAAACATGTACACTCCATATTTTTCACTTCTGTGGTGTATTCCTTGCTTCCAGAGGATAACCCTTTTATAGAACATATTTAACTTCACTACAGCTGGTGTGTGGGAATGTGTGGTGACGGTAAAACGTCTCCCTGCCCTATATCATAGTGTAGATTATATTTTCTTGTCCTTTGGGATCATTGATTCCATTGTGGATTTTTGAAAATATCTGAGGGTCACTGATGAGGCCTAATTGGCCGATACTAGCTAGTCTGGCCCAGAAAACATGTACACTCCATATTTTTCACTTCTGTGGTGTATTCCTTGCTTCCAAAGGATAACCCTTTTATAGAACATATTTAACTTCACTACAGCTGGTGTGTGGGAATGTGTGGTGGCGGTAAAACGTCTCCCTGCCCTATATCATAGTGTAGATTCTATTTTCTTGTCCTTTGGGATCATTGATTCCATTGTGGATTTTTGAAAATATCTGAGGGTCACTGATGAGGCCTAATTTGCCGAAACTAGCTAGTCTGGCCCAGAAAACATGTACACTCCATATTTTTCACTTCTGTGGTGTATTCCTTGCTTCCAGAGGATAACCCTTTTATAGAACATATTTAACTTCACTACAGCTGGTGTGTGGGAATGTGTGGTGGCGGTAAACCGTCTCCCTGCCCTACATCATAGTGTAGATTATATTTTCTTGTCCTTTGGGATCATTGATTCCATTGTGGATTTTTGAAAATATCTGAGGGTCACTGATGAGGCCTAATTGGCCGAAACTAGCTAGTCTGGCCCAGAAAACATGTACACTCCATATTTTTCACTTCTGTGGTGTATTCCTTGCTTCAAAAGGATAACCCTTTTATAGAACATATTTAACTTCACTACAGCTGGTGTGTGGGAATTGTGGTGGCGGTAAAACGTCTCCCTGCCCTACATCATAGTGTAGATTATATTTTCTTGTCCTTTGGGATCATTGATTCCATTGTGGATTTTTGAAAATATCTGAGGGTCACTGATGAGGCCTAATTGGCCGAAACTAGCTAGTCTGGCCCAGAAAACATGTACACTCCATATTTTTCACTTCTGTGGTGTATTCCTTGCTTCCAAAGGATAACCCTTTTATAGAACATATTTAACTTCACTACAGCTGGAGTGTGGGAATGTGTGGGGGCGGTAAAACGTCTCCCTGCCCTACATCATTGTGTAGATTATATTTTCTTGTCCTTTGGAATCATTGATTCCATTATGTATTTTTGAAAATATCTTAGGGTCACTGATGAGGCCTAATTGGCCGAAACTAGCTAGTCTGGCCCAGAAAACATGTACACTCCATATTTTTCAGTTCTGTGGTGTATTCCTTGCTTCCAAAGGATAACCCTTTTATAGAACATATTTAACTTCACTACAGCTGGTGTGTGGGAATGTGTGGGGGCGGTAAAACGTCTCCCTGCCCTACATCATAGTGTAGATTATATTTTCTTGTCCTTTGGGATCATTGATTCCATTGTGGATTTTTGAAAATATCTGAGGGTCACTGATGAGGCCTCATTGGCCGAAACTAGCTAGTCTGGCCCAGAAAACATGTACACTCCATATTTTTCACTTCTATGGTGTATTCCTTGCTTCCAAAGGATAACCCTTTTATAGAACATATTTAACTTCACTACAGCTGGTGTGTGGGAATGTGTGGTGGCGGTAAAACGTCTCCCTGCCCTATATCATAGTGTAGATTATATTTTCTTGTCCTTTGGGATCATTGATTCCATTGTGGATTTTTGAAAATATCTGAGGGTTACTGATGAGGCCTAATTGGCCGATACTAGCTAGTCTGGCCCAGAAAACATGTACACTCCATATTTTTCACTTCTGTGGTGTATTCCTTGCTTCCAAAGGATAACCCTTTTATAGAACATATTTAACTTCACTACAGCTGGTGTGTGGGAATGTGTGGTGGCGGTAAAACGTCTCCCTGCCCTATATCATAGTGTAGATTATATTTTCTTGTCCTTTGGGATCATTGATTCCATTGTGGATTTTTGAAAATATCTGAGGGTCACTGATGAGGCCTAATTGGCCGAAACTAGCTAGTCTGGCCCAGAAAACATGTACACTCCATATTTTTCACTTCTGTGGTGTATTCCTTGCTTCCAAAGGATAACCCTTTTATAGAACATATTTAACTTCACTACAGCTGGTGTGTGGGAATGTGTGGTGGCGGTAAACCGTCTCCCTGCCCTACATCATAGTGTAGATTATATTTTCTTGTCCTTTGGGATCAGTGATTCCATTGTGGATTTTTGAAAATATCTGAGGGTCACTGATGAGGCCTATGTGGCCGAAACTAGCTAGTCTGGCCCAGAAAACATGTACACTCCATATTTTTCACTTCTGTGGTGTATTCCTTGCTTCCAAAGGATAACCCTTTTATAGAACATATTTAACTTCACTACAGCTGGTGTGTGGGAATTGTGGTGGCGGTAAAACGTCTCCCTGCCCTACATCATAGTGTAGATTATATTTTCTTGTCCTTTGGGATCATTGATTCCATTGTGGATTTTTGAAAATATCTGAGGGTCACTGATGATGCCTAATTGGCCGAAACTAGCTAGTCTGGCCCAGAAAACATGTACACTCCATATTTTTCACTTCTGTGGTGTATTCCTTGCTTCCAAAGGATAACCCTTTTATAGAACATATTTAACTTCACTACAGCTGGAGTGTGGGAATGTGTGGGGGCGGTAAAACGTCTCCCTGCCCTACATCATAGTGTAGATTATATTTTCTTGTCCTTTGGGATCATTGATTCCATTATGGATTTTTGAAAATATCTGAGGGTCACTGATGAGGCCTAATTGGCCGAAACTAGCTAGTCTGGCCCAGAAAACATGTACACTCCATATTTTTCAGTTCTGTGGTGTATTCCTTGCTTCCAAAGGATAACCCTTTTATAGAACATATTTAACTTCACTACAGCTGGTGTGTGGGAATGTGTGGTGGCGGTAAAACGTCTCCCTGCCCTACATCATAATGTAGATTATATTTTCTTGTCCTTTGGGATCATTGATTCCATTGTGGATTTTTAAAAATATCTGAGGGTCACTGATGAGGCCTAATTGGCCGAAACTAGCTAGTCTGGCCCAGAAAACATGTACACTCCATATTTTTCACTTCTATGGTGTATTCCTTGCTTCCAAAGGATAACCCTTTTATAGAACATATTTAACTTCACTACAGCTGGTGTGTGGGAATGTGTGGTGGCGGTAAAACGTCTCCCTGCCCTATATCATAGTGTAGATTATATTTTCTTGTCCTTTGGGATCATTGATTCCATTGTGGATTTTTGAAAATATCTGAGGGTCACTGATGAGGCCTAATTGGCCGATACTAACTAGTCTGGCCCAGAAAACATGTACACTCCATATTTTTTCACTTCTGTGGTGTATTCCTTGCTTCCAAAGGATAACCCTTTTATAGAACATATTTAACTTCACTACAGCTGGTGTGTGGGAATGTGTGGTGGCGGTAAAACGTCTCCCTGCCCTATATCATAGTGTAGATTCTATTTTCTTGTCCTTTGGGATCATTGATTCCATTGTGGATTTTTGAAAATATCTGAGGGTCACTGATGAGGCCTAATTGGCCGAAACTAGCTAGTCTGGCCCAGAAAACATGTACACTCCATATTTTTCACTTCTGTGGCGTATTCCTTGCTACCAAAGGATAACCCTTTTATAGAACATATTTAACTTCACTACAGCTGGTGTGTGGGAATGTGTGGTGGCGGTAAACCGTCTCCCTGCCCTACATCATAGTGTAGATTATATTTTCTTGTCCTTTGGGATCATTGATTCCATTGTGGATTTTTGAAAATATCTGAGGGTCACTGATGAGGCCTAATTGACCGAAACTAGCTAGTCTGGCCCAGAAAACATGTACACTCCATATTTTTCACTTCTATGGTGTATTCCTTGCTTCCAAAGGATAACCCTTTTATAGAACATATTTAACTTCACTACAGCTGGTGTGTGGGAATGTGTGGTGGCGGTAAAACGTCTCCCTGCCCTATATCATAGTGTAGATTATATTTTCTTGTCCTTTGGGGTCATTGATTCCATTGTGGATTTTTGAAAATATCTGAGGGTCACTGATGAGGCCTAATTGGCCGAAACTAGCTAGTCTGGCCCAGAAAACATGTACACTCCATATTTTTCACTTCTGTGGTGTATTCCTTGCTTCCAAAGGATAACCCTTTTATAGAACATATTTAACTTCACTACAGCTGGTGTGTGGGAATGTGTGGTGGCGGTAAAACGTCTCCCTGCCCTATATCATAGTGTAGATTCTATTTTCTTGTCCTTTGGGATCATTGATTCCATTGTGGATTTTTGAAAATATCTGAGGGTCACTGATGAGGCCTAATTGGCCGAAACTAGCTAGTCTGGCCCAGAAAACATGTACACTCCATATTTTTCACTTCTGTGGTGTATTCCTTGCTTCTAAAGGATAACCCTTTTATAGAACATATTTAACTTCACTACAGCTGGTGTGTGGGAATGTGTGGTGGCGGTAAAACGTCTCCCTGCCCTACATCATAGTGTAGATTATATTTTCTTGTCCTGTGGGATCATTGATTCCATTGTGGATTTTTGAAAATATCTGAGGGTCACTGATGAGGCCTAATTGGCCGAAACTAGCTAGTCTGGCCCAGAAAACATGTACACTCCATATTTTTCACTTCTGTGGTGTATTCCTTGCTTCCAAAGGATAACCCTTTTATAGAACATATTCAAGGGGGTTAAAATTATATAGGCGTGTTTTCTTGATGTGCATCCTTCACTATTCAACAAAGTTCAGGAAGAAGCATAGTATCTGACGAAAAAGAAAAATTTTAATAGAGAAAAATATTATGCTTGTTATTGAAAAAAATATTTTCGCCGACTAGACATCACGAAAACACACCTATATAATTTTTACCCCCCGAACCCCACTTTTATATGGTAAAACCGGGATTTAGAGGGGTAAACGTTATTTTTCTTATTGCTTCTTTAAAATATAGATTTTGGGTATTCGTTAGAACTGCCTCGATGAGGCGGTTCTAACGAGTACCCACAATCTATATTTTGAGCAGAAATAAGAAAAAATATCACAATTTTTCATCTGAAATTTTGTGGTTGTTTTCGGCGGTAAAGTTTACAAAGTATTTGTACAGAAGTGTTTTCGTAATGGTCTGGTGACAGCCGGCTATCAGCAGACATTTCCTAATAATAATAATAATAATAATAATAATAATAATAATAATAATAATAATAATAAGGGGCTTGAAGAAATATATGGGCTGCATGATGCTTCCACGCAGAGCTGAATCCGGCCCGCACACTAGTACTGGTAAACCGCTTAGAGGAACTAAGCCTGTCCAGGAATCTCGGTGCGAGGACCGTCCATGCTAAAACACCCTATTGGTTTTATTGGGCGACAGGGCTTGAGATGTCATTTCATCTCAACGTCGGGTAAAAGTCCAACAAAATTGGAAGCAACGTCTCCAAAATGACCTTTACAGTGTTGACGGGGACGTTAAACCTCAAATCAAACAAACAAATCTAAAAATTATCTATAACTCATTTACAAGACGACTAATGTCTATATTTAGACCATACTGTCTATTTTAAGACTATACTGTAGGTATTTTATATGTTCTTTTTTTAACATTTTACGACAAATCTGCTAATATAGGTTAAAAATGATTGTGAAACATCGGGGTGAGCCATAGTGTGGTGGATAATCGACTCTTCAGGTGAGCCAAAAGCAGCTGATACCCCCGTCAGGGAAATCAAGGTTGACCTGGCGGGGACTTCCACGCCAACTCGACACTCATCCTTTTTATTTATTTATTTATTTATTTATTTATTTATTTATTTGTGTTTATTTATGCTGACTCATTTACATTAAAAAAAAAACAACAACAAAAAAAAAAAAACAGATAAATTAACATCTGTGCAATAATCACAACAACAAATACACACAGGAAAAATTGGGTTAAAGGGGGTATTCATATTTTCTTTATTTCTGCACAGCACCACTCAAAACATAGACTGTAGCTGCTCATTAGGAACAACTAAGTAACAACAAAATATTAACCATAACATACCAATCACAACTGTCGTCTGTTTTGTCTCCGCTGGCAGCATTACTGTCATGGGACCCAGATCAGACTGCTCCTCTAGGAGATCGGGGTTTTGAGGGGCTGTCTGATCTGGGTCCACACTGTATGAGCAGTCTGATCTAGGTCTACACTGTCCGAACAGTCTGATCTGGGTCCGCACTGTAGCTCCTCAGGAGATCTTGGGTTTGAAGGGACCTTCTGATCTGGGTCCACACTATATGAGCAATCTGATCTAGGTCTTTACACTCGGAAAAGTCTGATCTGGGTCCACACTGTAGGAACAGTATGATCTGGTTCCACACTGTTTGCCAGTATGCAGAACATTTTTAGAAAGTTTACAAGAAGATTCAGCGGACGACATAAACAGATGACATTTTCAGATAGCTCAAAAAAGTTAGCAGGATGGCAGGACAGCAGGATGAAACATGTTAAGTTAGCAGGATGGCAGAACAGCAGGATGAAACAATAAGTTAACAGGATGGCAGGACAGCAGATTGAATAATAATAAGTGAACAGGGTGGCAGGACGGCAGGATGAAATATTAAGTCAGCAGGATGGCAGGACAGCAGGATGAAACTAATAATTTAGGAGGATAGAAGAACAGCAGGATGAGGACTTGTTCTGAATTTCAAAATATAACATAAATAACAACCATGTTATTGGCACCTATAGCTATGTGAGAAACAAGTAATCAAATCTAGTTCCTTCCCGTCTTTAAAGCGTACGGCCGCGAAAACCCAAATTTCGTTCTGCCACAAATTCACCCAGATGAAAAAATGTTTCAAATCACAAAACATATACCATCATGTTGTAGGCAACAAAAATCTATGTAAGAAAGTGGAAATTAAATTTGGCTCCTATTAGCGTTTAAAGCGTACGGCCGTGAAAACTCAATTTTCATCCTGCTGGAAATGCAACATCAGTTTTCATCCTGCTGAAACTGTCAAGTTAGCAGGATGGCGGCATAGCAGGATGAGAAATTGTTCTGAATTTCAAAATATATACCACCATGTTGTAGACACCTAAAAACTATGTAAGAAACTAGAAATCAAATTTAGCCCTTTCCCGTCTTTAAAGCGTACGGCCGCGAAAACCCAATTTTCGTCCTGCCAAAAGTACAACCAGATGAAAAATTGTTTCAAATCACAAAAATTTAACCATAATGTTGCAGGCAACAAAAATCTATGTAAGAAAGTGGAAATTAAATTTGGTTCCTATCAGCGCTTAAAGCGTACGGCTGTGAAAACTCAATTTTCATCCTGCTGGAAATGCAACATCAATTTTCATCCTGCTGAACCTGTCAAGTTAGCAGGATGGCAGCACAGCAGGATGAGAAATTCTTCTCGATTTCAAAATATTTACCACCATGTTGTAAGCACCTAAAAACTATATAAGAAACTAGAAATCAAATTTAGCCCTTTCCCGTCTTTAAAGCGTACGGCCGCGAAAACCCAATTTTCGTCCTGCCACAAATACACCCAGATGAAAAATTCTTTCAAAACTTAAAACTTTTACCATCATAATGTAGGCAACAAGAATCTATGTAAGAAAGTGGAAATTAAATTTTGCTCATACCAGCGTTTAAAGCGTGCGGCCTTGAAAACTCAATTTTCATCCTGCTGGAAATGCAACACCAATTGTCATCCCGCTGAACCTGTCAAGTTAGCAGGATGGCAGCACAGCAGGATGAGAAATTCTTCTGAATTTCAAAATATTTACTACCATGTTGTGGGCACCTAAAAACTATGTAAGAAACTAGAAATCAAATTTAGCCCTTCCCCGTCTTTAAAGCGTACGGCCGCGAAAACCAATTTTTCGTCCTGCCACAAATTCACCCAGATGAAAAATTGTTTCAAATCACAAAACATTTACAATCATGTTATAGGCAACAAAAATCTATGTAAGAAAGTGGAAATTAAATTTTGCTCCTACCAGCGTTTTAAGCGTACGGCCGTGAAAACTCAATTTTCATCCTGCTGGAAATGCAACATCAATTTTCATCCTGCTGAACCTGTCAAGTTAGCAGGATGGCAGCACAGCAGGATGAGAAATTCTTCTCAATTTCAAAATATTAACCACCATGTGGTAGACCCCTAAAAACTATATAAGAAACTAGAAATCAAATTTAGCCCTTTCCCGTCTTTAAACCGTACGGCTGCGAAAACCCATTTTTCGTCCTGCCACAAATACACCCAGATGAAAAATTGTTTCAAATCACAAAACTTTTACCATAATGTTGTAGGCAACAAAAATCTATGTAAGAAAGTGGCAATTAAATTTGGCTCCTACCAGCGTTTAAAGCGTACGGCCGTGAAAACTCAATTTTCATCCTGCTGGAAATGCAACACCAATTTTCATCCTGCTGAACCTGTCAAGTTAGCAGGATGGCAGCACAGCAGGATGAGAAATTCTTCTGAATATCAAAATATTTACCACCATGTTGCAGGCATCTAAAAACTATGAAAGAAACTAGAAATCAAATTTAGCCCTTTCCCGTCTTTAAAGCGTACGGCCGCGAAAACCTATTTTTCGTCCTGCCACAAATCCACTCAGATGAAAAATTGTTTCAAATCGCAAAACATTAACCATCATGTTGTAGGCAACAAAAATCTATGTAAGAAAATGGCAATTAAATTTTGCTCCTACCAGCGTTTAAAGCGTACGGCCTTGAAAACTCAATTTTCATCATGCTGGAAATGCAACATCAATTTTGATCCTGCTGAACCTGTCAAGTTAGCAGGATGGCAGCACAGCAGGATGAGAAATTTTTCTGAATTTCAAAGTATTTATCACCATGTTGTAGGCATCTAAAAACTATGTAAGAAACTAGAAATCAAATTTAGCCCTTTCCCGTCTTTAAAGCGTACGGCCGCAAAAACCCATTTTTCGTCCTGCCACAAATTCACCCAGATGAAAAATTGTTTCAATACAATACAATGCAATACACTTTATTGAGAAAACTCCGGTCATATACATGACATCGAGCTGCATTTCAACAGAAGTATCAAAACATGGCAATACATTTTCACAGATTACATAAAAAGCATTTAAATAATCGGATATAACCATGGGAAATATTGTCCTAACTAGAGAAACTTCAGCAGGCACAACGCCTAAATGGGCACCGCTAATGCAACGTTAACTCCACGTTGCAATGTTGGGTTGACTCCGACTCAGTAGTGCCATAGCACCGCGCGCCCGCTGAACTGATAGGACGATAGTTGGTGTTGAGGGATGACGGGGGACGGGATGTGTATGTGTGTGTGGGGGGGGAGGGGGAGGGGGTATCGTTCTTAATACCAAACAAATATTTTGCTGTTAATGAAAGCACGAACGCAGCGGGTCGCGCGCAAAGCACAAGAACCATGTAAACTTTGCTAGCGACCCGCAGTCGTTCATACCCTCAAGAAAAGACAGAAACATTAAGTTTATTTTTTATAATTACATTCTTTGCCCCTCATCGCTGGGCAAAAAAGTACTTAAAGGGCAAACTTTTGAAGCCGAAAAACATTTGCACACTGTTTTTACTACAAAGAGCGGATCAGCGTTGACGTCACCAACGCCCGTAGGAAACCATGGTTTAGCCCGTCGTGAAGGCAACAAAAATCTATGTAAGAAAGTGGCAATTAAATTTTTCACCTACCAGCGTTTAAAGGGTACGGCCTTGAAAACTCAATTTTCATCCTGCTGGAAATGCAACATCAATTTTCATCCTGCTGAACCTGTCAAGTAAGCAGGATGGCAGCACAACAGGATGAGAAATTCTTCTGAATTTCAAAATATTTACCATCATGTTGTAGGCAGCTTAAATCTTTGTAAGAAACTAGAAATCAAATTTAGCCCTTTCCCGTCTTTAAAGCGTACGGCCGCGAAAACCCATTTTTCGTCCTGCCACAAATTCACCCAGATGAAAAATTGTTTCAAATCACAAAACATTTACCATCATGTTGTAGGCAACAAAAATCTATGTAAGAAAGTGGAAATTAAATTTGGCTCCTATCAGCGTTTAAAGCGTACGGCCGTGGAAACTCAATTTTCATCCTCCTGGAAATGCAACACCAATTTCATCCTGCTGAACCTGTCAAGTTAGCAGGATGGCAGCACAGCAGGATGAGAAATTATTCTGAATTTCAACGTCCGTCCTTGCGACCGTGCTTGCGTTCATCCGTAAACAATTTCTTCAAACGACATCTCCTCCTAAGCCACTGATCGGATTTTGACCAAACTTCACAGGAATGATCCTTAGGTGGTTCCCTTTCATTACGCAAACACGCCTATACAAATACATTGCCACCTTTATCACCGAAAAAAATTAAACTTTTATGATGAAAAATTTTGATATTTTTCTTATTTCTGCTCAAAATATAGATTGTGGGCACTCGTTAGAATCGAGGCGGTTCTAACGAGTACCGAGGCGGTTCTAACGAGTACTCACAATCTATATTTTAGAGTAGAAATAAGTAAAAATAAGGTAGACCCCCGGAAACTCCAGTTTTACTATATAAAAGTGGGCTTCAAGGGGGTCAAAATAACATATGCGTGTTTTCATGATGTCAAAGTTGTTCAAATGGTTCCGGTCCGTTGCACATCTAGGTCACAGGAGCCAAAAATATTTTTTTTTCACCGAACACTTAAAAAATCTTCTTCTCTGAAATCACAAGGCACAGGTCTTTTATATTTGGTTTGAAGCTTCATCTAGTGAACCTCTACCAAGATTGTTCAAATTATAGTGCTGGATCTCAAATCCGATGCATTTCCACTGCACCACATCGCAAATCGGCCCTTGCCTGAAGATAATAAGGAAGTAGCGGGCCTATATGCCTAGTAACGCGACTTTGAAAATGTCATAACCATTTTTTCATTAAAGTGTGTTTCATGCCTAGTTACTAGGCATATCGGTCCGTGAAGCTCCATATTGACACAATCACATTTAGGCCCGTAAACAAATATGACGCTGAGAGTGGGGGCGGGTGGGGGTGGGGGGGGGGGGGTGGGGGGGGGCGTAGGGGGACGAAATGTTTAGTGACGGCAAATCTGACAGAGCATTACGTATTTATTAGCTCACGAAGTGATCTTCGGGATCACTTTTTGTCCGTCGTCCGTCCGCCCGTCCGTGCGTGCGTCCGTCCGTAAACAATTTCTTAAACAATTTCTTCAAACGACATCTCCTCTTAAACCACTGATCGGACTTTGATCAAACTTCACAGGAATTATCCTTAGGTGGTCCCCTTTCAAAGTTGTTCAAATTGTTACAGCCCATTACACATCTAGGTAACAGGGGCCGAAAATAGATTTTTTTTCACCGAAAACTTTAAAAATCTTCTTCTCTGAAACCACAAGGCCCAGGTCTTTGATATTTGGTATGAAGCTTCATCTAGTGGACCCCTACCAAGATTTTTCAAAATTATAGTTCTGGGTCCAAAAATGCCCCCGCCCGGGTCCCTTTTGTTTTACATAGGATTATATAGGGAGCAATTTTAAAAAGCTTCTTCTCTGAAACCGCAATGCCCAGGTCTTTAATATTTGGTATGAAGCTCCATCTAGTGGACCCCTAACAACATTGTTAAAATTATCATGCTGGGGCCAGAAATGCCCCCCGCCCCGGAGCCCTTTGGTTTTACATGGGCTTATATAGGGAAAATTTTTAAAAATCTTCTTCTCTGAAACCGCAAGACCCAAGGTCTTTGATATTGGGTATGAAGCTTCATCTAGTGGACCCCTACCAAGCTTGTTCAAATTATAGTGCTGGGGCAAAATTCCCCATCCCCGGGGCGCTTTGGTTTTACATGGGCTTATATAGTGATAATCTTTCAAAATCTTCTTCTCTGAAACCGAAGGCCCAGGTCTTTGATATTTGGTATGAAGCTTCATCTTGTGGGCCTCTACCAAGATTGTTCAAATTATAGCCCTCGGCCCACAAATGCCCCGGCCACGGATCCCGTTGGTTTTACATAGACTTATATAGGGAAAATCTTGAAAAATCTTCTTCTCTGAAACCACAAGGCCTAGTTCTTTGATATTTGGTATGAAGCTACATCTAGTGGGCCTCTACCAAAATTATTCAAATTATAGCCCCGAGACCAAAAAGCACCCGCCTAGGGCCCTTTGGTTTTACATAGACTTATATAGTAAAAATCTTTAAAAAATCTTCTGTGAAACCAAAAGGCCTAGGTCTTTGATATTTGGTGTGAAATTACATCTAGTGGACCTCTATCAAGATTGTTCAAGTTATAGCCATGGTGCAAAAAATGCCCCCGCCCCGAGACCCTTTGTTTTAACATAGACTTATATAGGGAAATATTTAAAAATCTTCTTCTCTGAAACTGCAAGGCCCATGTCTTTGATATTTGGTATTAAGCTTTATCTGGTGGACCTCTACCAAGATTGTTCAAATTATAGCCCTCGGGCCACAAATGGCCCAGCCCCGCGGCCCTTTGATTTTACATAGAGTTATATAGAGATAATCTTTGAAAATCTTCTTCTCTGAAACAGCAAGGCTAGGTCTTTGATATTTGGTGTGAAGCTTTATCTAGTGGACATCTATCAAGATTGTTTAAATGATGGCTCTGAAGAAAACATTGCCATTTGGTTTTACATAGCCTTATGTAGGGAATATTTAAAAAAAAATCTTTTCTGAAATCGCAAGGCCCAGGTCTTTGATATTTGGTGTGTAGCTTCATCTAGTTGACCCTTGCCAAGACTGTTCAAACTATAGCCTTTGTTAATATTTGGTACGAAGCTTCACCTTTTTAGACCTCCCTCAACATTATGCACATTATAGCCCTGGGTCAATAATGGTCCACCCCGGGGCCTACTTGTTTCATGTACTCTATGGATCAGGTGAGCGATCCAGGGCTTTTTCCTTTAAAATCGTTTAATATATTGAATAATTTATCTAAAAAAATGATAATAATAATTGAAAATTTTCAGGTCCAAGTTTCTGATATTTTTCATATTTCACCTTAAGACATAAATTGTGGATTCTCGTTAGAACCGCCTCGTTGAAGTGGTTTGTTTGTTTAGAGGTTTAACATTCCCGTCGACACAATTTAGGTTATTTTGGACACTTTGCTTCCAATTCTGTAGGACTTTTACCAGACATTGAGATAAAATGACATCTCAAGCCCTGTCGCTCAATAAAACCAATTGGGTTTATATGTATGGACGGTCCGACTCGCTCCATCTTGCCTTGGCAGGCTTACAAGTGGTTCTAACTAGTACTCAAAATCTGTGTTTCTGACCAGGAATTAGGAAAATAATATATACTAATGTAAACCATTTCCCAAAATAAAATTGGGCTAATGGGTTCAAAACTTTCTTAACATAGGCATGTTTTTTGTTTGTTTTTTATTGTGTGTGTGTTGTGGGGGGGGGGGTGCAAAAGATAACTGATGATTAAATATAGGCATATATCTTTTCTTAATATACTATTTCATGAAGCGGCCTCCGCTCATCGGGACTTGAAGAAAGAGATGGTTTGCGTGATGCTTGTACGCAGAGCTGAAACAGACCGCACACGCGTAGGTCTACTGGTAAACCTGCCCAGGCAAAGCGGTGGTAATCGGATCATCCAATGCATATAAACCCTATTGGTTTCATTGGGCGGCAGGGCTTGAGATGCCATTTCATCTCAATGTCGGGTAAAAGTCCGTCAAAATGGGAAGCAACGTCTCCAAAATAACCATTACAGTGTCGAATCAGTCTGGACTTGGAAGTTAAACCCCAAATAAAACAAACAAAACAAATTAACAATCAAGACTGACAGTTTGAATACACGACGTTATCCACTGCTTATCAACGACGTCATATGATTAAAAACGTTTAATAATGTTGTATTTCGAGCAGGATGAAAATTGAGTTTTCACGGTCGTACGCTTTAAACGCTGATAGGAGCCAAATTTAATTTCCACTTTCTTACATAGATTTTTGTTGCCTACAACATGATGGTAAATGTTTTGTGATTTTAAACAATTTTTCATCTGGGTGAATTTGTGGCAGGACGAAAAATGGGTTTTCGTGTTCGTACGTTCTAAAGACGGGAAAGGGCTAAATTTGATTTCTAGTTTCTTACAAAGATTTAAGCTGCCTACAACATGATGGTAATTATTTTGAAATTCAGAAGAATTTCTCATCCTGTTGTGCTGCCATCCTGCTTACTTGACAGGTTCAGCAGAATGAAAATTGATGTTGCATTTCCAGCAGGATGAAAATTGAGTTTTCAAGGCCGTACGCTTTAAACGCTGGTATGAGCAAAATTTAATTTCCACTTTCTTACATAGATTTTTGTTGCCTACAACATGATGGTAAAAGTTTTGTGATTTGAAACAATTTTTCATCTGGGTGTATTTATGGCAGGACGAAAATTGGGTTTTCGCGACCGTACGCTTTAAAGACGGGAAAGGGCTAAATTTGATTTCTAGTTTCTTATATAGTTTTTAGGTGCCTACAACATGGTGGTAAATATTTTGAAATTCAGAAGAATTTCTCATCCTGCTGTGCTGCCATCCTGCTAACTTGACAGGTTCAGCAGGATGAAAATTGATGTTGCATTTCCAGCAGGATGAAAATTGAGTTTTCACGGCCGTTTGTTGCCTACAACATGATGGTAAAAGATTTGTGATTTGAAACAATTTTTTCATCTGGGTGAATTTGTGGCAGGAATAAAATTGGGTTTTCGCGGCCGTACGCTTTAAAGACGGGAAGGGGCTAAATTTGATTTCTAGTTTCTAACTAAGCTATAGGTGCCAATAACATGGTTGTATATATTTTGAAATTCAGAACAAGTTCCCATCCTGCTGTTCTTCCATCCTCCTAAATTATTAGTTTCATCCTGCTGTCCTGCCATCCTGCTGACTTTATATTTCATCCTGCTGTCCTGCCATCCTGTTCACTTATCATGTTTCATCCTGCTGTTCTGCCATCCTGCTAACTACGAAAACACGCCTATATACATGTACGAGCGTGACCCCACTTCAACCCAACTTTTGTGTATTAAAACTGGGGTCTACAGGGGTAAACCTTATTTTTCTTATTTCTGCTCTAAAATATAGATTGTGGGTAATCGTTAGAACCGCCTTCTGTTATTTTAAAAATGTATTATGCGTGTACTCATTAGAGTCGCCACAATGAGGCCTCGAGTGCTCAAGGGGTCACTTATTTTACATAGACCAGCAAAGGGAAAATATAATGCAACCAGAATGCCCCGGTCTAGTACTTTAACGTCTGCTCTCTCAGTCTTAGTATCTTCAAGAAAAAAATCTTCACAATGCGCAGACATTGTAACGTGTGCTTTGGCGTGTCATGCATTAGCATGTGAAATTTATGAAACTCGCCACAGACTCGTTTAATAATTTTCATGTGAAATGACATCAGTGTAAGACCCTTTATTTTCAAAGTCGTTTCAAAGTCGTTTCAACGTCGATTCAACGCTGAGTACCTGCTAGTATACGTTTTTCGATAACGGCCAACTATTAAACTTCGGGCCGAGGAACGCACAAGGAGAAATGGATAATTCAATGAGTCACTGTTTTGATTTTAACAATTCTCCAAGGCAAACCCACGCAAGAATGCTGATTAAAAGTAGTCGTTTTATTACAAAGTAATAATATTTTAACGGACATTGTTATTTCTGCAATTATATTAAGGTTTATAAATGTAAATCAGCCATGCTGCAAAGCCATAACATGGAATTATAACCATTAAAACTGAGACGAATAATTTCATAAACATCGCAAGACGCCATGACATAAAAAGTAGCAAATTAAGATTTTGAGCAGGATAACATGCACGCATCAATGTATGCATTCGGAAGTTTGGAAACCGGGTACTTTTTGATAAATGTTTGTCTGACAAAATAAGACGAAATATACACTGCATATTGGGTTCGAGGTCCGACAGAACAACATGTACGAGGGTAGACTGAAAAGTTCTGAGCCTGACCAAGAAGCAGGCATCGAGCAGCCATGAAATTTTGTATTCATTAAATCCAAACCTTTATTACTTGATTTGACTCAAATGAGTTCAAGTTTACCTGCAATAACGTAGAAATTCTAGACTTTGAAAATTGATACTATCACGTTTTTGAGAAAATAAACAAAATCTGGCATCGTGGTGTCATCAAGTACCGCCATAAAAAGGGATTAGCTCCTAAGGACATTCATGCCGATATGGTTGCTACATAAGGGGATGATGCTCCTTCGTATGCAACCGTGAAAAGGTGGGCAGCAAATTTTAAGATGGGCAAGGACAGCCTTGAACATGATGACCGGTGTGGACGACCCACAACGGCAACAACTGAGGAAACCATCAGCCAAGTGCACAGAGCCGTGATGGATGACAGGCGTTTAACTGTGAATCAGTTAGCTAACACTGTTGGTATCTCCCGTGAACGAGTAGAGAACATTCTACACAGTGAATTAGGAATGTCGAAGGTTTCCGCCAGATGGTTGGCTTTTGACGCCTGACCAAAAGTTGACCAGACTGAACCTGTCCCAAGCCAACTTGGCTATTTTTGAAGCAGACCAAGATGGTTTTTTGACCGTTTTGTCACTCAGGATGAGTGTTGGGTTCATCACTTTGAGCCAGAGTCCAAAAGACAATCCATGCAATGGAAGCACCCTGGCTCACCCCCTCCAAAGAAGGCATAGGTCGTCTCCTCTGCAGGGAAGGTGATGGCATCAGTGTTCTTGGATGCCAAGGGTATAATATTCAAAGATTGCCTTCAAAATGGCAGAACAATTAACGGGGAGTATTATGCAGATCTGCTAAAACAATTGCGAAAAGCAATTAAGGCTAAACGACCCGGAAAATTGACAAAAGGGGTCTTGTTCCATCAGGACAATGCGCCTGCTCATAAATCGGTTGTCGAAATGGCTGCTGTGCATGACTGTGGCTTCGCACTTGTCGATCACCCTCCGTATTCACCTGATCTAGCTCCATCAGATTATTTCCTGTTTCCAAACATGAAAAAGCACTTGGCTGGGCAGCATTATCGGTCAGACAAGGAGGTGATAGCTGCTGTGGAGGAGTTTTTCAGGGACCAAGATGAGACCTTCTATACCACTGGGATCAAAGGACTCCAGCATCGCTGGAGGAAGTGTGTGAACAGGAATAGAGACTATGTTGAAAAATAAGGCACTTTCAGCATGGACAAACCATTGGATCTTGGTCAGGCTCAGAACTTTTCAGCCTACCCTCGCAGACTCAGAAATCAGACTGTTCGCAGACGACTGTGTTTGCTACCGGGAAATTAGAAAATGTAGCATGACATTAGGAAAACACGCCTTTATAATTTTGACCCCTTTAAACCCCACCTTTATATAGTAAAACTGGGGTTTACAGAGGTAAACCTTACTTTTTTTATTTCTGCTCTAAATTATAGATTGTTGGTACTCGTTGGAACTGCCTCGATGATGCGGTTCTAACGGGTGCCATAGGTTTTATTTTGAGTAGAAATAATAAAAAAAAATACAAGTTTTCAGCTTAATTTGTTTTCGGCGATTATGTTTACAATGTATTTGCATTGGCGTGTTTTCGTAATGGATATTTCAGGCCGTTAAATTGGGCCCCGCCCATCGGGGCTTGAAGAAATAGATGGACTGCATGATGCTTCCAAGCAGAGCTGAAACCGACCCGCACACGAGTACAGGTAAACCGCTTTGATGATCTAAGCCTGCCCAGGCAAAGTGGTGCGAGAGTCGGACCATCCATGCTTATAAACCCTATTGGTTTCATTGGACGGCATGGCTTGAGATGTCATTTCATCTCAGTGTCGGTTAAAAGTCCCTCAAAATTGGAAGCAGCGTCTACAAAATGACCTTCACAGTGTTGACGGGGACGTTAAACCTCGAATCAAACAAACAAACAGGCCGTTAATTGAAATATTATGCAGATAACTAGGAAGAGAACCAATAAAATAAAGGCTTCTTACACCTTCGACGGACCGCCCCCGCCCATCGGGGCTTGGAGAATTATATGAGCTGCATGATGCTTCCACGCGGAGCTGAAACCGACCCGCACACGAGTACAGGTAAACCGCTTTGAGGATCTAAGCCTGCCCAGGCAGAGTGGTGCTAGAGTCGGACCATCCATGCTAATAAACCCTATTAGTTTCATCGGGCGGCATGGCTTGAGATGTCATTTCATCTCAAGGTCGGGTAAAAGTCCCACAAAATTGGAAGCAACGTCTCCCAAATGGCATTTACAGTGTTGACGGGGACGTTAAACCTCAAATCAAACAAACGACAACATATCCATGCGACATATTGCATTCTTTTGTATCTCTAAAATGGTCAGAGTTTTCTGATGAAAATTGTGATATTATGCTAACTCATACTCAAAACATAGGTTGTTGGTGCTCGTTAGAACCGCCTCATTGAGGCGGTTCTAACGAGCACTAACAACCTATGTCTTAGAGCAGAAATAAGGAAAATAATGAATTCCCCTTTACACCCCAGATTTTTCTATATAAAGTGGGGTTTAAGTGGGTGTTCATTACACGGACATGTCAGCGTGATGCAATTGTTTTGAGAGCAGCATGATCGCATTAAATCCTAGAATTAGCCAACAGTCCATGTTCTAGGTGACTTCGACTTCAGATAAATTGTTTTGCTTGACAGGCTAAACAAATCAGACAATGCTGAGTCAATCCGAAAGACAATGTTATTAGACATTATGAATGATCATGGCCTTGTACAAGAGATTATCTTTCCTATTCCTGATAAAAAACAACAACAACAACAAAAAAAAAAACACTGGAACTGACAGTATTTAACAGGCCCGTTAGAAGATATATAATCTCTAGACAATCATATTTTTCTCCGAAAATCTCCATTCCGCAAACAATAAAGCCTCGGGGAAAAAAGGTGTATTCCTGGTAGGAAGCTGATTATGAAAGAAGGTTGCGCTAAAATTTGCAAAGGACAACTTTTTTTTTTTGGTGGGTTGTGTGTGTGTGTGTGTGTGGGGGGGGGGGGGGGCAACTATTTTTTTGGTCACTCAGATGCTCGATCAGCGGATAAGCATATCGCCACAGACGCTCGTAGGAATGTGCCCTCTATTCATGAAATGACTCAGAAATTAGAAAGAAGATCCGAAAAAGGACCAAAATTCATCATCCCGTGAAAACGTCCGAGAAATGGACAGCCCCTTAAACCCCACTTTATACAGAGAAAACTGGAGTTTACGGGGGTATACATTTTTCTTTTTTCAGCTCCAAGATTTAGGTTGCGGGTACTCGTTAGAACCGCTCTTGTGGGTACTCGTTAGAACCGCCTCAATGAGGCGGTTCTAACGAGCACCCACAACCTATGTTTGCAGTATAAATAAAAAAAGTACCATGGATTTTCATCAGAAAACTTGCCATTTCGGAGATGTGAAAATGCACTATGTCGCACGGGTGTGTTATCGTAATGATGTTGAGACAAAGAACACAGTCAGTTTCAAGCTTTCCCAGTGTCGAATTTGGAAACTTTAAGGTTGGAAAAGAAGAGTGACATTAAATAGCAGCATATCTAATATGCGAAGTACTTGGTATGCAGGCAAAACCCAGAAACCCATAGTAAGCACAGGCAAGGTGATCGACAACTTCAGAAAGTTACACTGAGAATTAGAGCCTGAACGGACAGAGCAACCGATTGGTCGGCTCAATAATTATTTCCGAAAAACTTATACCAGGATGTTCCATTGACTGAAAGATCAATATTGCCCCTTTCATGGATAGTAGTTACATCAGAGAGAGAGAGAGAGAGAGAGAGAGAGAGAGAGAGAGAGAGAGAGAGAGAGCAATAAAGTACTGGCACTTGCGGTAGCAGCTACCACCAGAAATGTAGGCGGGGCTTACTGATAACTGATCAGCTGTAAATTTATTTACTTGGGGTCTGCTAGCTCAGGCTACTGCAGAAGAATGCATATACTCACACATTTTTTCTTATTTCTGCCCCAGATATACCAGTATATTGTGGATGCTTGATTAAACTGCCTCATAAAGTTAACAAGTCAATGAAATGAATACACCTCTAAACCCACATTATAAAGAGAAAAGTTTTGTGTTTTGGGGTGTTTTTGTGTTTTCAATATTTTCCTTTTTATGCAAAGATTGTGGGTACATGTTAGAACAGCCTCACCGAACTAGATGGGAACAAAATGTCAAACATTTCCATCTGAAAAAAAAAAGCATCCTGTTTCTAATTGATCAAGACTAATCAGTTTTGCCACATATCTAGACAAGTATGTTTATATAAGCTGTAGCATAGGTCTTATCAGGCTTTGATTATAAACATTCTCCGTGTTAAAGCAATTAAACTGGACCAGTTTATTATTTCAGCCAGGGCAAACTCGGCAAAATTAAATCATTTTAGTTAATCCAGTGTCTTTTGGGTTACAATACAATGTATTTTATATTTTTAAACAATATCCAGATATATTACTTTTAAACATAAGATACATTTATTGAAAAAAAAAACAACAAAATGGTGATTGCATTCCTTTACATAACACCTATTTTGTAATGGATCAAGCTACTTTATAAGGTAGGTGGAATTTCCTGCCAGGGTTAAATGCATTGTGCCGGAAAAATGGCAGGGAATTCTGACAAAGAGAAATCATATAAAAAGTTTTTTACAAAAGAACAGTTTTGGGCAGTATTTTATTTCTTCAGATTTACAAGTCTGAATGGGTATTTTATGAAGACTAAAATATCATAGCAGCAGCTGAGTGAGACAATAACAACAACTGATACCAATGATGATGGTGATAATGATAATCAAAATTCTTCGAACAGTCATCTGCAGGACAATTTTTCGGGCAATTATGGACATGATCATGGACATACATGTAATAATGTAATAATGATAATGATTATCCAATTTGGTACCGGAAACCCCGAAATGGTTATTTGACAAACAGTGCAGGCCCAGATCAGATGCCACAGAATTGGCGTCTGATCAGGGCCTACACTGTTTAGAGCATTAGCTACCTTTATTAATATACCTATAAACTGGAATTGACAAGTTCCTGTGTATCATGGAATATGAATAGATTTTTTTTCTGAGAGACTCAGAGGTAGGATTATTTATTTGCTTTTACTAAGCTTGCCATCTTGCCATCTTACAAGTGGAAGTGTTTGGACTTCACACTGATAGTTGCTTTGTTTGTATCACATGACCAAGGTTCAAAGGTTATATCTAGTTTGAATTTCTGAGCACTTTCAAATAATTTCATTCACCATATTCAATTAATATTGGTTTTTGAGACAATATTTTGGTGTTGATGTATAAAGTAGAGATATGCCTCCTTACAGAACAAGTTTTGTTTCTGAATGTTTTCTTAGTATTTTATTTTCATTGATAAAGCTTCTGCAATCAACAAAATGTAAAAGTCAGGCACCATTTTGAAATAAGCTCCGCCTACATCCTTTTATAGAGCAGGTGGGGGTTTAAAGGCTCTAATCATTCTAAAGCTTTAAATCCTGATGAGCTTCTCCTCCGCAACTTTCTCTAAAATTCAGAAATCAATCAATAAAAGAATATCGCCAAAAACATCAGGAAAACACGCCTATATAATTTTGACCTCCCTTGAACCCCTTTTTATATAGTAAAAATGGGGTTTACCGGAGTAAACTTTATTTTTCTTTTTTTTTCTGCTACAAAATATAGATCGTGGGTACTCGTTACACACAATTTATATTTTGAGCAGAAATAAGAAACATATGGCAATTTTTCATCTTAAAAGTTTCGTGTTTTTTTTCGGTGGTAAAGTTTAAAATGCATCTGTGAAGTCGTGTTATCGTAAAACTAAAATTAACGTTTTTTTAAGAGGTATGAAAGAGAAGTCATTTTAGCTCACGCTGTGAAAGAAAGGTGAATGATCACTATGCTTGTTTAAATTACTGTTTTGCCGATATCACGAAAACACGCCTATCTCATTTTGACCCCCTTGAACCCCACTTTTATATAGTAAAACTGGGGTTTCCGGGGGTATACCTTATTTTTCTTATTTCTGCTCTAAAATGTAGATTCTGGGTACTCGTTAGAATCGCCTCGATGAGGCGGTTCTAACGCGTGCCCACAATCTATATTTTTAGCAGAAATAAGATGAAATCACAATTTGTCATCTTAAAATTTTCATTTTTTTTTGGCGATAAAGGTGGCAATGTGTTTGTATAGGCGTGTTTGCGTAATGAAAATAAATTTGACTAGACTCCTCCGTTGAAAAATCGTCAAAGCAAACATGGGGAGGTATTCATAGTGGGTGTAAACTATGATGTAAATTCCAGGAATATCGGGCTGACATTATTGCTCATTGCTCTCAAAACCATTACGATAACACACCCGTGCGACATAGTGCATTTTTTTTCACATCTCCAAAATGGGTACTTTTCTGATGAAAATCCGTGATATTTTGCTTACCGGTATTTATACCGATGCGGTTCTACTATGTCTTGGAGTAGAAATAAGAAAAACAATGTATACCTCCATAAACCCCAGTTTTCTCTATAGAAAGTGGTGTTTAGGGTGTGGGGGTGTTACTTTCACGGACTTGTTCACTTTCACGGACTTGTTCACGTGATAAACAGTTTTATTTTTGTTTCATCACGTGAACAAGTTCGTGAAATGAAGACGCCCCCTAAACACCACTTTATATAGAGAAAACTGGGGTTTACGGGGGTAAACATTATTTCTCTTATTTCTGCTCTAAGACATAGGTTGTGGGTACTCGTTAGAACCGCCTCAGTGAGGCGGTTCTAACGAGCACCCATTACCTATGTTTTGAACATTCATAATAAAAGTATCAAGGATTTTCATCAGAAAGGTAGCCATTTTGGAGATGTGAAAAATGCACTATGTTGCACGGGTGTGTTATCATAATATTTTTTTTTAGCTGAAAAACTGTGATGTTCTGAATTGCTTGTCTAGTTTCTAATAATATAAAGTTTTTTTTTGTTTTTTGTTTTTTGTTTTTTCTTTAATATTTGAATGCCTTGATTCTATCACGTAAGAAATGTAGTGGACTCAGTAGCCGTGGTTTGAGAAGATTTGATTCTCTTTCTGAAGCATTTTCTAAGTACGAAATTATTTAGTCGATGCGGTCAAGATGTTTTGTGTTAAATGGAATAACAAATGAAATCAGCATCTAGAAAACAAAGATGTGACAGATTCAATTACATGAAGCTCTTGGGAGAATTTATTCCTTCGTTTATTGCAAACATAATTTGATTCGGTAAAATTACTTTGCTGTGGAGAATGATAAAGTGAATGATGAGCTAAAAACGTCAACTTGTGGGAAGAAAGATGATGACGAGCATCGTTAACTACAGTAAAATTCCTGTGTTAAGACCACCTTTGGGACTGTTCAAAAGTGGTCTTTAAGACCACTTTTGAACAGTCACAAAGGTGGTCTCTTAATAGGAGACACCAGCTATGGAATTAAGGCGTAACTATGCCAAATTTAGTGACACAGAGGCCTTTCTGATATTTAATCTTCATCAGTGTGTCTCAATCCCAAAGTTCTGAAACCGAAACGGATGATAGACAAGACCCGGCTAACACAGCACATCCCCGTCCGAGCACACACCGACTGACGTAGCTCATGAGACAGGTCAACTGGAGGCATCAGGCAAGAGACGCCTACCCGCGGACTTGTAGGCGTCCCCCACCGAGCCAACATCAGCATACATGGACACAGAAAGAATAACAGAAACCTTCTTATTAAGCGTTTAAAAGTAGATTAAGTATTAATCTTAATTTTAGGTGGTCTTAATAGCGTCATTTTACTGTATGTAACTGCCATCAGCGTTATTCAAATGTGTGTAGTTTTCAAAGTCAACGCTGCATAGAGGGAATCACTTTTTACTGATTAAAATAGGATTGAAGGCAATGGTCCGGAATCGATACAATTACCCCCATCTCCATTTAACAAACCCCGTCTCTTCGGGGTTGTTATAGAAGCCTCCGTGGTGTAGTGGTTACGCTACTCGCCTTCTTAACCAGGGATCGCAGGATCGATCCCGGGCTTCTACAGACTTTCGGAGGAGTCTTTAAACCAAGGTCCCGTCTCCGTATGACCTGAGCTGTTGGATGGACGTAAAACTCAAAACACTCACTCACTCTTCGGGGTTACCGACCAAGTACATGTGGGCCCCGTCAAGCGATTTTGGTACTTATCGCCTATGCGAGCATCGAAGGTTCAGGCGAGCCTGCGCATCCGCGCAGTCTCGACAAAACCTTCGCTGCTCACTCATACAAACAGTGAATCAAGAGGAACCTTCAGACAGAAAGCCATATCCCTGGCCCCTCTGAATGGCTGGGCATGCGCAGTTAAAATTTGTCATGACGGAATGCTCGAAGACACAAATTCGCTTGGCGGGGCTCATGTAAGACACAAACCGAGAGGCTCAACTACACAGACTAGGAAAAGTCTTTGAAAGTTTAGATACAGAAAATAGAGGTATAGCCGAACTTCGATGGCGCGAACCCCTTTGGGATCATGGAAAGTTTGTTCGAGACAGCGGTTGTTGTTGTGTTGGAGTTTAACGGCCCAGTCAACACTATTTAGGTCATTTTTGAGCCGGTCAGTTTACCTATCAACACTTTCCTGGGCAGGCTTATACGTAAGCGGTTAACCAGTACAGTGCACATTCTTTCGCCAGAAACTGACAACTGCCCTTCTTGAATCAGCGGAAGGGAGAGAATGACCGTAGAAAAGATTTCATGATCAATCTCCACGAAAGAATGTTGCCGACCCCGGCGGGAGTCGAACCCGCGTCCTCCTGATCACCAGTCAGACGCGCATCCGACTGAGCCGCTGAGGCCGGCTCGAGACAGCGGTAGTTTGAGCCACAGAGGGTGACTGTTCTGTACCGGGAGGCATAATGGAGATAATTGTGGGGCATCTTTCATGTGTTTTTTGTTATAAATGTATGTTGTGTCTACTCGAGGCGATTCTAATGAGTACACACAGCATTCATTTGCAAGTTAACCCTTATCTTGCTGAATAGTCATCTAAGCCACACCCATTTCTGTCTATCAACCAATCAAATTACTTGATGTAATTTATTGCAACAAATTCATAAAATGAATGACAAACAGTGTAGATCCTGATCAGATGGCCATCTGATCTGGCTCTACACTGTTTGCAAAGATAGGGGTTGCTGTTAACAGCAAGATAAGTGTTAAAAGAAGAAAATCACCCTGGATTATTCATATATCGTATTTGAAGGAATTCTCTGCGGACTCAAGAACGGGGTTCGACTCATCCTATAAACGAGCCATCGGGGTTCGAGCCATAGAAGTTATATTGCATTGTACTGTCGTAGCAGCGAGCACTAACGCGCAGTCTGTTCAGCATCTTTGTTGTTCCTGTTTTATTATTACACATTACGCAAACACGCCTATACAAATACATTGCCACATTTATCGCCGAAAAAATGAAATTTTGAGATGAAAAATTGTGATTTACTTCTTATTTCTGCTCAAAATATAGATTGTGGGCACTCGTTAGAACCGCCTCATCGAGGAGGTTCTAACGAGTACCCACAACCTATATTTTAGAGCAGAAATAAGAAAAGGTAACCCCCGGAAACCCCAGTTTTACTATATAAAAGTGGGGTATGTGGGGGGTCAGAATTATATAGGCTTGTTCTCGTGATGAAATAAAACCTTCCATATATTATCTATGTGCAGATTCAGTTTCAATTCTAATTTTCTGTGATTTCTTTTATTTGTTGTAAGGTTTAAAAACATGTTGAAGTTTTAGCATTTAGTATTGACCCTGATAAGATACCACACTTTTTGGCATCAAATCTGGGTCTGCAATCGGTTGGCCAATGCCCCTATATACATGTAGTATCGGATACTAGGCTTATTTGGGTTATTATTTTTGTTGTTGTACATGAGGTGATAAAAGTTTTGGGGCATTTCATGATACTGAATCTTGCTGAATATTCAGTTTAGCCACACCCATTTCTGACTTTGAACCAATCAGATTACTTGATGTAATTTATTCTTACAAATTCATAAACTGAATGTCAAACAGTGTAAATCCTGATCAGATGGTCATCTGATCTGGATCTACACTGTTTGCAAAGATAGGGGTTGTCGTGAACAGCAAGATAAGGGTTAATATGAGATTCACGAAAAAAGCCTTCGCCGAGTTTCATAACTTCAGATGGCATGGCCTTGAGTTTGAGAGTTTATTAGCCACATGACCTGTTTGTTTGTTTGATGTGAGGTTTAACGTCCCCGCCAACACTGTATATGTCATTTTGGAGACGTTGCTTCCGATTTTGGGGGACTTTTACCCGACATTGAGATGAAATGACATCATAGTCTCAAGCCCTGTTGCCCAATGAAACCAATAGGGCTTATAAGGATGGACGGTCCGACTTGCACCGCTTAACCTGGGGAGACTTAGATCCTCTAAGCGGTTTACCAGTAATACTACTACTACTGATAATAATTTTAATAATAAAACGAAGATGATAATAATAATACTGTTACTACATTTTCCACTACTGATACCATTATTAGGCCCCGCCCATCGGGGCTTGGAGAAATATATAGGCTACATGATGCTTCCACGCAGAGCTGAATCCGACCCACACACGAGTACTTGTAAACCATTTAGAGGATCTAAGCCTGCCCAGGCAAAGCGATGTGAGTGTCGGACCGTCCATGCTTATAAACTCTATTGGTTTCATTGGGCGACAGGGCTTGAGATGTCATTTCATCTCAATGTCACTAGCTAATATTTTTGCAAGAAAAACACTTAACAATAACAATGATAACAATTATAACAACCGAATATAATAATAATAATAATAATAATAATAATAATAATAATAATAATAATAATAAAATAATAATAATAATTGTGTTGTTCTTGGTGTTGGATAGGAGGATGCTAAGTATAATGAAGACCAGTCTTTTTTCTGATTGTGCTTGTCGGTTTATAATTTTGCTAAGGTTGTGCTCACCGATCAGTCATGGTCGAATTCAACTCTGTGATATATAGATTGTTACATTCAACACAGGTTTCCACGTCAATTTAGATATTCAACCTATGGAATTCAACAAAAACAAAAACAAAAGGTACAACTGGGTTTTGATACTGCGAATTCAGTGTGCATTCTAGTTTATAAGTTTATAACTAAACAGCTTTAATAATGGGATACCATTGCCGATTTCTTTCCGAAATCGTACAATGCGATTACAATCGGGAGCCGGACAAAACGTCCCATGGACAAAACGTCCCATGCCATTTTTGACCAGGTGGACAAAATGTCCCACATCATTTTTTCAGGGTGGACAAAACGTCCCACATCATTTTTTCAGCGTGGACAAAACGTCCCACACGATTTTGACAGGGTGGACAAAACGTCCCTCACGATTTTGACAGGGTGGACAAAACGTCCCATATTCAATTAGAAGGTATAGAGTTAAATTCTCTAAAAGGGAATCATTATAGTTAAAGGAATCATCCAAACTATCTAATAAATAACTAATTGTTGTTTGTTGCAATGATTTTAGAAATGATATTAGCTCAATCATACACAGTGTGAAAATATTTTGACTTATTACCATTAACACATTCTGATATCTAAGTAATGCACTAGTGATTTGTAACCACCCCACCCCAACTACGGGGATGGGTGGGGGATAGCGGGGTTAATGTGTGGGGTAGTTACCCTCTGTGTTCCACCGCAGTGCCGGGTTAATGCAGGGGTTTTGATATTATGCAAACATACTCCAGTGGAATTAACTATTATTAACAGTGGAGCAATGACATTCAATACAAATGACTGGTGCATAATAACTAATTGAAATGAAATTACATGTAGTACAATATACAACCATATTTCCACATTCATTTGTGTAGTATTCATGGGAGTATATTGTCGCATACCCTTCCAAATCCCTTCCTCCTCCCTAGCACCACCTCATGAATATGGGACGTTTTGTCCACCCTGTCGAAATAGCATGGGACGTTTTGTCCACCCTGTCAAAATCGTGTGGGATGTTTTGTCCACCCTGAAAAAATGGTGTGGGGCATTTTGTCCACCCTGAAAAAATGATGTGGGACGTTTTGTCCACCTTGTCAAAAAATGGCATGGGACGTTTTGTCCATGGGACGTTTTGTCCTACATTCATTACAATCAATTCACTTGGTTACATCTTTTCTTGTATATAATAGACTGTGTAACGTCATTTTCGTGCTGCAAAAAACGTTACAAAAACTGACATACAAATGTGTTATAGTCAATATTGTTGGCGAGACATCACGAAAACACGCCTATATAATTTTGACCCCCTTGAACCCCACTTTTATATAGTAGAACTGGGGTTTCCGGGGGTATATCTTATTTTTCTTATTTCTGCTCTAAAATATAGATTGTGGGTACTCGTTAGAACTGCCTCGATGAGGCGGTTCTAACGAGTGCCCACACTCTATATTTTGAGCAGAAATAAGAAAAATATCACAATTTTTCATCATGAAATTTTCATTTTTTCGGCGATAAAGGTGGCAATGTATTTGTACATGTGTATAGGCGTGTTTGCGTAATGGAATTTGAAGGAAGCAACAAAATAATGGGCGATTTTTCTGTGTTAGAATCGCAACAGACCAGCTCCAATTTGTAGGTAAGTTGTAAGCAGACAAATAACTCGCGCTGCACGCTCATGATTTGATTTACTTTACAACTGACCGCCAAAATGTGATTTATTACTCAACAGAAAACTGCTAGCTCTGATCGATTTCTTAATCTAAGAACGTTTTTGTTTGTTTGTTGGTATTGGGGTTTAACGGCCCACTCAACACTCTCTAGAACATTTTTGAGCTGGTCAGTTTACTTATCCACACTTTTCCTGGGCAGGCTTATATGTAAAGCGGTTAATCATACAGTGCACATTCTTTCACCAGAAACTGACAACTGCCCTTCTTGAATCAGCGGAAGGGAGAAAATGACCGTAGAAAAGATTTCATGATCAATCGCCACGAAAGAATGTTGCCGACCCCGACAGGTTCTAAGGACATTTGTTGCATGCATACAGCAGTTGTCATACATGTATAATCATCAAGGTTTATGTGAGTACAATTCAGGTAATTGCACGACCCGCAGAAAAAGCAACCGACTGAAGTCGGTTTTTTCTAAGAGTGCCCTAAAATCACCGTGTCATTCTGTAATTCTGTCAGTCTGTCATTCTGTCTGTCCGTCCGTAACCCGTTTGTGAAAATTGGTGATAGTGACTTAACCGCTTGGAATATTTAAACAATTTTTGGCATACTGATAGATATCAATGAGATCTAACCAATGAACTTACGAAATATTACATTCCATTTAGTATAGCCTCGCCGAGGCGAAAAATGTGAAAAATTTCGAACATTTTTGAACTGCTTCTCCTCGGAAACCGTTGGGCCGATTGAAGTCAAATTTCATATGGAGCCTCTATGGGATGTGGGAAACCAAAATTTGCTCATGGGGTCAAGGTCACATGACCAAAATGGCCGCCAAGCCATATATGGTTTGTCTGTCTGTCCGTCCGTAACCCGTAAGTGAAAATTGGTGATAGTGACTTAACCGCTTGGAATATTTAAACAATTTTTGGCATACTAATAGATATCAATGAGATCTAACCAATGAACTTGCGAAATATTACATTCCATTTAGTATAGCCTCGCCGAGGCGAAAAATGTGAAAATTTTCGAACTGCTTCTCCTCGGAAACCGTTGGGCCGATTGAAGTCAAATTTCATATGGAGCCTCCAAGGGATAGGGAAACCAAAATTTGCTCATGGGGTCCAGGTCACATGACCAAAATGGCCGCCAAGCCATATATGGTAAAAACCCTTCAAAAATAGTCTTCTCCAGAACCACTGGGCAAATTTCCACGAAACTTGATAAATAGCATCAGGGATGTAGGCCTATCATAAATTGCTAAAATGGTGACCCTGGGTTGACCTAGACCTTCTTTGGGTCCGTCCGTAACCCGTTTGTGAAAATTGGTGATAGTGACTTAACCGATTGGAATATTTAAACAATTTTTGGCATACTGATAGATATCAATGAGATCTAACAAATGAACTTGCGAAATATTACATTCCATTTAGTATAGCCTCGCCGAGGCGAAAAATGTGAAATATTTCGAACATTTTTGAACTGCTTCTCCTCGGAAACCATTGGGCCGATTGAAGTCAAATTTCATATGGAGCCTCTATGGGATGGGGGAAACCAAAATTTGCTCATGGGGTCAAGGTCACATGACCAAAATGGCCGCCAAGCCATATATGGTTTGTCTGTCTGTCCGTCCATAACCCGTTTGTGAAAATTGGTGATAGTGACTTAACCGCTTGGAATATTTAAACAATTTTTGGCATACTGATAGATATCAATGAGATCTAACCAATGAACTTGCGAAATATTACATTTCATTTAGTATAGCTTCGTCGAGGCGAAAAATGTGAAAATTTTCGAACTGCTTCTCCTCGGAAACCGTTTGGCCGATTGAAATCAAATTTCATATGGAGCCTCTATGGGATGGGGGAAACCAAAATTGCTCATGGGGTCCAGGACACATGACCAAAATGGCCGCCAAGCCATATATGGTCTGTCTATCTGTCCGTCCGTAACCCGTTTGTGAAAATTGGTGATAGTGACTTAACCGCTTGGAATATTTAAACAATTTTTGGCCTACTGATAAATATCAATGAGATCTTATCAATGAACTTGCGAAATATTACATTCCATTTAGTACAGCCTCGCCGAGGCGAAAAATGTGAAAGTTCTCGAACTGCTTCTCCTCGGAAATCGTTGGGCCGATTGAAGTCAAATTTCATATGGAGCCTCTACGGGATGGGGGAAACCAAAATTTCCTCATGGGGTCCAGGTCACATGACCAAAATGGCCGCCAAGCAATATTTGGTAAAAACCCTTCAAAAATAGTCTTCTCCAGAACCACTGTGCAGATTTTCACGAAACTTGATAAATAGCATCTGGAACGTAGGCCAATCATAAATTACTAAAATGGTGACCCTGGGTTGACCTTGACCTTCTTTGTGCCTAGGTCAAACTTTGACACATATGCTTTTGTGTTGGATTTTATCCTGCAAACGATTCAGAATACAGTACTAAAGTATAAGATATGTTTTTGCTCCTTACGATAAGGCGCATTTATTGGGGGAACCGTTTTATGTCCAGGTCACATGACCAAAATGGCCGCCATACCCATATATGGTAACACTCATAAAGCTAAAAGCATCCGGCGGGTCGTGCACTTCAGCTGAAGCACTGGTTTTCTCTAGCAATTCATATACAGTAAAATTCCTTTATCAAGAACACCTAAAATTAAGACTTAAAGGGGAATGGATACACCTTCAGGGGAGGCAACTCCTGCAAAAGTATGTTTTACTCCCATGACAATAGTGGTTAACCCTTATATATATAGATAGTGGGGGTACGGCGACATATTCGTTGTCCGTCAGCACGGACAATGAATATATCACCAATTTGAGCATAATACATATATATTGCACATATATTCTGCAGTATTATCACTAACTCTGTTCGTTGAAACAATCGATTGATGATTACACTGTAATCGGTGATATATTTGTCTATATATCAATTACATGTAATCCATTTTGTTGAGACTTTTTATTGATGATTACGCGTAATCCATCCTACTCATCAGGACCCCATTTTCGTTTTATTCTGCAGTATTACCGCAGAACTAACACTCTATCCTATTCAATCTTGCAATTTCCTGCCTCCAAGGCTTTATTTTGTCTATATATCCATGCTTTTTTTCTGACATTTTCTCCACCACATTTATCACAAATTTGATATTTCGCTGTAGTACCGTTACCACATTGTGGACATTGCACTACTTTACTTTTGTTATGTTTCATAATGTGATTATGAGCTTTACAATAGATAGAATTTTTTACTGATTTGTTTTTACATGGTTTATTTGAACCTAACGGCAACATAGCACATTTATTTTGCATACTTTGTGTTTCTATACTCATTTTTTATTTTATATTAAAAAAATATTTTTTTAGTTAAAAGAAAAAGAAACATGAGTGCTGTACAGAGACTATTACAATTACACAGCGAAGGAAGAATTAGTGATGAAGCTTTAGATAAAGCTCTTAAATCTTTAGAACAGAAGAGTGATGCACCACAACAAACTTCTACATTAGATAATCTGCGCAAAAGACGTAGAGATAAAAAGATAAGAAAACGACAGCAACAAAATGCTGTTAAAACAAGTGAAAAAATTAATGATGAAGATATAGATGATGATACTAAAGAAGAGAAAAATGCTCTGAAACTGGTTGATAAACCATTATGCAATTACTTCAAAGCGTATGAAATAGATGCTCATAAATATAAAGACCCAAATATTTTGTTTAATGATAAACAATCTATCATCTTAGACCAAATCAGGAAAGACATAAAAGAATACAATGGTATTAAATTTTCAATAGGATTATCTCTAAAATTCTTTAAAGATGAACTTGATGGCGAAAGAAAAGAAGTTAACGCTGCATCACACGGAGAACAATGTGCAGTTCTTAATGAAAATAATTTAGATGAACACTATAACAAACAAACAGCTTATTTACAAACATGGATTGAAAAATTCACAAATACCGCAACAGGTTTAGAAATTGACCACTGTATCAAACTCTATCTCAACATAGCAAAATATGAACCACTCAAAGGTTCTTCATATATTCCTCTTCCAAAAGTAATAGCAAACAAACAAGCAATAATTAATATGAAGAACAATGATAATAAATGTTTAGAATGGGCATTGAAATCTGCTCTATATCCAGCAAAAAACCACTTGAATAATGTATATAGTTATACAAAATGTCCTAATCTGAATATGGAAGGAATTGACTTTCCCACACCAATCTCACAAATACCAAAAGTTGAGAAACAAAACAATATAGCAATCAATGTTTATGGATATACAATCACAAAAAAGACAGAGAAACTTACTGTATTTCCATATCATATTTCAAATCAATCAAATGATAAAGAAAGAATTAACCTGCTTTTGATAACAGAAGTTGAAGAGGAAATTGATGATAATGAAGAAGGAGAAATAGATGAAAATTATAATCCAGATGAAAAACCACAAAAGGAAACAAAATATCACTACTGTTTTATTAAAAACCTTAATAGATTACTTTACAATCAGAACAATAAACACAAAGATAAAACACATTTCTGTGATAGATGTCTTCACGGTTTTACAAGAGAAGACCTACTAATCAAACACAAAGAAGACTGTGAAGGCATCAACAAATCTCCAATGCGAATAGAAATGCCCTCAAACGGTACTATCAAGTTTAAAAATCATCAAAATCAAATGCCTGTTCCATATGTCATTTATGCCGACTTTGAAAGCATAATCAAACCTAAAACAGAACAAAAAGGAGACAAATCAGAAATAACAAGCGAACACGAAGCGTGTGGATTCGGTTATCAAGTTGTTAGATATGATGGTCAAGTTGAAAAACCTGTTATCTACAGAGGTAAAGATGTTGTTGAAGTATTTTTGAATCACTTAAAATGTGAGGTTAGCAATATCAATAACATCTTTGCTCACCCCGAACCATTAACAGAGCAAAACACTGAAGACTATGAAAATGCCACCAAATGTTGGATATGCGAACAAGAAATAGGAAATAACAAAAACAACCCAAAAGTAAAAGACCACTGTCATTTCACAGGAGAATATAGAGGACCAGCACACAAATCCTGTAATCTCAAACTTGCAATCAAACCAAATAAAACCAAAATTCCAGTTATCTTCCACAACTTAAAAGGTTATGATAGCCATCTAATAATGCAGAAAATACACAAAGCAAGTGGAAACATTACTTGTATTGCAAATAATTCAGAGAAATTCATCTCATTCAGTATTGGACAACTGAAATTCTTAGACAGTTTTCAATTTATGGCTTCCTCTCTTGAAAAGTTGGTAGATGGAGCAATTGGTGTAAAGACAGAATGTGAAAAATGTAAAGGTACAGAAGAAATAAACATCAATGAAAATTGGTTATTAACAGCAAAATGTAAAAAATGTCACAATACAAGATATAAAAAACTCAACAAATCAGACTTACCATTAACTGTAAAACATACAACTAACTCACATCTTCTTGCTCGTAAAGGTATCTATCCATATGAATACATTGATAGTTTTGATAGATTTGATGAAACACAACTACCACCCATAGACAAATTCTACAGCAGTCTTACAGATGAAAGTATCAAACAAAAAGACTATGAACACGCTCAAAAAGTATGGAAACAATTTAACTGTAAAACACTTGGTGATTATCATGATTTATATCTCAAAACAGATGTTCTCTTACTTGCAGATGTTTTTCAAAAGTTTAGAGAAACCTGTATGAATAACTATAAACTTGACCCTCTACATTACTACACTGCACCTGGTCTATCTTGGGATGCTCTTCTAAAATACACAGAAATAGAATTACAACTTCTATCAGATTTGGATATGCATCTTTTCATTGAAAAAGGAATGAGAGGTGGAATAAGTATGGTTTCTAAAAGACACGCAAAAGCAAACAATAAATATGTAGCAGATTATAATCCAGATGAAGAAGACAATTACATAATGTATTTAGATGAAAATAATTTATATGGTCATTCAATGAGCCAACCACTTCCATTTGGTGGTTTCAAATGGATAACTAATAAAGATTTAATAGATGGAAAACTTCCAAAATTACAAAAAGGTAGAGGAAGAATATATGAAGTAGATTTAGAATATCCCAAACATTTACATAAACTACATAACGACTATCCACTTGCACCTGAAAAATTAGCAATTAAAAAAGAATGGTTATCCGACTATCAAAATGAACTAATTGAAAATAGTATGTTAAAAACAGAAAAACTTGTCCCCAATCTAATGGATAAGAAGAAATATGTAGTACATTACAAAAACTTAAGACTATACAAACAACTTGGTATGAAAATAACAAAAATACACAGAATATTAGAATTTGATGAGAAACCTTGGATGGAACCTTACATACGTCTGAATACAGAATTACGTAAAAAAGCAAAGACTACATTTGAAAAAGATTTCTTTAAACTTATGAACAACTCAGTATTTGGCAAAACAATGGAAAACATACGTAAAAGAGTTGATATTAAATTAGTCAAAACAGATGGCAGTGAAAATGAAAAAATCCGCAAGATAATAGCCAAACCAAACTTCAATCGTAGAATAAAGTTCTCTGATGAGCTATCTGCCATTCAAGTGAATAAAACAAGATTAACTCTAAATAAACCAATATATGTTGGCTTCTGTGTTTTAGATTTATCAAAACATCTTATGTATGATTGGTATTATAATACATTGAAAAAGAAGTATGGTAATAACTGCACCTTGTTATACACCGACACAGACAGTTTATTAGTAGATATCAAAACCAAAGATGCTTACAAAGATATGTCTGAAATGAAAGATGAATTTGATTTCTCTGATTATCCAAAAGAACATCCACTATACGATGAAACAAACAAGAAGGTCATAGGTAAGATGAAGGATGAATGTGCTGGTGTTCCAATATCAGAATATATTGGTCTTCGTCCTAAATTATATTCAGTATTAAGAGCAGATGAACAAGTCATCAAAAAAGCGAAAGGAACAAAAAAATATGTAATCAAAAAACAAATCAATTTTGAAAACTACAGAGATGCATTATTCAACAAAAAGAAATACACACACTCAATGAACATGCTACGCTCAATGCATCACAACATATATGGATTAAAAGTAAATAAGACTACACTTTCTCCTTTAGACACAAAAAGATACATAACTGACGATGGCATTACGACATACGCGTATGGGTATCAGCCGGAACAATAAGTAATTCCTCTTTGACAAACCCTCTCTTAGGTGCAGGAGATTTCAAATAATAAACTCTTATGCCTTGCGTTATAATGTGATAATCAATTTTATGTATATCAACAGACCATACTGGGTCAGTAGCCCTTCTCTTTCCACCACCTTCTAATTCTCCAGGTTGATACAAATATCTAACATTTGCATAAGGACAAATTTCAGCATCAACTTTTCTTGTTATAATTGGAGGAGGTTTTTTCGTCTCCTTATTTAATGCTTTAATAACATCAGATAATCTCTTAACCCATTCTCTGTTTCTTTTTTTAGTATCAATCTCTTTAGCATACTGATAACCAAACAATCTTTCTGCTAAGGTTCTATTAAATCTTTCTACTATTCCTTGGTCTCTGTGTATTTCTTTTCTACCTCTTCTTATTTTGGTATTATGCTTTTCCATCAAAGTTGAAACGGAACTCATAAATTCTCTACCAGGGTCAACTTGCAATAGTTTAGGATACTTCAAATGTCTTTTATAAATCTTCTCAAAAGCATTTGCAACTTCTTTACTATCTTTCGACGTCAAAGGTTCGGCTTCTTTATATCTTGTTCCAACATCAACCACTGTCAATGCATACTTGTATGTTTTTCTACCAATAGTGTCATGAGGTAAAAACAATAAATCAGCCTGATGAACTTCATTCTCTGCAGACACATCAAATTTTGGTCTTATTATTCTCTTAGGTGCAGGTAAATATATTTGCCAAATTGCTTGTTTCTTTAAGAAGTCTAATGCTTGTTTCTGGCTAACCTTTGCTTCTTTTGCTAATTTACTAACTGCTGAGTGTCCTTTCCAGAAACCTTTTGGACTATAGTATATCTTCTCCATTTATTTATATTTAAGAAAATTTTATAAACATAAAAAATGTCAAACAACAATATTCAAAATATCTCAACTGATGAATTTGAAGCGTTGTTAAAGGAACAAAGTCAATTTGACACAAAGAAATGGACTGATTTAGAAATCAACAACATTTATACAATCACTGACTACAGAGAAATTAACACAGACAATGGTGTGAGTGTAATTTTAACTCTCAAAGACAACGGTGAAGTATGGAGTCCTGCACATCTCACAAAGAAGATAGAAGGTAAAGAACCACCATTTTATGTAAGACCACTTGGTTTGAAACCATGTAAGAATAATAAAAAAAAATAAATATCATGCTTATGATTTAGTTTTTCCAAAGAAAGAATTACATGCATAAAGATTATGTCAAAAAATTTTTTTTTTACCTACATCAACTTCCAAGCAACAAATCCTGTCAATGCCATACCACCAACAACAAATGCAATCTCTCTATTTTTCTGGTCTTCTGATGGAGTGTAAAAATCACTTAATGTAGGTTTTTGTGGTAATGGTGTGGATAAATTATCTGGCAATTGTTTTCCTGTAATATAGTAATACTGTTTCATAGCAGTATCAGCATCACTGAACTCATTCAAAGCATGATGTTCCTTCTTCAGTTGTTCGTTAATAAAATCCAATCTTTCTGTTCTCTTCTCATTCCACGCAGTTGTTGCTGATTCTAATTGTTCCATCGCTTTATCATGCCTCTTTCTCTCTTCGTCACTATTGCTACCCATATGTGAAAATAAATAATTACTACCTGAAAAGGCTAAGGCGTTTGTAATTGCTCCTCCAACCATTAATGCTACTGCACTTGCCATTTTTATATAATGGAAAAAAAAAATATTAAAATTACTTCATAATATCTGCAGGAATAATACCTTGCTTAACAAGCATATCCTTTGTTGCCATTGCAAGTAATATATCAATGGACAACATACCAATATCTGTCATATTAAAATCTACTTTTGGTGCTGGTCTTTTCAATAGTTTTCTACCTAATTCTGAATATCCAACAGTTAATACAGTTTCCACTCCAGCATGATATAACATGTTTGCAATTTGTTTTCCGTCTATTGGGGTTGTCATTTTTTAATGAGAATATTATTTTTTTTAAATTAATTAAATTCAAATGGGTCAATTTCTTTTTGCATATGAGTCTCTACAGGAGGTGTATAAGTCTGAATTGGTTTATTACTAGTTGATTTGTACATATACAATCCTATTCCAACAACTCCAATTGTTATACATAATGGTATATAATTTTTGTATATATTTATATTCTGTGATTTGTTTGTTTGCACATCATCATCATCTCTTGTTATAGATTTTAATTCCATGTTTTCTTTCTTTATAGTTTCAGCCTCCTTTCTTCTTAATTCTGCATTTCTTTTTCTTGCTTCTGCACCTTTCTTACCAGCAGATACTCGTCTTGGGTCTTTTGTTTTAACAGTTTCATTAACTTCACTCATCGTTTCATTAACTTCACTCATCTTTTTCTAAGGAAATATTTTCTTTTTTATTAAAATCAATATGTCTTGCTGTTGTTAGCATTGCAGTTAATGGAGCAAGATACATTCCATATCTATAGTACAATTCACAACATGAACTTGTCAAAGCGTGATTGATAAAAGGGTCTTCCTCTAAGTCTTGTATCAGTTTAGGTGGATTAACAACATTGAAATACTTTGATACACCCATCACGTATAAGCTAATGAAAGAATTACCCAATGTCTTAGTCATACTTGCTCCCAATCTTGCTTCATATCTGCAGTAAAGTTTGTTTATTTGTTCTGCTGTCATTGTTTCAATGTCTGATAGTTGTAAGTCTTTACCAAGATACTGCTTACTACCACCACCAGCAACAATGGCTGATAATCGCTCACGTTTTGTTTCTTGTTCATTATTTTCTGTGCTTTCACATTCAATGTCTTGTAATAATTCTTCAGCATTCATTTTTATTTTATGTAATTTATTTTTTATTTTTAAAAAATAAAACATCGCATATCCGACTATTAATAAGATTGCAGTGTTTGTTATGATTATTGATAAGATTGCAGTGATTGATAATATTTCTAACAGCATTGTTTTTTAGTATTGCTATTTTACTTAAAACATTGCATAAGCATTACTTAAGATTTGCTATAGCATTGCATAAACATTACTTAATCATTGCTAAAAAAAATAATCAATCAACCAACCAATAACCAGTAGGCTGGTCAGTCTTCAAAATTAACTTACGATGCTTCTTTTTTTTTCAGTTCTTCTTTTATTCTCTGTCGTTCTTCCAAAGTAGGAATAACATCATTCTCTCTTAAACAATTTTCAAAACTATCTCTATCTTTTGTGTAGAACATGCATAGCCATTTTGTTTGTTCTCTTAAATCTTTTAACACAGAATTATATCTCTGCGAAATAACCCACACTGATTGTTCTGCATGCCTACCAGAAAATGCTAATTCTGATAACATATCTTTTTTCTTTGTTAGTTCTTTCGTTGCACTGCAATCATCAATAATGTAGAGAGTAGAATAACCAGCATATTTATTAAAGAACATTCTTAATAGTTCTTGTAGTTTTTCTTCTCCATTAACAATAGGATTAACAATTGTTATATTTTTTGTTTTAGGCTTTCTAACATCACCAATCCACTCACGATTTTTATAAGCCTTGTTCCATTTATGGTTGGGCAAAGTATAACAATATGTTTAAATACTTGACGATATTCCTCTTCCAAAAGGTCAAGGACAAACTCTGTTTTCCCGCATCCAGTTTGACCACATATAATAGCACAATGAGGATATTTTGGTAGTTCCATTTTTATTTGTAAAAAAAATATTAATAACTGACTTCTTTAAATCTACCATCTTCAAAGTTGATTTGTGCATCTTGTATAACAAACAAATAAAGATTGATTGGTTCATCTGCTCCTGCTTCTTTCGTTATTTGTATTGTGATACCTTCTGATGCATTTTCAATTCTTCTTCCAGAACCATGAAGTGTATTATCATCAGTTGAACGTAAATCCAACCATAAAGCATACCTGTTCGTTAGATATTTCTCTATTGTTGTATCAGTAAAATATAAATCTTTAACAACCATACTTGTTTCTTTGTTTCTTTTTGAATTCAAAGCAAAGAATTTATTTATTTCGTCCCAGTGTTGGTGGGACTTCATTCCTTGACTATACAATTGATTCGGAATCCCTTCTATTGTCATTTCCACTTTTGTAATTTCTGGATTATAATATTCTTCTGTGCTGGCCCTTTCAGGATCTTCGAATAGCATAAGAATTCCTTTCATACTTCTCGCAGGAACATTTAGATTGATATTCCATAGTGTATCAGATTTGTTTTTAGTTATTTTTCTGTGTCTTAGTATTCTGTCATACAAAATAACCATTTTACCATCAACTTGCTGTCTTATTTGTCTTGCTAATTCAGTATCAGAAACAATATCAAATTCCAAACAAATATTTTTGATTGTATAAGATGAAGTTGCATCGCCTGATTTAATTACTTTATTATAATCATTGAATGTAAGTTCATATTCAAGTCTATCTCCTAATCCAGCTTGATAAAAAGGCATATGGGTTTCCAATAATTCAAAATCAAGTGGGATGCAAAACCTGTTTCCATATGCTTTTGCAATGGCTTGATCTTCTTTATCTGCTGTTGCGTTTCCTGCACCCACTCTATGTTTCAACATGTTCTCTTTGCCAACGCCTTGATATACCATATTTACAAGTTCTGTAATAGTCTTCCATAAATCAATATAACAATGATAGATGTCACTATCGTCAATGGACATAACTTCATTTCCACTTATTCTAATTGTTGTTTTCTTAATTATTGCTCTTCCTATGTTTTGAAATATAGTTGCATTTGCATCTTTAGAGGTTAGTTCAATTTCAAATGCTAATCTGACTGTTCCGGGAACAATAACATCATTACCACTTAGATTAGGAAATCTCACTAACAATTGTTGATTTTGGTCAATAGTTGAAGGGTTATTTGTTATTACTACACTTTGGCGAATGCCTTTTACACCACGTGGTTCTCTTAATTTTCTGTAAGGGTTTAGTTTATCTCCGTAAGCTGACATGTTTTTATTAAAAGATAAAAAATATTTTTAAATAATAAATAAATAATGGCTGAATATGAAAATCCTGAGTATGACAGGGAGGATTATGATGAAGAAGCAGAAACATCTTTTACAGATGAAGAGCAGTTTCAGAGAACATTAAATAGTCAGTTTGCTGGTTTGAATGATTTAACCGGTGATGATTGGAAAACTCTGCGTAATAGCATAGGTCAAAAAATGATAGATAGATTTTACGAAAGGAATGAAGAACCTAAACGTAAAATCAAAGGTTTGTCTCTCAAGAAAGATGATATAGGGAGACCAATGTTATATGTTAAAGATGAAGGTGGAAAGGATATTGCATTAACATATTATCGTTCCAATGCACCAGATGAAATAGCAACATTTTTATCATTTAATACTTTGCAAAGGAAATATGGTGTTGATTTTGTTAGGAATGTATTAGGTGTAGATAATTTTAAACCATCTGCTACAAGACTTAAAGAAGGTAGAACAGCATTCGCACAATTACTTCAAACGAGAACTCAAATAACACAAACAGAAGAAGAAATACCTTTACAAGATATATCATCACAAGAACAAACTCAAGAACTATTAAATACAACAGTTGATGTAGAAACTGCTGTGAAAACATTGGAGACATCATTTACTAATGAACAAGAAACACAAACAGATTGGACAAAAAGAGAGATTGATGGAATAGCAAATGCAATGACAACAGTCAAAGAAGAGATAGCAAATGAATTGGCAAAACTGAATGAAACAAATAAAGACTTAGCAAAAGAAAATACAAAATTAGAACAAGCCAAAGCAGACAATGATGAATTTCAAATAGAGAGGATAAGTAGTCGAATCAAAGAGTTAGAAAGTGAGAGAAGTGCAAGATTGGAAGTTATTAATGTTAATAAAGAAAAACTACGTAGTCAGGTAAATAGAATCAAAGAGACTATAAACAAAGTATTAAAAGAAGACACTACATTGGGTGAAAGAATTAGAACATTATTCAGAGAACAAGGCATTACAATTGTTAGTATTTTAACCGCTTTTGGAATGATTATTGGAGTTATTGTTGAGGCTGTTATTCCTGGTGGTACTACTTCAACCCCTCCTTCTCCACCAAAAGGTGGTGTTAAAGATTGGGTTAAGAAACAATTATCAAATCTTGGTAAATTACTTTCTACCCTTGCAGGAAAAGTAGCTACTGCGTTACCAGGTGTTATTGGTTCTATTGTGTCTTGGTTGTTGTCTTCTGCGGGTAAAGTTGTTAATTGGTTTGGAGAACATCTATGGGCATTAGTTGTATTGGTTGCTGGATTGTTATATGCATCTGCAAGAGAGTTTATAAGAAAAAAAAGAACTTAATAAATTTCATACATAATTAATAGTCCAATTGCAATACTACCAACTATTAATGCTGTTTTGTTGTCTTCGTGTTGTATTGCTTCTTTTTTTTCAACGGGTTCTGGTAGAGATTTGATTTTTGGTTCTGGTAGAGATTTCTTTGTTTCCTGATGTTTTGGTTCTGGTAGAGATTTCTTTGTTTCCTGATGTTTTGGTTCTGGTAGAGATTTCTTTGTTGGTGTGCCTTGTATAGTTGCAGGTTGTGTAGTAGGTGCAACAGGTTTAACATTTACATCACTATTGAAACCAAGTGTTTGATTTTCTGTTGCAATTACAATTTTATTATTATATCCAGCGATAGTGCCAATTTGTAAAATCATATTACTGGGAGACATATATAATCCAATACCATAAACAAAATCTACTTTACTTCTTGCATATTTGAGTGTGTTTTGATATCTTTGTATTTGACCTGGTAAATCAACTGGACTATTAATAGCGTCTTCAATGTTAGCAAGAAATTGTTTCTGAGCATCAAATCCTGTGCCTATTTTTAGTATTTCTACACGTGTTTGAGATTGTGCTCCTAATAGAGCCCATACAAACATTCTAATACTTTCGTTAATTCGTTCAATACCTGTTTTTGTTAATCCTTTTGATTTGTCTAATATAAACATTGTCCAGGCGTCACTTATATCTACTGTATGTGCTATTTTATCATTTGGATTAAAGAATGGTCCATCACTTCTATGATCTTGTCTATATTTTCCACTTGGTTTAAAATATTGTGTGTAACTCCCTAGACCACTGCATTTAGAACTACTTTCTAATTTTTGACGCCAATCTGTATTAGGTGAAACATTGAATTCATTGCATAACTTTTGATAGGTTGCTTTGTCGTATGGGTTTTTGTAATAACAAAATGATGCATCTGTTGGTAAAGGTGTTTGAAGTTCTTTCAAAATACGAGCAATACAATAATAAACATGAAATGTATATACTGTTTTAGTTAGTCCTGAAGTGTTTTGCAAATGGTCTTGATAACTTACTCCACATCCTGCAGTGGCACACCAGACAGCAAAATTTAATTGACATTGCCACCAGTCAAATGATGAATGAAGCCATGTATTCCACGGTTCATTGGTGTGTAATGTTGGATTTTGATAGTTTTGAAATAAGTCGGGAAACGTTACTGGAAAATGGTCGTCTTTATTAACATAAATCGTTTGTTTTATAAGTTCAATATTCTTTTCGGTATATTTAGTATTGGGGTTATATGATGCATTGGGATTGTACTTGAATTCTTTAGGTATCATTTTTATTATTGATTATATATAAAAAATAAAAATGTATCATACAATTTCGAATATTGACAAGACAATAAACTTGCAACAATACATTGATAACAGAGATGGGAATAAACGTATTGGTTTGAAATCTATAACATATGGTGTTGGATGGTATAATGTTGTTGATGAATATTTGCAGAAGACTAAAGAGAGACCTCATAAGATTATAGATGGTTATTATAGTTTCCAACAAATAGCAGATTTATTTCAAAGTAATAATATTACATTATCTGTAAATGAAACAAATGGAATTGCTTCTTTAATTACACCGGATGAATTGAAGATAAGCAAGGGCTTAAAACAAATGTTGGGGTTTGGAAATAAGCGAAAGTTTGCTGTTAATGAAACTCATTATGGTGAGAGAGCTGTAGATTTTGCTGTTTATAAATCATTGTATGTTCATTTGGAACAGATTAATACTTCAAATAATTATTTAGATGGTATGCCGAGTACTGTGTTGGCTGTTGTTCCAGTGGAAAATAAAGAGTTTGGAGAGATAACAACAGTGAGATTTGAGCATCCAGAATATAAGTGTTTGGTGAATGATGCTATAGCAGAATTGAAATTAGAAATCAGGGATGAAAATAACAACAAGGTAATTAATCATCTACCAATTAATTGCGTTTTGGAAATTATATAATTATAATAAAAAAATGAGTATATTTGGTGCTAAGAGAAAACACGTAGATGCATTGGGGCTGAAACAAGAAATATTTAATATGAGAAGTCAAGCATTTACACAAATAAATACATTGAATGATAGAGTTCGGGATATACATCTCAATCATCGGTTGTTATACAATAAAGTTGAAAATACGTCAGACAAAAAATTGATAAGCATCTGTGCAGAGAGCAAAGGACCATTGCAGGAGAATGAAGTGTTTAGCTTTGGTAATGGTGGTAGAGAAGTAGGTGTTGGATATGTAATGAACTTTTCAGGTCAAATATTGGGTGTGGGGTTATCGAGTAAAAGAATAAGAGGTGATGTATCTGTTGTTGTTTCTATAAATGGAAATCCACAAGCAGGATATGGTATATCATTGAATGATATTTTAAGGAAACACGATAACTTTGCTACACCGTTAAAGGTTAGGGCTGGTGATGCGATTGATTTTGTTTGTCAGACTAATAATGCTACATGTGTTAATACTGTGGCTTCGATGATAATTGAATTATTTATTGAATAAAAAAAATATATGTTATTAAGAAAAAAATGAAACAACCTACTGCACCATTATATCCTGAATTGCCTGTTGAAGATGGGCAGAACTATAGATTACAGAAGATATCTGAGATAGAGAAGACATTAATTAATGAGAAAGATGTGAGAAAAGCATTATACAAGAAATATAAGCGTGGAATAAATATTACTGATGGAGTTGATACTGGTTTGATATCAACAAGTGTTATTTTGGCAGGTGTTGGATTAACTGTTCCAATTATGTTGCCTTTAGAGATTGGTGCTGTTGTGTGTGGGAGTTTGGGTGTGTGTGTTAAACTAATTAGGCGTAAAATGACTTCAAAAGCACAGAAACATTATGAGATTAAAACTATTGCTGATAGTAAGTTGAATAGTATAAAGGATTTGATTTCTAAGGCTTTGACAGACGGACAGATATCTGAGAATGAATTTAAATTGATTTTAGATGAATTAGACAAATGTAATAAACTGAAAGATAGCATACACTCAAAACAAACAGGATTAAGTGAGGCGGAAAGAAAAAAACTTATTGAGGAAGGAAAGGCCCAGGCTTTAGCTGAGGTAAAAAAAAAATAGGGGATGCTTGATTTTATTTAATAAAATCACAATAGTAAATAATGACCCACCACCTATTTATAGGAGCGTAAACTAAATATGCAGATTTCTTCATTCTAATTCTTTGCAAATTTCTTTTACTGACTGTTAAAAGCTACGCATTACGGTGATTCACGGTCCTTTCGGTGCTTTGATTATTCCCGTAACGACTTTCAGGCCTTTCTGTACTTTGATTATATCCGTAACGACTTTCAGGCCTTTCTGTACTTTGATTATTGCGCATTACATCTTTGATAAGGGTTTATCAGTTTACTACATTTCAAAAATATAGTCCCTTTCAAAAACGAAAGTAGGCTTATTATCTAACAGATGTTAACTGTATGTTGGGTAGATATCACATGCATTGCTTTTCCGGTACAAAGTATTACATACCGCCTACAAAGTAAAAAGTTAACAACATAAATCTTTAAATGGCTTATATAAAGGATATTAACAAATTCTCACAGGATGCGATAAATATGGCGATGGAAACATTGACGGATGACGAGAAACATGCGCTAGATAATAGCCTTAAAAAGGTGTACAAAAAATTAGCAAGTGCTTCAAACGTGGAGGGTTCTCAGAAACCAATAACAAAACGCGGAGTGTCTGATGAAAAACTTTTCAGAGAGGAAATACTGTTGAAAATTGAAAGGAAGCTAAAAGAAATAGAAAATGCTGAATACAGAGGAGAAATTCGGCGGGTTGTATTGGATTTTAACTTCAATGTTCAATTCGAAAAAATGAATTTTCAGCAGTTGATTGAAGAACATGGAAGACTTGTTAAATTAGATGGAGAGCTAGCCCAAGCAGCACTGGTGGTGAAGTTTTTGAGAGGAAAATTATACATATATCTGCAACATGTTGCACAAAAGAATGAAATGGGTTTCAAAGACCTTATAGAGAAAAAGATTGGATTAGTTTACCAAACTGTTCTGAGATACATACTGATTGCTCAAATGATTATCAAATACCCCCGCCTTATACTATGCGACATTAATTTCACTCAGCTTCTTGTATACAAGTCCAAGCTGCTCAAGTTTTTCGCAAAAGAGGGAAAGGAGCTAGCAGACCGCCTTGCAGGTCCAGTGGATATAGAGGTACAGGGAAAGTCAATTTCAATTCAGCATTGCGACATCAACCCGGCAAACATAAGGATGAAAACACCGGCTGACTGGGAGATACGAGATGCGTATGAACAAGCTGTAGCAGCTATTGCGAGTGAAACTATTAAACCAATACGCGAGTGTCCTGATGAGGTAGAAGAATTGGAGAGGGCGATTACACAGATGTGAATAAAATTGTACTTTGTGTGTGTTTTTATTGAGTAATCACGCCAATCATGATTTACATTGATTCATTTTTCTTGTATCACCTAATCTTTGTTGAGGACTATAGTTATAAGTTCATTTTCTATACACACACACTACAGCTGATAAAAAGGCCTGCGCAAGCCTATCTGTATAGGTCATGACCTTTATCCGTGAATGAATGGATTATTGATATGACATTAATAATTTTTACTACAATATTTTGATAAAAACTACACTATTACAACTGATAGCTTGCAGCGATAGTAAATCAGTCCAGTATGTCATTTCATATCTCAGATATAGATGTATTTGAAAGAGGATGTGTTTGGAAATTAACATTATTGTTTATAGAGGTATAAAATATAGTGTATATATTGTGGTGTATTGTTGATGTATATTGTGTCAAAAATTGTATTTACATTGTTTTATGCTATGTATAATGCTTCAATCGGCGATATAGCGAACGAAAGTGAGTTATATCGCCGTTGGAAGTCGGCGATATAGTTTGTATCGCCGTTGGAAAATTGTGGTATAATATATATGCTCCAATCGGTGATATAGCGGAAGAAAGTGAGGTATATCGCCGTTGGAGCATAATCTATATATATCCCTTAAAGGTAAGAATTTGCTCCAGAGGAACAAGTTCTTTCCTTTAAGAGTAGACCCCTTTTTCAGTGCGACAGGGCTTATAGAAAAGCGAACAGGAAGTCCCGAAAGTTGTTTCCCTTGGCGGAAAATCTGCCAGGTGTTCCCATTCCCCTTAATATGCTTTAAAAAGCTTACTGAGAAGATTTCAGTCATTCTTGTTTTGTGTTTTTCTATTTCCAGTGTCTCCTTATGAGAGACCACCTATGTGACGGTTCAAAAGTTGTCCTTAGACCACTTTTGATCCGCCCCAAAGGTGATCTTAATAAAGGACTTTTACGGTATTAACTTCATTTGGACATTAAAAAATATCCTTAACAGATGTCACAGGGCGCGGTGACTGACCAGGGTCTTCATTGTTTGCCTATAAACATCAGCAGTGACAAACAGTCGACCGAAAACGGGAAAAAATGTTGTCATAAGCTGATACATGTATCAAGGGCAGGGCAGGGCAATTAACATATCGTTATAACATTCAATTATGTATGTCTTTAATACATTGTTTGTTTTGGAGTTTCACGGCCCAGTCAACACTATTTTAGGTTATTTTTGAGCCAGTCAGTTTACTTATCCACACTTTTCCTGGACAGGCTTATACGTATGCGGTTAATCAGTACAGTGCACCACATTCTTTCGCCAGTAACAGACAACTGCCCTTCTTGAATCAGTGGAAGGGAGAGAATGACCGTAGAAAAGATTTCATGATCAATCTCCACGAAAGAATGTTGCCGACCCCGGCAGGTATCGAACCCGCGTCCTCCTGATCACCAGTCAGACGGGCATCCGACTGAGCTACCGAGGCCGGCTTTATTACATGTATTATTCAATTTGACATGCTTTGCCACCCCCCCCCCTCCCCCACACACACACCCTGCCTCTCCCCGCCGGCCCCGCCCCTCCCTACCACCACCCAGTAAAATAGTTTTTATTGACCGTTCCAAGGCGGTTCTTATGCTGCCGTGGTTTATTTTTTCTATAGTTTGTCTTTGCATGTACATGTATGTATTGCTAATATATTATTTTGGATAGCCATTTGCATCACGAAAACACGCCTATATAATTTTGACCCCCTTGAACCCCACTTTTATATAGAAAAACTTGGGTTTAGAGGAGTATACAGTATTTTCCTTATTTCTGCTCAAAAACATAGATTACGGGTACTCGTTAGAACCGCCTCGCCGAGGCGGTTCTAACGAGTACCCGCAATCTATGTTTCTGAGAATTTTCATTTTTTGGTGGTAAAATTTTACCAATACATTTGAATAGGCGTGTTTTCTTAATGGACATTTTGTGGGAAAGTAACTGTCATTTTGGCTATCCGCTTGTGAAGTTTTCCATCATTATGAAGTTGTTTTATGTTTGTGTTTCTTTCCCTTTGGTGTTTTGGATAGGAGTTGTGGGATGATTTTATCGCTTCCCAATCAGTGCATTATTTTTTTTTTTGGAAATGCATAGACTATAGAGATTTCAATTCGTACTGCCAGACAATTGTTAGTTATTTTACTTTTGATAATATTTTGTCTTTGGCATCTATCTTAGGCTGTGATCGACTGCACATTGATTTTCCACGTGATATTCCGTCCGACATGTTTGATTGACCATAACTTTGCGAACAACGTTTGATCAGCAAGGCTGATAGAACGCCAGACGCCAAAATACTGGCAGTCCAAGCCTGATGATATTGACTATGCATTTACGTAGTAGATTGTTATCCGAGTCATTACATGAGAAAACAGATATTTCTCGCTTTGGTGAGCAGTAAAGACTGAGGCGAGACTGCACATGTGCAGTCTCGCCTGAGTCTTTACTGCGCGCAGAATGACCCCCGCCCATCGTGGCTTGAAGAAATAGAGTGGGCTACATGATGCTTCCACGTAGAGCTGAAACTGGTCGCACATGAGTACTAGTAAACCGCTTAGAGGTTTTAAGCCTGCCCAGAAAAAGTGGTGCAAGTCTGCTAGTCTGCATGGCCGCCCATGCCTATGAACCCAATTGATTTCATTTGGCGGCAAGGCTGAAGATGTCATTTTATCTCAATGTCGGGTAAAAAGTCCCACACAATTCGAAGCGACGTCTCCAAAATGACCTATACAATGTTGACGGGGACGTTCAACCTCAAATCAATCAAACAAACAAATTATGCTCGCAGACTTGTGAAGGAGACGTTAAGGAAGCTTCAGATTACGGCAACATGCCTATTCATTAATACTGGAAAAAATTACCACCAAAAATGATAATGTTCAGATAAAAATTCTGTTATTTTTCACACATCTGCTCCAAACATAGATTGTAGAAACTCGTTTCAACCGCCTCGATGTTGTAACGAGTACTTACAATCTATATTTTTGAGCAATAATAAACAAATTTATCATATGACGTCGCGTCTGAGAGTGTAATAACGCCATGTAATATTCTCGATAATCCACTAGTGGATTAAACATGCAAATTAGCTAGATATGTCCCGTAACGTTACACGTACGACGTCCTTAACGACGTCGCGTTTACTATGGCGGAACATTGATATTTTTGTAAACAATTGTGAATAAAATGCGTTTTAAATGTCATATGATAAATAGAATGTTACATTCGTGCGTTACGTATTATTGAATTTATTTAACTCGTTGAGGGTAAGGGATAAAATGCGAGGCTTTGCCGAGCATTTTTTCCCTTTTCCTCAACTCGTTTAATAAATTCAATAATACATGACCACTCATGTAAGATCCTCTGTATAATCCATGCAAACCCTAATTTTACTATATAAAAGTGGGTTTAAGGGGGTCAAATTTATATATGCGTGTTTTCGTGATGATACAAAAACAACAAAAAAACATGCGTCTTGTCATATAAGTGTGCCGCGCAAGAGAACAAACATAAAACAGACAAGAGTCGCCAGAAGACAGCATAGCTTGCCCGCTATGAGGGCCTAAGTCTGATGAGAGCAAATTATTAAAAAAAAAACAAAACAAAAAAAAAAACAGTTCGGCAGTTTTACCCCAAAACGACAATTTCTTTTGTGAAAGAGCTGAACAGACCGCAGCAATTAATAGACAACCAGAACGCCCCCGCCCATCGGGCCTTGAAGAAATAGATGGGCTGCATGATGCTTCCACGCATGCTAATAAACCCTATTGGTTTCATTGGGCGAAAGGGCTTGAGATGTCATTTCATCTCAATGTCGGGTAAAAGTCCCACAAAATTGGAAGCAACGTCTCCAAAATGACCTTTATAGTGTTTACGGGGACGTTAAACCTCAAATCAAACAAACAGAGCTGAAACCGACCGCACACGAGTACTGGTAAAGCGCTTAGAGGATCTAAGCCTGCCCAGGTAAAGCGGTGCGAGTCCGACCGGCCATATTTATAAACCCTATTGGTTTCATTGGGCGACAGGGCTTGAGGTGTCATTTCATCTCAATGTCGGGTAAAAGTCCCACAAAATTGGAAGCAACGTCTTCAAATGACCTCGACAGTGTTAACGGGGGCGTTAAACGTCAAATCAAACAAACAAACAAACAAACAAACAAACAAACAAAACGACAACCAGAAAGAACCGCTAAGAATATCTGAATACGAAATCTTGTGCTATCAGAACATTCAATTTTGCAGTTTTTGCTCAAAAAAGCCATTTTCTTTTTTCAAGGGCTCAGGCGAGAACGGGCTCATGATTCCCGCCTGAGATGTATGATTAATACCTATTTCCTTTAATCTTGTTCATTTTGCAGATGAATGCCACATTGGGACAGTTTTTTTTAAGGAAATACATTTTTATGATTATTTAACTTATGATCAGCAGGCCGCGTTAGTATACGTAACCCTTTTTTATCGCGCCTGCTATTAGCATGGCGCGATATAGGCGTCCGATTTTCCGTCCGTCCGTCCGTTTGTCAATCCGTCAACAGTTGCGACAACCAATGGCCAAGTTTACTACAGGCGCGACATAGTCTTTGGTGGAATTCTTGTTCTTAATATGTATCTAAACAAAGCACGTGATGCAGTGATATTCATTATTGGTATATTTCGTGACTTGGGTGTCATCTTTCTTTTCCTTCAGTGTGATACATGTGAAATAAAATGTGTATGTCAGACAAATGCAATATCGAATGCCAACGCGACCTAAGATCTTTCGACCTAAGATCTTTCTACATTTTATAATAAGTAACAGATACACTGATACACACACACCATTGGGCTGCATGATGCTTCCACGCAGAGATGAATCCGGTCCGCACACTAGTACTGGTAAACCGCTTAGAGGATCTAAGCCTGTCCAGGAACCGCGGTGCGAGGCTAATAAACCCCATGCTAATAAACCCCATTGGTTTCATTGGGCGACAGGGCTTGAGCTGTCATTTCATCTCAATGTCGGGTAAAAGTCCCACAAAATTGGAAGCAACGTCTCCAAAATGACCTTTACAATATTGACGGGGACTTTAAACCTCAAATCAAACAAACAAACAAACACCATTTGGTCGATTGACTGTAAATCGATCCAAAATTACTTATGAATCTGAGTTATATTGCTGTTGCCCACGTGACCATCACTGACCAATAACGTTAAACCTCAGAGAAACCGTTACATGCAGGTATCAGTTATTTATAGTCCTGCTAATCTGGGAACAGTGACGCCATAGTGCTTTGTAAACCAAAAGGATTTTGCAGCCTGGACCGGACTCATGTGCTGGGTCAGGTAAACAGCTCAGGCCCAAGTCAGACTCCTCTTTCTGTGGCGTCTGATCTGATTCTGCACTGTTTATATAAAGAGTGAGTGAGTGAGTTTGAGTTTTACGTCCCACCAACAGCTAAGGTCATACGGAGACGGGACCTCGGTTTAAAGACTCATCCGAAAGTCTGGAGAACAGGAATTGAAGGGTTAAACGGAATTGTCACAATCCCAATTCTAGACCACTTTTCCATCTAATGTTAGTGGTAACTTGATCGGCCGCATTCATTACGATAACAAACCCATGCGACACAGTGCATTTTTATCACACCTCAAAAATGGTTACTTTTCTGACGAAAATCGATGATATTTTCCTTATTTATAAAGCAAACATAGGTTGTGGGTGCTCGTTAGAACCGCCTCATTGAGGCGGTTCTAACGAGTACCCACAACCTATGTCTAGGAGCAGAAATAAGGAAAATAATGTAGACCCCCGTATACCCCTGTTTTCTCTATATAAAGTGGGGTGTAAGGGGATGTTCATTTCATGGACTTGTCAGCGTGATGGTTTATTTCAAGTTTTCCATATTAAGGTATCACACAAATGTGTTACATGTGCATTCTGCATGATGAATTGGCGCCAATCTATTATTTATTTACAGTCGAACTTCAATGGCTCGAACACCTTTGGGACCTCGAAAATATGTTCGAGACAGGGGTAGTTCGAGCCACTGAGGTTACTGTCAGGGGCATAACGAGATACTTTTAGTCATCTTTTCGGTGTTCTATAATGAAAATGTATGCTGTGTGTACTCATTAGAATCGCCTCATCGAGGCGATTCTAAGGAGTACACACAGCATACATTTGTAAGATAAAAGACTAAAATCTGCTTAATTATCCCCCACTAGTTCTTATGTAGAGGATTTCGCTAGGGGCTCAAGAATGGGTTCGACTCATCCATGATAAACGAGTCATCGGTGTTCGAGCCATCGAGGTTCTACTGTATTTATTTATTTATTTAAACTAAACAAACATGTATATGTTACTCGGATGTGGATCAGGCATTGCCTATAACTGGCCTATCCGTTGGTACAACAACAATGAATGATATGAAACAATACAACAACATCAAAAACGCATTAACACTATGTCAAACGGATCCTTTGGGATATATGCACAATTAATTCTATGGTTTTATGATATTTAGATGATTTTATAAGTACGGAAGGTGATTTTGAAGAAGAGGCGACTTAAGAGAAAAAAACAACAAAACAAAACACACACACACACACACACACACACACACACACACGCACGCACGCACGCACGCACGCACGCACAGATGATAAGAAAAAAAATCAACAACAAAAAACATACGACTTAGATTCCCAGAATTCCTTTGACATAAATACTGTTTATTCGTCGGCCCCGCCCATAGGGGCTTAAAGAAATAGATGGGCTGCATGATGCTTCCACGCAGAGCTGAAACCGATCCGCACATGAGTACTGGTAAACCGCTTAGAGGATTTAAACCTGCACAGACAAAGCGGTGCGAGTCGGACCGCCCATGCTTATAAACTCTATTGGTTTCATTGGACGGCAGGGCTTGAGAAGTCTTTCGGTTAAAAGTCACACAACGTCTCCTGAATGACCTTTTGTTTGTTTCTTTGAAATCGGGTTTAACGTCCCCGTCAACACTATTTAGGTCATTTTGGAGATGTTGCTCCCAATTGTGTGGGACTTTTACCCGTAATTGAGGCGAAATTACATCTCAAGCTCTGCCGCCCAATGAAACCAGAAGGCTTATATGCATTGGACGATCTGACTCACACCGCATTGCCTGGGAAGGATGACCTTTACAGTGTTGACGGGGACGTTAAACCTCAAATCAAACAAAACTGTTAACTCGTTCGGCGTTTAAGGAATGGGGGTAAAAATAATAGTTCCATTAGGCTCTTAACGTTGAGACAAAGCTGCGTTGCCTTGAAAACATTGTTTCAACGCTGTTTTAAAACTGATTCAATGTTGTGTGCATGTAGGGGCGAAATACGGGGTTCTGTTGTTTTTTTTTTATGTTTTTTTTTTTTTTTTTTTTTTGTATCAGAATATTGTTTAGTAGAAGTCAATAGTTGCGTAGGTAATAAAAGCCGTACTTGACTGGTCATTTCATACATAATAATTATGAAATTCGGGAATGATGATGCGTTCAGGGTCGTTAATTTTTACGAGTCTTGGTACATGTAGAAGTTAAAGTCTTACATATGGGAATCAATTACGTCATCAGTGTGCCTAGCTCTTGATAAAAAATGTCCTAAGCTACGGTCACAAATCACTACTCGAGCCCCGCCCGACTACTTGGCGACTGATTTGGGGGTGAAATCGGGTTGGAGTCCGGCCGGCGTCCCGCCGGATGTTGGGGCTTCGGTGGTCGGGAGGGGCCCGGTGAAATTTTAACTCGCACTTAAAATTCTCACCGAATTCTCACCGACTTCTAGGTCGGTGGCACATCGAATAAAAGTTGCGCAGATCTGGTACCGACGTCGGGACGATGTGGATGGCATCGGCTGGCATCCGGTGGTCGTAGAGCGGACCTCGACCAATAAGATAATCGGGCAGTAATCGGCCGACGCCTGACCGACGCCCGGTCGGCGCCCGGTCGGCGCCCGACAGGTAATCAAGCGGAATCCGCTCGACGAATCATATTTCGGCTGTCGCCGCTCGATCGCCGACCGGTTTTTTCTGTCAGCGTCCCATTGATTGACGCTCGACTATATGAGGGCCCGATCTTCGATGCGTGCCAGTTTCAAGTAGACCAGTAGGGAGCATAACTTTTTAATTTATATTTCAGCATTATGCCACCCAGGCTGCAACGACCACGTTGGCACTGTGCCTAGCCCAAAGCAGCCTCTCTCGTAACCTCCGGATCCTTTTCTGCGGCGGCAATCTGTGCAGTGGTGGGATAAGAGGCATCTTGTTCCAAAGATTTGAAGGATGTTCACCCATTTGTTGTACAGGCAGGAGAAGATGAAGTACAACTGGACAACTGGACCATTCTCGGCGGGTGTAAACCCGTCACTCGCCCGGCGACGGGCCATGCCCGGCCGGGAACTGGGCGGACTTCTGCGGAAAATTGTCCGATGCTCGGCCGGCTTGTAACAATCGACAGGTATACGGCCGGCGTACGGCCGGTAACCTGCAGTGCACCGGCCGATTTCCGCTCGGCGTATACGCCGATGCTTCCCCGCGAAAATCTGGCAGACACCGCCCGATTCCCTGGCGGATGACCCTCCAGGGCCCGCACGGCATACTTTCGGCCAAAACCGAGCCATGCACCCGTTACCGAGGCCTTCTTGACTTGGACAGCTCGGTCTAGTATAGATCGGCCGGGGTACGCCGAATTTGTGACCGAGGCAATAGCCAACTTTAGATAACTGAGACAATGCATTCGGCTTTGGACGCTTCATTAATTCCAAATTAAGTTGCTATGTTTTTTTTCATAATTATCCCCAGTCCATTTTGATCCCTTTTTCTGGTTGTTCGTCATTATTATTGACATAATTTAATTTAAATATATAGTAATATGAAGATAATTTTGATATAGTGCTTCTCATCTTATCAGGATAAGTAGACGGTTTTGAGCTTTTATTTACTCAATGTTTCCTGGTGTTAAACTGTATGGGCAATCCGGTATCAAAAACAATGTTGTAGAAGATTTGAAGCAAGCTCATGTTACCCCTATTCCTAAAATTGTTATCGTCCTTTTTCCGTGTAACAATATGCCCATTGTCCTATTCTTTTATGTCGCCAAACTTAGAAAAAGTCCATCTTTAAATACATAAAGAATCACTTATGATATACAATATCCTGACCCATCACCAGCCTGACCCATCACCAGCCAGGCCAGGATTTCCTTCTAAAATTGATTTCAATAAATGTAGAGATGAAATCGCTTCTGCCTTGAATGAATTTGGTAATCGATAATGTAAACGAGAGTATGTTGAGCATCAAGCTCTTAAGGAATGGAAACTTAACATTCTGAAATTAGTGAACAAACGCATTTCTTTTTATTCGCAAAATACGAACTTATTACCTCCTAAACCTAAGACGTCTTAACGTCACCTTAAACTAGGTATTCAAGAATTTCATAGGAAGTTTGTTTTGGCTCCAGCTGATAAGGCCGCTAACAATGTGGTCGTTGTTTGACGGCTTCACTATGTTAACACTCTTCAGCAAGAACCTGGTGATACTAAGACCTATGAACTTCAGGCTTTAGCTGTAGAGATGGCTTTAGTTGATGACCACATTTGTCATTCAGCCACCAAGTTTGCTGTTTGTGTTACAGAAGGCCACGACAAGCTTCCTATGTTATATTGGTTACCTAAACTTCATAAAAGACCATACAAAGCACGGTTTATTGCAATTTCAATCTCTTGTACCACCACTGAAATCTCCAAATTATTAACTTCATGTTTTACTGCCATCAAAAAACATGTGATAAATATTGCGACAAAGTCTTCGAAAGATCAGATAGAATTCTGGTTTGGTCTATAAAAATTCTAATGAAGTTTTAAATAAATTGAAATCCAGGCGTTTTCGTGCTTGAAGTCTGTCTACTTTTACTTGTCTGATTTTTCCACCCTTTACACTACACTTCCTGATAACCTTATAAAAGAAAAACTTAATGATTTAATTGAATGGACATTTCATAGGGAAGACTCCCTCTATCTTGCATGTAATGTAAGAAATGCTTTTTTCACTTCTGAAGAGCATAAAAATTATACTTTACGGCCATGTCAGAAAGTGTGTGAAGCTCTCACCTTTCTATTTGACAATATTTGCATAAGATTTGGAACTAAGTTATTTAGACAAGTTGTGGGTATTCCGATGGGTACTAATTGCGCACCCCTTGTGGCTGATCTGTTTTTGTTTTGTTTTGAGAGAGACTTAATGATGTCCCTTTCTGCTGAAAACCAGTCTTTTTTGGATTTACATCTGTCTATTGCAGATGGGTTTTTTTCGTGCAAAAGTTATGATAAACGCGATGATTTTGATTTTGAGATTGTAAATTTTCCTTTTTTGGATGATGATGTTCCTCGTGCGCCATCCTATGGCGTTTATATTTCGCAATTAATTCGATTTGCCAGAGTGTGTAGTCATGTAACTGACTTCAACACTCGTAATAAATTGTTAACGGCAAAACTTCTTAATCAGGGTTATTGGTACCATAAACTACGCAAACCCTTTTCAAATTTTTATAGACGTCATTCTGATTTAATTTCAAAATTCAATATTGGACTTAAATCTCTTCTACAACAAGGTCTATCGGAACCCGAATTTTATGATGACTTAGTATATAAATTCAGAAAAATATTTAACCGCAATGACTTCAGCACCCAATTTCGTAAAATCATTCTTCGATATAAAAAGATTAGGTACAACATAAATGTTATACGACAGACTACATGCAAGGTAGTTAACCCAATCACGGTTGACAACTTTGCTTCCCACTGTAATTGCACGCCGGCGGGTCAGGCCTCAGATTGTATGATGGTTCCAACGTAAAGGCTTATTGAGAATTAGAGAGATCTAATTCATGATAATGCTGGTTGGTGCCTGATGCTTTGTCTCTAGTCGGGCCTATCGGAGTCTAACTGTTGGTTTTCTTTTGCTCCAGCATTTCAGTGGTTTCTTGCTGTCGAGTCCTCACCGTTGTTTCATCTCTGTGGTTGTTTGATTATTTGTGTTCACGGCGGGAGATGTTGCACTGATGAGTTTGGAGGCCTTCATGCGGACTGAACAAATTATTTGTCTAAATCGCGGCGGAAGTAAGGGCGACCATTGTGGCCACATAAAATTGGTTTAAGCCCCTTAGTTGAATTCGTTTCCGCTGACAGTTCCAAGGCGGTTCTTCTGTCGCCGTTTAGTTTTGTTATGGTTTGTCTTTGGGTGTTTGTGTCGCTTATGTTATTTTATTTTGGATAGCCTATTGGCCATTTTGTGGGAAAGTAACTGTCCTTTTGGCTTTCCGCTTTCCGCTGTTGGTGTTTCCATTAGGGTCTGTTGTTTCATGTTTGTGTGTCTTTCCCTTTGGTGTCTCTGATTGGAGCTGTGGGTTGATTGTATCGATTCCTAATCATTGCCTCCACTTCTATTTTACTGTAATTTTACAATGTACTTACACCAGACAATCCACTAGCAATCAGTTGGCAAACCTTTGTAACACATTAAGTTCAGCCTTCGATTCTGGTATAGAGTATTTTTCTAGGATATCAGCGAAAGCGTTGTGGTTGTGTTTGGCACAAAGGACTTTTGTAATTGAAAGCAATTGGTATCATAGCCACTCTTTCTGGTGGTTTGAAGATTAGCTTGGAGGCAACTTTCAATTTTTCCTGGTGTCATGTCCAACAGGAAAATTAAAAAAGCTGGTGTTCCCTGGGTTTTATTTCAAGCCCCATTCCCTTTTTTGCTCCTGCTTTAGCAGGAAGACATAAGCGTGCAAGTTTCCGTCCGTCCGTTCGTCTTTCAGTCAACATTTAGATTGTAGACGGGTTTTGTGTTTCTCATGCGAAGTTTCCCGGATAATCGTAGATTTATCGGGCATTACGAGATGCTATTTAATAGGACTGACGATTGCAAAAGTTGCATTGAAGTAAAGTTTGCTTCTACCAAAACTCTCAACCACTGGTTCATGTGAGTGAGTGTTTGAGTTTAACGTCCCACCAACAGCTAAGGTCATACGGAGACGGGACCTCGGTTTAAAGACTCATCCGAAAGTCTGGAGAAGCCCGGGATCGATCCTGCGACCCCTGGTTTACAAGGCGAGTAGCGTAACCACTGCACCACGGAGGCTTCTGACTGGTTCATGTACAATTACGGGTACGACATATCTGTTCAAGAAAAATGGTTAATGATGACAACTTCCCCTTCATGACGAGCACAAGTCTGTGTGATTAAGACCCCGGTTAACTCCAGTTGTTGACTAATCTCACTAATAAAATGTGGTTATAGATTTGTTCATTTATGCTTGACGTCTTACCTTTTTGATACGCTTTAATGATGCTCATGAAACAAGCGTCACTGCACGTGCAACAGGATGCCACTATTTGAATCGAACTATCAACTACCACGAAAAACCATACGCTTTGGTGCAGCATGATGTTACATGTAGGTTTATAGATTAAGCTTCTAGTTGCTCGAAATATGTTTAAATAGAATGAAAGGTTTAGCACGTGCCAAAATAACAAGGTGGGGCCAAGCCAAGGCACAAGGGTTTTTTTTACACCCAGTCATGCCGCTCTTAGTAACACATGTTGTGCCTGTTGTACTCAATCTCTGCTAGGTTCTGCATTCCTCTTGGTTCCTTGGGAGGGCTACACTTCTAATGATTGTGGCACTCTCGAATCTTTCTTTTAAATATATTTGTGTCAGATGTGGCAGAAAATATCACCATTGGTGGTGATTGGTCTCCAAACTGGGTACCGCCGCTTGAACAAAGTCTTAACAGAGTGTACCGAAATTCTGTAATACCACGAATTTCTGTAAAACCACGTCAATACATTTTCACAGTGATATCTGATTAACTTCATTTTTTTCACAACCTTACCTTATTGACTATCATTTATGTCAGAATGATGAGGGTTTTTTTTTCAGCATGATCTGAAACCCCTACCCTTTTCCTTTACAATGTATTTTCAAAACAAAGTGTGTGCTTAAACCGTTTCACAACATTTTTCGTTCAAGTTTCAGCACCCAGTTGGGTATCAAGCGCCGTCCCAAGGCTTATATCCATGAACGTGTCCCTTAAGTCTCGAATTTATTCATATATTTAGGAAACGATACCAAGTCCGAACTTCTACTGCATCGAAAAGTATGTCTGTCCGAACTTTGCCTAGGGTGGGCGAACTTCCCCGAACACACATAGTTTTTTTCTTAGCTCGAACCCAGCTCTTAAACATAGTAATGAAGCATTTTGATGGCTTAAATACGGGTTCAAATGCAGATAAAGTTTACAAAAAGTTCTGGAGAAGGTGTAAACCAGCCACGTGTCAATCAAGCGTATGCAGCCGAAAGGTTCCGAGTGCGTCCGAACTTTGCCGGACATTAATCTGTTTTATCGTTAGCAATCATACTTTCAGATTTGCGTCCCCCCCCCCCCCTCCCGCCCATTGAGGCTTAGAGAAATAGATGGGCTGCACGATGCGTCCACGCAGAGTTGAAACTGACCCGCACATGAGTACTGGTAAACAGTTTAGAGGATCTAAGCCTGCCCAGGCAGAGAGGTGCGAGTCGGACCGTCCATGTTTATAAGCCCTATCGGTGTCATTGGGTGGCAGGGCTTGAGATATCATTTCATCTCAATGTCGGATAAAAGTCCCACAAAATTGGAAGCAACGTCTCCAAAATGGCTTCACAGTGTTGACGGGGACGTTAAACATCAAATCAAACAAACAAAAAACTTTCAGATTTGATTTCAAATCACATTCCGGAAATGTACGAATAATGGCGACGACTGACGAGCAGCGTCCTGTCGATCGTCCATATCACGAAAACACGCCTTTATAATTGTCGCACTTAATGCGGTTAAACTGGGGTTTACAGGGGTGGATCTTATTATTCGTATTCATGCTCTAAAATATAGATTGTGGTTACTCGTTAGATCCGCCTCAATGAGTCAGTTATAATATGTGCAGACAATCTATATTTTTAGCAGAAATAAGAGAAATATCACAGTTGTTCATCTTAAAATGTTCGTATATTTTTTCGGCGGTAAAATTTGCAACGTATTTGTATAGGCGTGTTTTCGTAATGCGTAGCTGTCAGTTGCTACACCTTCGTTGGTGGCTCACACCAACTTGCAGATTTGTTTGTGCTTAGGGTCATATCGTGTATGTAGCGAAGATTGTACGCATCACGAAAACACGCCTATATAATTTCAACCCCGACCAAAATAGAAGTGGAGGCAATGATCAGGATCAGGAATCGATACAATCAACCCACAGCTCCCATCAGAGACACCAAAGGGAAAGAAACACAAACATTAAACAACAGACCTAATGGAAACATCAATAGCGGAAAGCCAAAAGGACAGTTACTTTCCCACAAAATGGCCAATAGGCTATCCAAATAAAATAATATAAGCGACACAAACACCCAAAGACAAACCATAACAAAAATTAACCGCGACAGAAGAACCGCCTCTTGGAACGGTCAGCGGAAACGAATTCCACTGGGGGTGGGGGGGGGGGTGCTTTAATCGATTTTACGTATCCACAATCCTCGCCCTTACATCCGTCGCGATTTAGACAAATAATTTGTTCAGTCCGCTTGAAGGCCTCCTAAATCATCAGTGCAACATCTCCGTGAACACAAATAATCAAACAACCACAGTTAGACTCCGATGGGCCCGACCAGAGATAGAGCATCAGGCACCATCCAACATTACCTTGAATTAGATCTCTCTAATTCTCAATAAGCCTTTACGCTGGAAGCGTCATAGAATCTGAGGCCTGATATACGTTTGTATAGTAAAATTGGGGTTAACAGGGGTAAACCTTTTTTTTTTTAATTTTGTTCTAAAATATAGATTGTGTGTACTCGTTAGAATCGCCTCATCAAGGCGGTTCTAACGGGTACCGACGATCTATATTTTGAGCAGAAATAAGAAATATATCACAATTTTTCACCGTCAAATTTTCGTTTTTTCTTCGGCGGTAAAATATACAATGCATTTGTATAGGCGTGTTTTCGTAATGAATCTTTTGTGGTTTCTTGAAGAGTATTACTATGATATCGCAGACTCTACATCACGAAAACACGCCTATATAATTTTGACCCCCTTGAACCCCACTTTTATATAGTAAAACTTGGGTTTACAGGGGTACACATTATTTTCTAATTTCTGCTCTTAAATATAGACTGTGGGTACTCGTTAGAACCGCCTCGAGGTGGTTCTAACGAGAACCCACAATCTATATTTTGAGCAGAAATAAGAAGAATATCACCATTTTTCATCTTAAAATTTTCGTTTTTTCGGCGGTAAAGTTTGCCATGTATTTGTATAGGCGTGTTTTCGTAATGACAAGAAGATTTGGTAGAATGCCTTTCGCATGCGAACCAAATGACCACACCCATGCCCATCGGGGCTTGGAAAAATAGATTTGGCTGCATGGTTCTTCCTCGCAGAGCTGAAACTGACCGAACATGGGTCCTGGTATACAACTTAGACGGGGTAAAGTAGAGAGCTGGACCCTGCAAATAAACCGCATTGGTTTGATCGATATGTTGTTTCATCCCAGTGCAAGGTAAAAGTCCCACAAAATTGGAAGCTACGTCTCAAAATGACCTAAATAGTGTTTGAGTGTGGGGGGGGGGTGGGGGTGGGCCGAAACAAACAAACTTCTGTGTTTGCACTTAAAGGTCATTTATCATGGAAATTTATATATTTTTGAATTAAGTATGCTGAGAGAAGACATAAAGAGGACCATTTTACTATAATAAAAATAAAAAAATGAGTTCCTTTAAGAGCAATGAAAACATTCATAAGAAAGAAGATGGGTCATACTACGTAGTTTCGGCTAATAAAGCCTCATCAGTGACCCTGTAATGATCCGGCAAAGAAAGCCAGAGGAAACATACTGTCATTTTTTTCGAATTTCGAATAGGCAGTCGATAAACCGCATTAACAAAGTTATTCTTATTTAAATCTCATACGAGCACCTACCAAGTTTCCTTTAAGTGTAGCATCCCTTAAATTTTGGTTGATTAAGACCCACAATGTAATATTTGGTGACATCATAGTGCATTTTAACTTTTTGATTCATCGTTATAACTGACATATTTTAATTTCTTTAATAATTTTATATATTTACGTTTCCAGTGTAAAGCCTAATGCAAATATATAGAAACAAATGACGGCCCCAGCCAATAGGGGCTTGAAGAAATATATGGGCTACATGATGCTTCCACGCAGAGCTGAATCCGGCCCGCACACTAGTACTGGTAAACCGCTAGAGGATCTAAGCCTGTCCAGGAACCGCGGTGCGAGGCGGACCGTCCATGCTAATAAACCCTATTCGTTTCATTGGGCGCCAGGGCTTGAGATGTCATTTCATCTCATTGTCGGGTAGAAGTCCCACAAAATTGGAAGCAACGTCTCCAAAATGACCTTTACAGTGTTGTCGGGGACGTTAAACCTCAAATCAACCAAACAAATAGAAACTAATGTAGTTCAAACTTCCATGAACGCATCTAATCACATGATTTTCAGTGACGTCAAGTGACGTCAGTCTTACCCATGGTTCTCTACGGGCGTTGCTGACGTCAACTCTGTTCCGCTCTCACTAGTAAAACAACGTGTAAATATTATTTTCAGCTTTAAAAGTTTGCATGAGCATTTTTCGCCCAGTAATGAAGGGCAACGAATGTAAATATAAAAAATAAACTCAATTTTTATTTTTTTTTTTGCATGAAAGTATGAACGCAGCGGGTTGCTAGCAAAGTATACATGAACCCCTTCGAATTTGCACGCGACCCACTGCGTTCATACTTTCGTGAACAGCAGAAAAATGAAATTCATTCCTTAAATATTTACATTTCCAGTGTAAAGTCTAATGTAATCCTATAGAAAACAATTGCGTTCATACTTCGATGAACGCATCGAATCACATGATTTTCAGTGACGTTAAGTGACGTCATTCTAAACCATTGTTCTCTACGGGCGTTGATGACGTCAACGCTGATCTGCTCTTTGTAGAAAAACAACGTGGAAATGTTTTCAGCTTTAAAAATTTGCACTACAAGCATTTTTTTCGCCCAGTGATGAGGGGCAAATAATGTAAATATAAAAAATAAACTTAATTTTTCTGCTTTTCATGAAAGTATGAACGACAGTGGGTCGCTAGCAAAGTTTACATGAACCGGCCCCTTCGGGGCTCATTTACTTTGCACGCGACCCACTGCGTTCATACTTCCATGAACTGCAGAAAAATAAATTTCATTTCTTAAATATCTTTCTTATAGCCACTGGTCACGTGATGGCTGCGAATCTTATTAATAACGGGATATAAATTTGAAATTTTATTTCTGAATTAAGACGTCTTTTAAATGGAATTTTACTGTTTAAAACTAACAAATCGTTTAAAGTTTCTTTATTCAATTTAAGGCCAAGAATACATAAATGGGTTCTCCCATAGATATTTTTAAAATTTTGCATGCGAGTACGTCTCAACATTTTGCACTGGTACATGCAATAAAAACAAGAATTCCGCCTAAAGCCTATGTCGCGCCTGTGGGGGCGCAAAGTCAGCAAACCATAACATCTAGGCCAAGGTCAAACATAGATGCTTGCATAAAAGTTGCCATTCTTAAATGCAAGCTTTACTAAGTATCATTAATTAAACTGTAGTAATTCTTGAGAAATGAAATTAACCATAAGGGTGAACGCTAGGTTGGTTGCAATATTTTACAAAGACAGTGAACCATGAAATGTTGGTCAAAGTCAAATATGGATGCTTGCATTTAAGTTGCCATCCCGAGATACAAGTGTGTACCAAGTATTATTAATGAAGCTCGTACAGTTCTTGAGAAATTAACTTGACCATTTTGGTGAACGCTAGGGTGGTTGCAATATTTTACAAAGTCAGCGAACCATGAAATGTAGGTCATTATCAAATATGGATGCTTGCATTTAAGTTGCCATCCCAAGATACAAGTTTGTACCAAGTATTATTAATGAAGCTCTTATAGTTCTTGAGAAATAAACTTGACCATTAGGGTGAACGCTAGGGTGGTTGCAATATTTACAAAGTCAGTTAACCATGAAATTTAGGTCAAGGTCAAATACGGATGCTTGCATTTAAGCTGCCATCCCCAGATTCAAGTTTGTACCAAATATCATTAACGAAGCTCTTATAGTTCTTGAGAAATAAACTTGACCATTAAGGTGAACGCTAGGGTGGTCGCAATATTTTACAAAGTCAGTCAACCATAAAATGTAGGTCAAGGTCAAAAATGATGATTGCATTTAAGTTGCCATCCCCAGATACACGTTTATGAACATTAGTGTGAACGCTAGGGTGGTCGCAAATGTTGACGCCTTGACGAACGGACGAACGGACGAATGGAAAACCGGGCGCCTATATCGCGCTATGCTAATAGCAGGCGCAACAATGATATGTTACCATGTTCGTTTAGGCGCCATGACCGCACTAAGAACCAAAATCATTTCTATAGAAAGCAATGGGAATCCGACGAAAATTGCGTAATTTTCATTTTTTTGGCCAATAGAAAATACACTGGCCCATAAAATTTTTCTAAAAACTGATCTTTTGTGCCGTATTTATTTTTGATGAGAATGCGATGAAAAACTCCTTGACTACCAGGTTAGTTTATGAGCTATAGCAGCGTAAAGAAGTATAGGGTATGTATAATTTGGGCGCTTTTGGGCGTAATTTGTAAACGATGTTTCAGAAGTGCGTCGTCAACGTTTCTTTAAGCTGTAGCCTAATATATAGAGCAACCTTGGGCCAGTTGTTCAAAGCATCGTTAGCTTAACGAGCTCGTTAGTGGTCATATTGTTTACTGTTCTAGCAAGTACAATATCGAAAATTTTGGTATTTTTGCTGAAAAAATGAGAGCAGCGTTTGCATCCGCAAAAGCTGCTCACATTTTTTTCAGCAAAAAATTCAGCATATTTGCCATATTTAATGATCAAAGTTTTAACGATACGTTAACTAACGACATCGTTAGTTTTGAACAACTGGCCCCAGAACATAATTTCCAAATCACCATGCATTAGCAAATATGTCGTCAGCCCCTTTAGACACCAAGTGAGGCATTTTTCAGAATATAAACCCAAAGAAAAACTCTATTCTTACGTTTGTACAGTTCCACAAACATAGATTCTGTGTGCTTGTGAGAGCGGCTTGGTAAAATGTTTCTACGTAGGCCTACAATAACAGTTTTAGCAAACATATTGGAAGTAATCGTTAGACCACTGCATACCTCACTTCGCCTTGCAATAGATAGCGTTTCTTGACTTTTACATTTAATTCGATGGATTAGACAGCGGGAGTAAGCAAACTGAACTCAGTTGTCGCTAAATAAGCATACTTTTTTACATTTTCTCATGACTGTTTAGGTTTTATCAAGGCTAATTTTTTTTTAAATAGAAGTGGAGGCAATGATCAGGAATCGATACAATCAACCCACAGCTTCCATCATAGACACCAAAGGGAAAGACACACAAACATGAAACAACAGACCCTTATGGCAATACCAACAGCGGAAAGCCAAAAGTATGGAACAGTATTAAGGTAAAAACTCAATTATGCAATGTGCAATTACAAAATGAATTGTTGAAACCGCACTTTGCATTATGAACCTTTCCATATCTTACTACTTTATTCGAATATGCAACATGCACATTCTAATTTGAGACCTTTGTATTTAAATATGGCATTCGGACGTCCTATTTTGCAATATTCAGTTTCGATTCTGCTGTGGTTAGACGGGGTACCAGTCATTGAGGTGACGGTAACGTTCGGTAATGTCCGTGGATTTGCCGTATTTTTTTCCGATGACAAGCGTCCGTTTGAGAAGATCGCATTCGCTTTTCCAGGGGCAAAATTCAAGCCAGCAGCAATAAATTTTATCCGGCTATATAATAATTCGGATATTTACAATAATGTGTACGTTTGCATCTTAAAAAAAAATTTACAGCGGGGTTCCTTATTTATATATTTATGAGAAACAGGATTTTTATTTAAAAGTTAATACTTGTTTGACGAAGGGGAAAGTAATCTATCGTTGAATATTTACTAAAATAAATTACCATGTGCCGAATCCATGGATTTGAAATGAGCATAGATTGTTAAAATTGATTAATTCATACAATTTTCATAAATCTGATCCTTCTGAGGTGTTACTTATAAAGATATTAGTTACTAATTGCAACCTCACTCAAAACTCGAATGCTTGGATATTATAGAAGTATGTATATGTCCGCTCAGGGAGTGACTGCGCGATGGTCTCCTTGTTCGCGGGCATGGATTCGTTCCCTGGGACCTTACCAGCTGACCGTGCGGGAAACTGGTAATCAACAACCAGTGCCTCTATTCCCATTGTTAATCTGATGAACATTACTTACTCATACTCAGCCCCGACCCACAACCATAGAAACGCACCTGTGGTCACAATGACAGCTGTCGTATTCATATGTCCGTCTGTCGTCATAAGTTAGACTTGGGCATGATGGCTTTCATCCAACAGAATCACAACGCAAAAAAGCTAGTCGTCTGTCAGTTCGTCCGTCCGTCTCTCTTCAGCCAGCAAAACCTTGCTGAGCTAGTGTCGCGACTGTCTTAACCAGCCTACTACATATTTCTTCAAGTTCTACATGTAACGATTTGGCAAATGGAGTGGCTGAATCCAAACCATTTTGTACTTACATGTATTTCCATGTATTAGGTCTACGCCAAAGTTTTATCTTCTTCTTGTTTTATTACAGTTAGACCGCGTACAGCGTACCCAGGTTTACCTGGCGGAACTTAACGACATTATTTATTTATTTATTCACTTATTATTAAAGTGTACAGAATCTAGAAAAAATGTTTTTGATGCATTAGATTTGTACATTTTACCGCCGAAAAGTACAACAACAAAAATTGTAAGATGAAAAGTCGTGATGATATTTTTCTGACTGTTGCTTAAAATATACATTTTGGGTACACGTAGAAGCGCCTTTTCGATGCGGTTCTAACGAGTACCCACAATCTATATTTTGGAGTAGAAATGAGAAAAATAATGTTTACTCCTGTAAATCCCAGTTTTACTCTATAAAAGTGGGGATCAAGTGTGTGTGTGTGTGTGTGGGGGGGGGGGGGTCAGAATTATAAAGATGTGTTTAATGGTGGGATGCGCTTGGTGTGTGAGTGCGTTTTTAGTTTTACGTCTCACCAACAGCTAAGGTCATACGGAGATGGGACCTGGGTTTAAAGACTGGTCCGAAATTCTGGAGAAGCCCGGGGTCGATCCTGCGATCCCTGGTTACTAAGGCGAGTAGCATAACCACAACACCACAGAGGCTTCCAGCGCTTGATATATTACATTGTAGCAGGTGCGGGTTTTCCACCTGCACTCCGGTATGAAAGTATTTGCTTCGCGTTGTGTTTTGTCAAAAAGGTGGAAACCTTTGCGTTTTGTCACTTGAAGCCAAAAATCTAGTATAAAAAGTCAGATAGTTTTCTATTTTCTTATAAATTAATGAATGCATTTAACACAAACAGTTACGAACATCTATATAAACATGTGACAAAATAAACAGGGAATCAGACCCCCGGCCCTCGGGGCTTGAAGAAATAGATGGGCTGCATGAACTGAAACCGACCCGCACGCCAGTACTGGTAAACCGCTTAGAGGATCTAAGTCTACCGAGCCAAAGCGGTGCTTACAAACCCTATTGGTTTCATTGGGCGACAGGGCTTTGATATGTCATTTCATCTCAGTGTCGGGTAAAAGTCCCACAAAAGTGGAAGCAAAGTCTCCAAAATGACCTATATTGTGTTGACGGTGACGTTAAAACATCAAATCAAACAACAGAACCAAAATGCCTAGTTTTAGAAATTCCGTTGGATATGCCCTAAATCAGAAATAAATGTTAGAGGGAACGTAAGTCGTAGTTCATCTGAATGCATTTTCACGAAAGAGAGTTGTAGCTATGTTTGCTTTCAAGTGATCATAAAGGAGCAGTCTCACAAAGGTCTACACGATTAGGACAGGAGCCTTTCTGTGCCATACAAAATTAGTATAAGTATTTACAACAAATTTATATTTTAGAGGTGCAATGGCCTGAACACATTTGCGATATATTTAGATAAAACTTGGACACAAAACAAACCAAGCAAAGCTGAGTCCTGGTCTCACATATAAAATAAAAATTATGTGTAAATGATTTTATCGGGAAGGGTGTAGTGTCCCCAAATCGTCCGTTTTATGCCAAAAATATAGTTCTCTCATTTCTTTCACTCCTCCGTGTCACCAATACGCTTGCAGATTTTTTTGGGTATCTGCCGAATACAGGCGGACGTTTACGGGAACGGTACGAAAGAACGATCACAGCGCCACTGAACGAGAATAATGGGAACTAGAAGAAGCAGAATCGGAATTTCAAGTTGCAAAATAGGACGAGAAACAGAAAGAAAACTACACAAATTCCAAAATCAGACTACAAAAATGAATATCATAATGCAGTGTTGCACAATTGTAACTGAATAAAGCATAACACAATATCAAAATTGCATATTGCAATCTCAATGTTGCATAATTGAGTTTTTACCTAAATACTGTTCCATACAAAAGGACAGTTACTTTCCCACAAAATGGCCAATTGGCTATCCAAAATAAAATAACATAAGCGACACAAACACCCAAAGACAAACCATAACAAAAATAAACCGCGACAGAAGAACGAACCCGTTGGAACGGTCAGCGGTTGCAGTAAATGGTTTTGCATTGTTATACGGCACATAAATTAATAAATATAAGAATTGATCCCTACTGACATGGGAGTCAAAATGCTTTTGCAGGAGTTGCCTCCCCAGAAGGTGTTTCCAGTCTCCTTAAATTTATTTAATGGTTTTTAATGCCAAACAAACTCAATCTCTGATATGCCAAGGAAAATTGGAGCACATTATCATACATTATCTTTCTTGCTTCTACCCCTAAAAACCCTAAACATAGACTGTGGGTACAGATTAGAACCACCGACAACATAGATGCAATAGATTCAAGGTCCTCATTAAAACCGCCGAAAACATGGATTGTAGGTACTCATTAGAACCGCCGAAAAAATACAACATAGACTTTGGGCACTTATAAAAATCACCGACAACAGATACATTGTTAGTACTCATAATGTAACAGGTGAAAACAACTGAGGCTGAGCCTCATGCATATGTATGTACTATGTACATGTATGTATATATGTTGTCAAGACATTACTAATAAATAAATAAATAAATAAATAAATAAATAAATAAAAAAACGCACCATGTTTTACAACAGAATCATTTAACCTACATGACAATGGAGAATAAGGAGTTGTTCGATGAGGACATTTGTTTGGTATCCAATGACGTTGCCGGTCAACGCGCCTAAAAAAGTTGATGCGGCCATTTTGATTTTGGGTAAGGGAGACAACTTTCAACATTTCCTGTTTTTTCCTTGTATAAACACAGTTCCTCTTTGAAAGTAGTAAATAATATACTGCTGCCTGATCATAGAATGGTACTGGTATCGTTCATTTTTTGGGTCGATTGTTTAGTTAGAGTCCACGTGACATTCGTCGATGTTGGGAAACTAAGGCTACGGTTATTAATAGAAAATAGTCGTATGCTGTTCTTATTGATGTTAGGTAAGTGTGTTTATCAGTAGATGATGTGTTGGGTTTGACAAACAGTGCAGACCAAGACCAAACGCTACAGGTTCTACACTATTTGCTTAAAGTACTATTTTTTTTCAGGGTTAAGTGTCAGTTCATGACTGGCGACAAATCAGTTTTGTCACTTTAATTCTAAAAAAGCCACATTTTATGTCGTCTACGTCGTATTCGTGCCGACTTTCAATCATATTTTTGTCATGTAGGCAAATAGTGTGGATGCCGATAAAACTGCTCCTAGAGGAACTGTCTGATCTAGGCACACATCGTTTGAAATAATACATTTTAACTTTACCAGCAGACAACAAAACAGACGCCAGTTGTTGTGCTTGGCATCTTAAGCGTTTATTGGATGCAGACGAAATCAACCGAAGCCCGTTAATGGACCTCACCGAGCGCTTAACGGGAACTGTCGAACATACGAAGCTTTATATAGATAATTTGGTTACGGCCAGAAAAAAAAACAACTTAGGACATACAGTAAGAAGGCAGTTAATGTTAATTGTGAAAATTGTTTGAAAACAAGAAAAAAAAAAAAAAAAAAAAAAAATCCAGCGAAGCTTGTTTTGGGAAGAATTCTCTCGTGACTCCAGGATGAGTTCGAATTAGCCGTGGTAAACCAGGCCCCGAGGTTATAAAACTTTTTCATGCTCAACTCATTTGAGCATGACATTTGTCCTGTTCACAAATTTTAAAATGCCAACAATTGTTGGCATTTTAAAATTTGTGAGCAGGACAAATACCATTCTCTGCTATCTGAGAAAGAAAAATCGCTCAACTTCTTAGTAATTTAGTTTCTATGAGCACCACAAGTTTCATGCTCAGCTGAGTTGAGCATGAAAAAAGTTTTATAACATTGGGGCCAGGGTTCCGTGTTCGAGTTATCGAAGCTTCACTGTATATCACAATTCTTGTTATACTGCAAAGAAATTTGTAGGTTTTTGATTGGACAGCGCAAGGACAATGATTTCCCATAAGTAGACACCGTGAGCAAAACTATTACCCTCTTGCGTTTGCCTTCGTCCACAGGTGCTTGAAGTTGTTTCTCGTTTATTTTTAAAATCTTAATTTTACGATTTCGAAAGAAAATCGTACAGACTATATTCTCATACTGAATATCAACTTCAAGCATCTGCCTTCGTCGAATTGCAATAACCGCCATCTTTTATTTACCGCATAGTTGATATGAAATATCAAAGTACTGAAAGTACTGAGAGGCGGGCGAGTAATGTCATTTCTTTACAACGCTCTTGATAAGAAGCGAACGTTTGAAACTTTATATTGGATTTATCTAAAAAAATCTTGGGGAAAAAACGTCTTTTTACGCTCTAATCACATATAACTGTTCTTGAATGTATCATTGAGTGTTTTTATCTTCAAACGGGCAATTTTAATAAAATACCACATACAGGATGCATTTCTCCAAGACGTTGGCTCTTTTTTCCTAGCTGGAAGAAACTGTTATTTACTTATTTATGTATTTGTCTTTATTTACATGTACCTTTTTTATCGGAATTGATTTCCTCCGACATTGCTGACGATCACATATCTATACACATTACGAAAACACGCCTATACAATGACATGAGTGAGTGAGTTTTAGTTTTACGCCCCACCAACAGCTGAGGTCATATGGAGACGGGACCTCGGTTTAAAGACTAATCCGAAAGTCTGGAGAAGCCCGGGATCGATCCTGCGATCCCTGGTTTACAAGGCGAGTAGCGTAACCACTGCACCACGGAGGCTTCTACAATGACATGAAAAATTATAATATTTTGCTCACTTTGTTTGTTTGATTTGAGGTTTAACGTTTCCGTCAACACTGAATAGGTCATTTTGGAGACGTCGCTTCCAATTTTATGGGACTTTTACCCAACATTGGGATGAAATGACATCTCAAGCCCCGATGCCCAATGAAACCGATAGGGTTTGTAAGCATGGACGGTCGGACTCGCACCGCTTTGCCTGGACAGGTTTAGATCCTCTTAGCGGTTTACCAGTACTTGTTTGCGTTCGGTTTCAGCTCTGCCTGGAAGCATCATGCAGCCCATTTATTTCTTCAAGCCCCTATGGAGGCGGTTCTGACAAGTACCCTTGGAGCAGAATAATTGTTGAATTTATTGCGTGTATTGATTTTTTCATATTTAGATATGTAAGTTTTTCTTTTTTGAGCGGAGGACTACAAGAAGGAATGTCTAAAGAGGTGCACAAACATCTGATGTATGAGGTGTACGGTGACTATAGACGGGCTAACGCCCGCCTAAAAAGCGCAATGATTTCATGCATCACAATAAAATAAATGCTTTTGATTGTGTTTATTCATTTGATACTTTATTTCATTGCTTTCCGATATAATCACGATAACATGTCCGTGAAACGAAGACCCCTCTAAACCCCACATTATATAGAGAAAAGTGGGGTTTACGGGGGATATCCATTATGTGTCTTATTTTTGCTAAAACATAGATTGCGGGTACTCGTTAGAACCGCCTCATTGAGCACCCACAATCTATGATGAAAGCAGTAATAAAAAATATGTTATCATTTTTACCCAAAGTGTGTCATTATTCACATGGACATGTTTTTTCTAATGTAAAACTTTAAATTCATTCTAACATTGCGTTAGCATTTTATCACTGAGCATCGAGATAAACGTACTACGTACAGAAGGGTGCGTTTGATGACGTCATATGTAAACATGCAATTCTCAGGACGTCCACTACAAAAGAAACATTTGGAAACATTGGAACAATGTATAAAATGTCGTCAACAAAATAGAAGTGAACGCAATGATCAGAAATCGATACAATTTACCCACACCTCCTATCAGAGACACCAAATACACCGGTTACCGCGGTACAACGTATGTGACTGGGTACAACCAACGCTACTGAAATTGATGACGTCACAACAGTTTTTTCGGTCAGAAAATAATTTATTTTAGCCAAAATCCTAATCGTATCGGGTAGTTATTTTGCATAGCTGCAGAAATATGGTATTACCATTTACATATTTAGATGCAGAAAATTCTGTTCATGATACACGAAAAAAAAAAAAAAACAACAACACTTTTTTCTTTCGTCTAGCGTGTTTTCACCGGCCCTCACATACTTCGGTCGATATTTTCTTACCGTAAAATATTTATATGTTACTGCGATTCCAGAGCTTCCAATGACGTATTTGTTTGAGCCACAGTTGGTGTCAATGACCACTGAATCCGAGGATGGTTCAAAACTTGATGTTTTTGGGGGTACAACTTACCACGGGTTATGATACACCGTGATGCGGTTATTAAGCAGATTTTGGGTACAACAAACACGGATTACCATCTTCGTGAAATGAGACAAAACACTTTTATCCGCCTGCAAAGTCACGATTCCTGATGTTACTTTTTAATTCCAAACGATCCATTTGACTGTTACATACTCTTTAATGTCTTTCTGATTCATAATATTATGATTTCTGAACTTATGCGAGTCACTGTTTCTAAATAAACAGTGCACTCGAATTGCGAAGTGCTAAGTTGCATTCAGGATTAGAATTGTTACTGGTGACACGCAAAATGACATTCATACACAAGGACCTGTAATGTGGAAAAGTTAGTCCACAGCTCTCACCAAAGAGGTAAACTTAGCTACACCACCATGAGGAAATTATCGAATTCTGAACGGTATCCAAATCTTTTATGGTTCGAGGGAATAATGATCCTTTGCAATTGTAAGATTTTGCTATAGGGTTCCGGAAAGCAAATAAATGGTGATTTCTACAGTGTATAATCTGGGGAATAAGGCCATCTGTTGCAATGCTAGCGGTACACTTTAGATTTTTGTACAATAGTATAAATGTACCTACTGCCTCTCCTCCTTTTCTTGAGGATTGGTCTGTGAGTGTTGTTCCAATGAAGTTGGATTCGCTCAGTATAGGCGGTAACAACATGCGCAATTGAATGGCCGTTCTGTAGTTTTCTATTGTTTACCTGTTTATGTACAGGTTACTCTGGGGCCCCGCTAACGGCGGCTTGGGGAAATGACTGGGCTGCATAGTGTTTCCACGTAGAGCTGAAACCGATCGCACAAGACTACTGGTTAACGCTTAGAAGGTCTAAAGCTACCAGGCAAAGTCGTGCGAATCCGACCGCTCCTATGCAAACACTATGATTTTCTCTTGGCGGTAGCGTTTGACATGTCATTTAATCTCAGTGACGGATAAAAGGTCTCGAAAAATCGGAAACGTTTCCATAATGACCTAAATAGTGACGAGGACGTTTAACGTCAATTCAAACAAACAAAAAAAGGTTATTTTGAATGTCACATGCAATCTGTATGGTTCAAAGCGGTTGGCTATTGTAAATATGTTGTAAAATTTCTCTACATGTCATAAACACATCTTACAACCCAAAACACTTTCTATTTTGGAATGGCCAAGCGCGTACTGAACATGATGTAGTTTTTCAACTAAAAGGGCAAATATGTACAGGTCCTCTTTGCTATTTCTTGAAACATGACTCTTGTAATGAGTAATTTTAAACATCCAGATTTGGGTTTTCCTCACCCGTGTTTGTTGTACCATTTGTTCCGTATTTAGTGTACCCAAACTCAACACATTATCCATGGTAAGGTGTATCCGTGTTTCAAGGTAGTAAGCCGAGAAAATTCGGTACGATTATTATTCTAAATGTTTTTATGAGTTATTAAAATACTATATTTGCTTCGATACCTAGAGACATGAAAAACTCTAGAATGCTCGTGTATATGGCATTTATTTTAAATTTATAGACCCTTAAAACTTGAAATTGCGTTTTTATACCTATTGTGGCCTAATTTGTAGCTTTGATTTCCCTTCTCTGACCGTATCATAATTTAAAATGTGGACAAAACAACAAAAACAGAATTTGTTGTCATCCCCAAACCAACTGAAAATCGCAATTCGTATTTCCGACAAAATAAAAGAAACATTGTACCCACACTTTTCTTCCGTCATAGAAAATCAGTAGCGTTCGTGGTACCCAGTCGCGTTACGTTGTACCGCGGTAACTGGTGTGCCAAAGGGAAAGAAACGCAAACATTAAATAGCTAGATCCAAATAGAAACATCAATCAACTTTCCCACAAAATAGCCAATTGGTTATCCAAAACAAAAAGATACAACCGATACACACACTCAAAGACAAACCATAACAAAAATAAACCGCGACAGAAGAACCGCATTGGAACGGGCAGTGAAAAGTATCTCACTGGGGGGCTAAATCGATTTTACGCGGCCATAATCCTCGCCCTTACTTCCGTCGCGATTCTGACAAATAATGTGTTCAGTCCGCATGAAGGCTTCCTAACTCATCAGTGCAACAAGTTTTAACCCTTGTCCTGCTGAGCCCGGATATGCCTTATCTTTCAAACAATGAAGATCCAGATCAGATGGCTTCTGAAGAAGCCATCTGATCAGGATCTTCATTGTTTGTCATTCAGTATGTGCATTTGTGGCAATAATTTGCATCAAGTAACCTGATTGGCTGATAATCGGTAGTGGGTGTGGCATATTTAAATATTCAGCTGGACAAGGTTAAAGTATAACAAATTCAGTATAACTAAAAACCCGCCTGACCTCGCCTAACGGCTCTGGCAAATATCGCCTTCAGGCGGAATGTGAGCCAATGTTCCCCGACAAGAATCAAAATAACTTATATTATACTCCTTATGTAATTCTGCTGTACGTGATGGTAAAACCAAAGTCGTTAAAAATGGTACTAGCTGCTCCTCGCTTGGCACTCAGGTTTACGGGGAAGAGCTAGGACTGGTCGATCCAGTGTCAGGATAATGTGACTGGGTGTGGTATCATGTAATGTGTCTGGGACATGATACTTCAGTGAGGCAGCACTATAAACGTGAGCATTGAGCTCCCTGTCGCAACCAGACACCGTCGTGATATGACTGAAAAATTGTTGAAAGCGACGTTAAACCCGAATTCACACACACACACGTGATGGTAAAGAGGCTAGGTTGTAAATCGACTATAAAACTGCAACTAATAATTCTCATTTAATACATTTAAACACTGAATGTACATGTGATGATGTCCCATTTTCAGTTAAACTCGACTTATGTTCACGGAACAAATTTTATGGCGTGTTGGCTTGCTTTGACGGCAGGTATAGCAGTCGCAGATAAGATTGACTAGGCGGAGCTATTCAGGTCCTGTCAATATATGTCAAATTCGCTGAGTCCACAATAAGATTCGGTGTGCTGTGCGTCCTTATTTGAGTCGCCTCACCGAGGCGATTCAAATGGGTACACGCGGCGTGCATGTGCGGGGTGGATGCCTGGAGTGTCCTGAATTTTCCCTTCCGACCCCACCCATCGGGGCTTGAAGAAATATATGGGCTGCATGATGCTTCCATGCAGAGCTGAAACCGACCGGCACACGAGTATTGGTAAACCGCTTAGAGGATCTAAGCCTGCCCAGGCAAAGCGGTGCGAGTCGGTCCGTCCATGCTTATAAACCCTATTGGTTTCATTGGACGGCAGGGCTTGAGGTGTCATTTCATCTCAATATCGGGTAAAAGTCCCACAAAATTGGAAGCAACGTCTCCAAAATGACCTTTACAGTGTTGACGGGGACGTTAAACCTCAAATAAACAAATAAACAAATTAATACACTAACGTTTATATACGTTTTCTGGATGTTATATCTCATATGTAATATTTTGACCTGAGATGTTATTAAAGTTGTAGTTGAAGTAGTTGTAGTTGTAGGTAGAGTACCTTTCGCATGCTTTCTGCAAGCGGGCCAAATGGCCATAAACGACACAGCTGTATTTGTGTTACATCTGAATAAACACAATCGGATGACATACTTTAACTTTTGTTAATAGATCATTCCAAAGGCAGGCGCAAACGATAGCTCCGTCTAGTCAATTTTATCTGCGACTACTATATCTGTGATGAAGCACATCTCTAGCACAGCGATCAGGTCCCGAGATTATAAAACCTTTTTCATGCTCAACTCAGCTGAGCATGAAACTTGTGGTTCTGATAAAAATTAAAATGCTAAGAAGTTGAGCGATTTTTCTTTCTCAGATAGCAGAGAATGTTATTTGTCCTGCATTTTGGCATTGTTGGCATTTTAAAATTTGTGAGAAGGACAAATTTCATGCTCAAGTGAGTTGAGCATGAAAAAAGATTTATAACCTCGGGGCCAGGTTCGCCGAAACAAACACACGCGATAATAATGAAACGATCTTTAAGAAAATTTGTGTTATCCAAAAAACAAGTATTTTAAATCTTAGGTATGAATGCCATGCCACTGTCCAAGATAATATGGTAACATCCCTGGCTCTGACAATTGTACATCACGAAACATTCCTATATACTTTTGACCCCAAACATTCATTCAGAAAAAACTGTAGTTAACATGGGTATACAGTATTTGAAAATATTTCTTCTCCAAGACATATGTTGGCCCCCGCCCATAGGGGCTTGAAGAAATATATGGGCTGCATGATGCTTCCACGCAGAGCTGAATCCGGCCCGCACACTAGTACTGGCAAACCGCTTAGAGGATCTAAGCTTGTCCAGGAACCGCGGTGCGAGGCGGACCGTCCATGCTAATAAACCCTATTGGTTTCATTGGGCGATAGGGCTTGAGAAGTCATTTCATCTCAAGATACGTCTCCAAAATGACCTTTACAGTGTTGACGGGGACGTTAAACCTCAAATCAAACAAAAACAAGACATATGTTGTGGGTACTCGTTAGAACCGCCTCGACGAGGCGGTTCTAACGAGCACTCACAAACTATGTTTGCGGTATAAATAAGAAAAATATCACGGAATTTCATCTGAAAAGTCAGCCATTTTGAGATGTGTAAAAGTGAACAATGTCGCACGGCTGTTCTGTCGTAATTGTTATGAAGCGAGTTATTATGCACTGTCATGTGTGTTCTACATGTCAAACAAAGTTCTGTCATATCTCTTCCACAGAAGTTGCTCATTGCTCTCCCTTTCTAACCGTCACATGGTGTCGCTGCTGTAGAACGAGTCCATCTTTGTTGTTTCTGACCGGTAGATCTTGCTCAAACTTCTCCCAGAGGTTCTACACCGCAACGTTTTCATGACCTCTCTCCGGAAGCGATCACCTGCTATTAGATAAATGTAGAAGTTCAGAACAAAATGAGTGAGTCCAATGTTGTATATAATTGTTCTGGCCTCATAGTATTTGAAATGAGCCTGCCACACGGGGTCTGTATCAACCGTAGATAGGTCTTGTCCTGCAAAATAAAAGCAATAACATGAGAACGTCAAACCAAAATATTTACATTTCGAGTGTAAATCCTAATGTTAACCTATAGTAAACAATGTAATTCATACTTCCATGAACGCATCGAGTCACATGATTTTCAGTGACGCAAAGTGACGTCAGTCTAAACCATGATTTTCTACGGGCATTGGTGACGTCAACGCTGTTCCGCTCTTTGTAGAAAAACAGCGTGAAAGTGTTTTTCAGCTTTAAACCTTTTTGTACCAAATGGAATCTTCCTCCTTATTTATGGCAGGAGTCCATTTCAAAATTTAGTGGTATCAAGTTGTGTTATTGGAAACAGACTGAACATTATGCAAACAGAGTAGGCCCTAATCAGATGTCGTGTTCTGTGGCGTCTGATCTGGGCGTGCACTGTTTGCCAACTACCCGTTTTGGGGTTTCCGGTACACAATGGGTTAAGCCCTTTAAGTATTTTTTTCGGCCAGTGATGAGGGGCAAAGAATGTAAATATAAAAAACAAACTTATTTTTTTTCTACTTTTCATGAAAGTATGAAGAACAGTGGGTCGCTAGCAAAGTTTACATGAACCCCTTCGGGGTTCCTTTACTTTGCACGCGACCTACTGCGTTCACACTTTCATGAACATTCATTTCTTACATGAATCATGGTTCTCGCTCTGAAGATACTGTCACTCGGTATTACATTGAGCTCCTATCATAATTATTCCTGAGAGGTACCGCATCGCTTTTGTAACTATGAAATCAGCAGTACTGGTACTTGTATCAGATATTTGGTCATTGGTACAAAATACTCGTAGATATGATGCTATTTCGTGTATACTTTGTTTGATTAGAGGTTTAACGTCCCCGTTAACACTGTATAGGTCATTTTGGAGACGTTGCTTCTAATTTGTGGGACTATAGCCGACACTGAGATGAAATGACATGACATCTCAAGCCCTGTCGCCCAGTGAAACTAATAGGGTTTATAAGCATTGGCGGTCCGACTCGCACCGATTTGTCAGTACTCGTGTGCAGTCGGTTTCAGCTCTGCGTGGAAGCATCATGCAGTCCATCTATTTCTTCAAGCCCCAATGGGCGGGGCCGTACTTCTTGTATCTGAGTACTAAATACAGGATGCTATAATGCTCTTTATCATATGACGTCGCGTCTGAGAGTGTAATAACGTCGTGTAATAAATTCGGTAATCCACTAGTGGATTAAATATGGATTAAATATGCTACATGTAATTAGTTAGATACGCCCCGTAACGTTATATGTATAACGTCCTTTACGACGTCGCGTTTACTAATGGCGGAATATTGACGGTTCTGTAAAACAAACGTGAATAAAATGCGTTTTTAATGTCATATGATAAATAGAATCTTGCACCCATGCTAATGTATTATTAAAATTTATTAAACTCGTTGAGGAAAAGGGATAAAATGCTCAGCAAAACCTCGAGTGTTATACATTTTCCTCAACTCGTTTAATAATTTCAATAATGCATGAATACTCATGTAAGATCTTCTATTTATGTAAGTTTGGACCCAGTTGTTCAAAACAAACGATGTCGTTAGTTAACATACTAATATATTTGCAGAAAAAATGTGAACAGCTTTTGTATTTGCAGTTTTTCAGCAAAAATACCTTTGTATTACAAATTTTACATACAAGAACAGTAAACATTTTGATTACTAACGAGCTCGTTAAGCTTACGATGCTTTGAAAGGCTAGACCATGATTGCATTGCGTGAATATTGACGACCGAGTCATAGTATATTCTGCGACACACTATCGGAAGCCTGACTACATCACATTAAACCGCTTCTCAATGGCTAACGTTTGGAATTACGCCGCTGATGGCGCTGGCCACTTTGTAAAAACGTAATAAATAAATAAATTAATAAATAAAATAAATAAATAAATCTTAGTACATTAGAATTGAAAGTTGTCACATATATTTCATTTTATTATTTATTTGGTTTTCAAATTGATTGCAATTTTCATGTTTTATGGCTGCGCTGACGCATCGCTGTCAAATGATGTACCGACCGTGAAACCCAAGATTTGCCATCTCAAATGTCAATTTTTACGACAGTCTTCCCATAAAAACTCACCTGGACTAAAGCTCTCATTTAAAGCATATACAATGCTGACCGGAAGTGTGGTCAGAATCAGGAATGACGACACTGCGAGCAGCATCGTAGTTGTTGCCATTGTCTTAAATAACACCCGGTTTAGTTTTAAAGCTATTTTCCGGGATTTTCTGATTTCACAGATCACGAGAATGTTTAATGATAAAATCATAAGTGGAACACACAGAAACATGACCATTTCTGAAGACCAAGTCCAGGTCTCCCACAATACCGCTGCATCGAGTCTGCGCAAACATTCGCCGGATATGGCGTCATACGTCCAGAAATAAGCTTGGATACCATTCAGTCCTAGGGATATTAGAAATATTGTACACACGGTAATCAACGCCCTGTTTACTGTACAATAAATTCTCCTCTTCAACGGGAATTTTATGGCAATGTATCGTTCTGTTGTAAAGGCAAGTGTCAAAAGGGGTGCGTTATATTGTGACGTCATATATAACACGGTAAATCCTTCACAAATTATTGGTACATTCAGAACACTTGTGTGCCACTCTGTATGTAAAATATATGGAAAATCCAATGATAAGAATATGAGGTCATTGAGAGCAAGTGCAGCGAGATAACAACCAGAACTTTGTAACATAGGCCGCCGAATCCACACAAGAAGAGCTATTAGGTTTCCTGGAAATCCAAACGCGTACATAACAATCCTGAGAAATTTAGTGGAAGAGTTTATACCGGGTAGGTATTTGTCATATATGTCACTTTCATCATAGAGTGGAGTCGTACCGTTTACCTCCTGTGTGACCAGTAAGGATGAGAAAGAGACGTTGAAAGCCATCTGAAAAATACAAGAATAATGTAGTCGAACGCATTACAGAAACAAGTATATTTAAATATATTGAAACTTTTTCCGGGAAAAAGTACGGCCCCGCCCATCGGGGCTTGAAGAAATAAATGGGCTGCATAATGCTTCCACGTAGAGCTGAACCCGACCGCACACGAGTACTGGCAAACCGCTTAGAGGATCTAAGCCTGCCCAGGCAAAACGGTGCGAGTCGGACCGCCCATGCTTATAAAAAGTAGAATTAAAACAAAGATCAGGAATCGATACAATTGGTTTCATTTGGCGACAGGGCTAGAGATGTCATTTCATCTCAATGTCGGGTACAAGTCACACACAACTGGAAGCAACGTCTCCAAAACGACCTATATAGTGTTGGCGGGGACGTTAAACATCAATCAAACAAAATCAAACAAAATCAAACAAAACCACCAAAAATTGAAAAAAAAAATGATATTGATATTGTTTTCTTTTTTATACTCCAAACATAGGTTTTTGGTGCTCGTTAGAACCGCCTCATTGAGTACTTACCGACTATGTCTTGGAACAGAAATAAGAAAAATAATGTTTACCCCTCATAAACCCCAGTTTTATCTATATAAAGTAGGGTTTACAGGGAAGTCCACTATACCGACTTTTTAGCATGATAGAGACAGTGAAAATGTAACCAAGAACGGTGTAGTTCGAGCCTCTGATGGCCATTTTTTCTTGCAAATGTGATAGCCCAGCCAACAAAGACAGTCGGTCCGACGTGGGCCTGCTGTTTCGTGCTAACTGGGATATTCGTTTTTGGACGGGTTTTTCAAGGAAAACTTCGGTCCTTTAGAATAGCGATGTCTGTGCGGGCCGGCGGGCGGCCGGGCGTCCGCGTCCCGGTTTACCTTTTGGTTAACCCTGAAAAACCCGTCCATAATGCCAATTGGCGTTTTTTTTATATATTACAATCATAAATTTTGCTACGTTTTAGAACCGCCTTGTTATTTGGTTTTTCAAATAGAGAAAGTTTGTGTTTACATTGGTATAAATTATTTTTCTTATTTAAGCTCCCACACATAGGTTGTGGGTAGTCGTTAGAACTGCCCCGTCGACGTTGTTCTCACGAGCATGAACAATATATATTGGCAGAATAAATAAGAAAATATCACACATTTTGATAAAAAAAAAAATGGATATATGAAAGAAAAGAGTATGTAATACGTAATGTATTATCATAAATAGTACACAGTAAACATCCTATATTAAGACCACCTTTGGGACTGTTCAAAAGTGGTCTTTAAGACCACTTTTGAACAGTTCCAAAGGTGGTCTCTGACCAGAGGACACTGTATGCAGAAAACACAAAGAAAGAATAACTGCAACCTCTCAATAAGCTTTTTATAGCAGAAATTGTCTTAATTTTAAGTGGTCTTAATAGCAGAATTTTGCTGTACTTTGAAGGCAAATCCCATTGAAAGGTTGTTTAAAAAAGTCAACTCTTGGTCTGTAGAAAGTAATTTCCAGTTAATATAAAAACATTGATCTCCAAACATAGTGAATGTCGTATTGTGTTTGCTTTGGCATTGTACAAACACATCAGAACAGTTCCGAACATTAGTGCATTTGCAATAATAAACACTAACTACATCTGTATGCAGATGAACCTTGATTTAAGAGCTAATCCGCATTCTCTCTGAAATATAACCGGCATGAAAGAACGGTATTACATGAAATGTTTATTTAACGAACACGACTGGGCGAGTTAAGGGCAAAGTGCCCGTCTAAATGCTTTCGTAAAAACGACGAAATTGCAAAATACTTTGAGATAGAACCGGTTGGTGCCTGATGCTCTGTCTCTGGTCGGGCCCATCGGAGTCCTTTTGGTCTGACTGTTGGTTTCTTGCTGCCGAGTCCTCACCGTTAGTTCAGCTCTGTGGTTATTGATTTTTTTTGTTCACGGGGATGTTGCACTGATGAGTGAGGAGCCCTTCATGCGGACTTCACAAATTATTTGTCTAAAAGAGCGAGGATTGTGGCCACGTAAAATCGATTTAAGAGATCAGTGGAATTTGTTTCACTAACTGTTCCAAGTCGGTTGTTCTGCCACGGTTTATTTTTGTTATGGTTTGTCTTTGAGTGTGTGTGTCGCTTTGGATAGCCAATTGGCCAGTTTGTGGGAAAGTAACTGTCCTTTTGGCTTTCCGCTATTTATGTTTCCATTAGGGTCTAGTTGTTTTATGTTTGTGTTTCTTTCCCCTTGGTGTCTCTGATGGGAGCTGTTGGTTAATTGTATCGATTCCTAATCATTGCCTTCACTTCTATTTTTCAAGATTTGATCGATGGAAAATTGAAGTAATAATAGGGTGTTGCCGTGAAATGATCACCCTTAAACCCCCACTTTATATAGAGAAAACTGGAGATTAAGGGGTTATGCCTTATTTTTTCTTATTTCTGATCCAAGACATACATGGAGGTTGTGGGTACTGGTTAGAACCACCTCGAGTAGGTGGTTCTAACGATTCACTACAACCTATGTTTCGAATCTAAATAAGAAAAAATAACAAAACTTCACCAGGAAAATAAGTAAAATTCATATATCAAGACCACCTTTAAGACAGATCTTCATAAGTCAGTAGACTTTCTTCGGAATCCCACTGTATAATTGTACTTAATGATTCATCTTTATTTGTATTGTACCATATGTATGTTATACAAAGAAATAAACGCTTAAACCAAGACCACGTTTGAGCAGTCCTAAAGGTGGTCTCTGACCGGAGGACATGTATGCAGAAAACAAGAAGAAAGAATAACTGCAGCCGACTAATTAAGCTTTTTAAAGCCGAATTAGTCTTAATTTTAGGTGGTCTTACTAGCGGAATTTTACTGTAGCCGTAAGAATGCACTATGTCACACGGATGTGTTATCGTTATATAGCCTAACATGCTACAGAAACCCGATTGTCTCTGGTTATTTAGCGTATATCGAGAGCGGTTAGGATAACACACCCGTGAGTCATTGTGCATTCTTTCCAAAAATGATTTTTGTGCTGAAGAAACGTCTATACAAAAACAGTATAAATTTTACCGCGGGAAAAAATAACGACAATTTTAAGATGCAAAAAATTCCGATATTTTTCATAGATTGTGGGTACCCGTTAGAACCGCCTCATCGAGGCAGTTCTAAGGAGTACCCACAATCTATGTTTTAAAGCAGAAATAAGAAAAATAAGATTTACCCTTTTATTATATTAAAGTGGGTTTCAAGGGGGCGTTGTTTCGTGATGTTTTGTGGTGAGAATATTTGATTTTGTGTCTTGTGTATGTTTGAAACATAGGTTGTTTGTGCTCATTCGAACTGCCTCATATAATCTATGATTTCGAGCAGCACCAGGTTAAAATGTCCGTGTAATGAGTACTCCTCTTCCTCTTAAACCCACTTTATAAAAACGAAAAGTTGAGTTTATTCATTATTATTCATTAATTTCTTATTATTGCTAATTAATAGAGTGTTGGTATACGTTAGAACCACCTCAATGAATAACCCAGCTATAAATAGCTCAAACGTGTCCTAAAATCGAATCCTTTTCTCTGGCTAAATCAGAAGACGACAAATTGTTGATATTTTTCTTATATTTCCCAAAAACATTTTGACATCTTAAGCAAATTGTCTCCTAAAACACGATTTGACATCGCATGCAAATTGTCTCCACATAGGTGCTAATTTGCATGAATTATCAAATCCTCATGTTGTTTGGGAACAATATTTCAAAATGTCGTATGCTGAAAAAGTACCTAGCATGCAAGCGTTTAAATTGACCCCGCCCATCGGGGCTTGGAGAAATATATTGGCTGGCATGGTGCTTCCAAGCGGAGCTGAAACTGACCAAACATATGTATTGGCAAAACCGCTTGGAAAGACTAAGCCTGTCAAGGCAAAGTGGTATGAGTCAGGCCGTCCAATGCATATAAGCCTTTTGGTTTCATTTGGCGGCAGGGCTTGGAATGTCATTTCATTTCAATGTCGGGTAAAAGTCCCACACAATTGAAAGCAACGTATCCAAAATGACCTAAATATTGTTGAAGGCAATGTTAAACCTCAATTCAAACAAAACAGCAAGCGTTTAAAATAGAAGTGAAGGCAATGATCAGGAATCGATACAATCAACACACAGCTCCCTGCAGTGACACCAAGGGGAAAAACACAAACATGAAATAACTAGAGCCAAATGGAAACAACAAAAGCGGAAAAAGGACAGTTACTTTCCAACAAAATGGCCAATTGGCTATCCAAACCAAAAATAATATAAGCGAAACACACACACTAGCAAAACTAAAGTCCAATTGTCCATATTGGCAGAGGAACGTTTTCTGCTCAGATCAGCAAGAATGCCATTTATCCTGCTCATAAATTAAAAATTGTTGGCATTCTAAATTGTATAAGCAGGTAAAATTTCATGCTCAAGTGAGTTAAGCATGATAAAAAATAGAAGTGGAGGCAATGTTATATAACATTGCAGTATATCACCCACTATGACTTCGGGTTTTACACATCATTCGGAGGCTGGGCACTCGCGGCCCTGATTGTTGGACAAATTTAGACCGGGTACCGGAAAGTCAGCCAGGCGCTGAGAGGGACGCAGTCGGCATCTGGACTTCCGACTCAAACCAGATATACCCAGAGACTCACTTGACCCAAATTTAACCCGGTACCTAGTCGTGTGTCAGATGGTCGGCCAAATATCGACGGGACTTCGGCCAATTTGTAGGCGATGACATTCTGATGCCCGACGTCGCAACTGATGAAATAAAGCGGGGGCCTTCCCGGTTCCAAAACATGATCGCCAGATGGCCTGTAGGACCCCGACTTAACCCATATATGACAATGGAATCTTCCACCTAGTTAGTTTGGAGTGGTCCATTTCCAATTATAGGGGTGTCATGTTTGGTTTTCTTTGTGGCAAATTTTACAAAAACGAATGTTCCTTAAGCAAACAGTGTAGATCCAGATCAGACGCCGCAGAACGCGGCGTCTGATCTGGATCTACACTGTTTGCCAATGTCCCAGAAAAGGGCCACTAGGCATATATGGGTTAAAGTGCCTAGAAATACACCGGTTCGTAGTCGAAAAATTGCGACTGAGGTAATAGAAGATGTGCAGACTAAGTTTAGTCGTCACTGAGCTCACTTCCTCGAAGACATTGTTTGTTTAGGATGCGGCTCATCTAATCTTCTTAAAATAATACGATTTAGAATATTTTTGCGACATAAAATGTCTGTGGCGTGCTGGCACAGCAGATCAATGGGATAAAATACCTTGTAATGTAACAAGAATACATGCAGTAAAGACTTTCATGGCTGCAAAAACGTCATCTTGCTGATTGAAACTTGTGATAGTGTTCTATTGTTTGCTGCTGATTGTTGGTGCTCGTAAGAACCGCCACAATGAGGCCGTTCTGACGAGTACCCACAAACTATGTGTATGTCTAGGAGCAGAAAAAATTAGGGTATACCCCTTAAAAGTACAAGTAAAACAAAGATCAGGAATCGATACAATTAACTTACTCCACCCATCAAAGACACCAAAGGGAAAGAAACACAAACATGAAGCGACCAGACCATAATGGAAACCTACACAACGGAAGGCCATAAGGACAGTTACTTTCCCATAAAATGGCCAAATGGCCATCCAAAATAAAAAGACACAAGTGATACACACAGTAAGTAACAAACAGCAACATAAATAAACCGCCACAGAAGAACCGCCTTGGAACGGTCAGTGGAAAGAATTCCACTGGAGGCTGTAATCGAATTTACATGGTCATAATCCTCGCCCTTACCTCCGTCGCGGAATACACTAATTTTGTTTAGTACGCATGAAGGCTTCCTAACTCATCAGTGTAACATCTCCGAGAACATACAAATAAAAAAAATACAGAGATGAAACAAGGTTGAGGACTCGACAGCATACAACAACAGAATTGCTGGAGCAAAAGAAAACCAACAGTTAGACTCCGAGAGGCCCGACCAAAGACGGAGTTTTTTTCTATATTCGTGTAAAGTCATTACACGGTTTTGTTTAACGTATGAAGTTGTCATGTTTCAAAAAATGGATGATGACATGTAATTATGGTCGATTGTTTATTTAAGAAAAATATCCGTTCAAGCTAATAAATCACGGCTTGAAGGTCAGTTGAAAAGCACACCAAATCATGAGCACGTAGTGCGAGTGATTAAGCTCCTTACAACAAACAGAGAAGTTTTGATTACAATCCACACTCATTTTGTTGTCCCACTGGCCTATCTCCATTGTTATAAGAAATCCATAAAATACAACTGACTGTTACGCATGCATTTAAGTATTCTAAGAGTGACGTGCTTAAACGGGTTTTTTTCTCGATTTACGCTCTTCCGCCACGTGATTTGTTGCTGTATAAATCACATTTCCTTTCCATTGCCATCTATATAATTTTGACGCCCTTGAACCCCATTTTATATAGTAAAACCGGGGTTTGCATGGTAAACCTTATTTGTCTTATTTCTGCTCTAAAATATAGATTGTGGGTACTCATTAGAACCTCGTCGAGGCGGTTCTAACGAGTACCCTCGATTGTTGATGAGGCGATTCTAACGAGTACCCACAAACTATGTGTATGTCTAGGAGCAGAAAAAATTAGGGTATACCCCTTAAAAGTACAAGTAAAACAAAGATCAGGAATCGATTCAATTAACTTACTTCACCCATCAAAGACACCAAAGGGAAAGAAACACAAACATGAAGCGACCAGACCATAATGGAAACCTACACAACGGAAGGCCATAAGGACAGTTACTTTCCCAAAAAATGGCCAAATGGCCATTCAAAATAAAAAGACACAAGTGATACACACAGTAAGTAACAAACAGCAACATAAATAAACCGCCACAGAAGAACCGCCTTGGAACGGTCAGTGGAAAGAATTCCACTGGGGGGCTGTAATCGAATTTACATGGTCATAATCCTCGCCCTTACCTCCGTCGCGGAATACACTAATTTTGTTTAGTACGCATGAAGGCTTCCTAACTCATCAGTGTAACATCTCCGAGAACATACAAATCAAAAAAATACAGAGATGAAACAAGGTTGAGGACTCGACAGCATACAACAACAGAATTGCTGGAGCAAAAGAAAACCAACAGTTAGACTCCGAGAGGCCCGACCAAAGACGGAGTTTTTTTTTCTATATTCGTGTAAAGTCATTACACGGTTTTGTTTAACGTATGAAGTTGTCATGTTTCAAAAATGGATGATGACATGTAATTATGGTCGATTGTTTATTTAAGAAAAATATTCGTTCAAGCTAATAAATCACGGCTTGAAGGTCAGTTGAAAAGCACACCAAATCACGAGCGCGTAGTGCGAGTGATTAAGCTCCTTACAACAAACAGAGAAGTTTTGATTACAATCCACACTCATTTTGTTGTCCCACTGGCCTATCTCCATTGTTATAAGAAATCCATAAAATACAACTGACTGTTACGCATGCATTTAAGTTTTCTAAGAGTGACGTGCTTAAACGGGTTTTTTTCTCGATTTACGCTCTTCCGCCACGTGATTTGTTGCTGTATAAATCACATTTCCTTTCCATTGCCATCTATATAATTTTGACGCCCTTGAACCCCATTTTATATAGTAAAACCGGGGTTTGCATGGTAAACCTTATTTGTCTTATTTCTGCTCTAAAATATAGATTGTGGGTACTCATTAGAACCTCGTCGAGGCGGTTCTAACGAGTACCCTCGATTGTTGATGAGGCGATTCTAACGAGTACCCACAATCTATATTTTAGAGCAGAAATGAGGCGGTTCTAACAACTACCCACAATCTATATTTTAGAGCAGAAAAAGAAAAATATCACAATTTTTCAGCTTAAAATTTTCATTTGTTTTTCGGCGATAAAGGTCACAATATATTTGTATAGGCGTGTTTTCGTAATGTATATAGGCGTGCTGTGTTAGAATAAGGACTACAGGGAGCAGTTTAAATGCAAGTTATGGCCTACCTTCAGAGACAATCGACTGGCTCACCAGCCTTTCCAGTTTCGGCAAAACGCACAGTATCGGTTCACCGCTTTTGTATAAGCCTACCAAGACAAAGCGTGGTTATGTAAACTGACAAGCTCTATTTGACCTAATAGTATTGGCCGTTTAAATACAAACACACTCCATATTTATGAAATACACCAGAGACAGTAGTAGCTGGGCTTTCAATAAGTTTGGCTGATGCATGTGTGGACTAAGTATGGTCGGGGGTGCGGACTAAGTATTGGATCAGCTCAAGTACTGCTTTGTTTAAGAAATTTAAGAAATAGATCAGCTCTAGCTGTGATTTGTTGAGTAATAAATCACAGTTTGTCGGTCAGTTGTAAAGTAGACAAATCACGAGCGCGTAGCGCGCGTGATTTGTCTACTTACAACTGACCGACAAACTGTGATTTATTACCGAACAAATCACTGGCTAGAGCTGATCTATTTCGATTCTAACGCGCTGAAAATCGGCAATAATGTTGTTGTTTCCTTCAAAATCTCACAACTTTTCGCCATTGTTAGAAGAAATCCCGCTAAAATTATCGACTGAAACACATGCATTTATATCCTTTTCTAACGTTTTCGATGCGAGAAAATGACGCTACACCGTCCAACGTCAAGGAAATCGACTAGTGACGTCATAACTTTGCAGTTTTTAATGCCGTCACTCGTCACGCTCTTTCTTGTCGTGATTTGTTGTAGAATAAAACACAGTTATTTTCCATTGCGTATATAGGCGGGCTGTGTTAGAATAAATAATAAATATTTACATTTCCAGTGTAAAGTCCAATGTAAACCTACGGAAAACAATTGCGTTCATACTTCGATGAACGCATCGAATAACATGACGTTAAGTGACGTCATTCTTAACCATTGTTCTCTACGGACGATGATGACGTCAACACTGCTCCGTTCTTTGTAGAAAATCAGCGTGTAAATGTTTTTGAGCTTTAAAAATTTGCCCTACAAGCATTTTTTTTCGCCAAGTGATGAGGGGCAAATAATGTAAATATAAAAAATAAACTTAATTTTTCTGCTTTTCATGAAAGTATGAACAACAGTTGGTCGCTAGCAAAGTTTACATGAACCCCTTCGGGGTTCAATTACTTTGCACGCGACCCACTGCGTTCATACTTCCATGAACTGCATAAAAATAAATTTCATTTCTTAAATGACAGTTTTGGGATCAGTTGTAAAGTAGAACGCGTACCTGATTTGTCTAATTACAGCTCACCGACAGCATGCACTCAACAAATCACACACTACAGCTTATATACGTATATTTCGAGGCAATAATAAAGTTGTTTCCTACAAATTCTCTCAACCTTTAGCATCCCGCAGAACTACTCGTATGTCCTGTTGTTATGCTTAAGGTAGCATTGCACTAAACGCTGGGAGGTGCCGGGTTTTATCACTTTTGGACCGAGCTTTTAGTCCAGACTTGCTTCCATTGGATATATATCCCATGTTTTATTTCAGTGTGAGAAAAGGATAGGTATAGGGGACTAAAATGGTGCATGTTTTATAAATATATCTGCAAGCTCAAAGAAATGTTTGCTGATTTTAAATGGTCACCCCTCCTTTAAAAATGTTGGTTTGTATTTACTCCGTTCCATTAGGTAAACAAACATGGTTGACTAACTTGAAAAGGTGCAGACCAACATGTGAATTTTTCTCATTAACTGTTTGGTCTGGGCTGGAAGGTTTGAAAAGTTTTGTATGTGTAGTTTTTGTGGGAGCAGGTAAAAGGTTACTATTGTCGCTTATGGAAAACATTTAGTGGAAAGCTCCCTTTTAACGTTTCACCCTCTAACGCCAGAATCTTCGAGCGACTTTATCAAACGAAAGCTTATCGCGCCACGCTCTTTCGCCCAGTGATTTCTTGCAGAATAAATCACTTTTTCTTTACAATATCAAATGAATGACATGATAAATTTAGGGTAGAAAATTGGATATACTTGATGGATGACCGTGTCATTGTAACACAATCTTGTCATTCTCTCGTGAATTCAGATGTTGTGGTATTAACTCTTTTCTTATCTTTAACTCCATTATTCTTGCAAAATATACCATATCAGTGACAGTTACTGATGCAAGCTCATCAGAGGGCAAAGTGTCAGATAAGGAGGACTTTGGTGAGTAATTAGATATAATTCCTTTATTTCTCCTCTAAACCATATGCTGTGGGTACTCGTTAGAATCGCCTCATCGAGGCGATTCTAACGAGAACCAACAGTATATGTTTTTAATAAGAAATAAGGAAGTGTGTATCTTAATTATCTTGAATTTTTCTCCTTAGCCTGGCTTTGTCAGATGGTATTACGTATACGCTTATCAGGCCTCGCGACAGATCAAGTCAACCTATTTGCATATAAAATAGAAGTAAATGTTCAATTACATCTGACGTCATTGCTTAGGGTTTGTATATCAGACAGTTTTATGACACATAGTTGGACAATCTTACTGACAAACTTATGTAATATAATACAGTAAAATTACTATATTAAGACCACCTTTGGGACCGTTCAAACGTGATATTTAAGACGACTTTTGAAACGTCGCAAAGCTGGTCTCTGAAAGACTACTTTTGAACAGTCACAAGGGTGGTCTAAGTCCAGAGGACATCGTATGCAGAAAACACACACAAAAAAGGAACAACTGCGCCTTTTGAAGCAGAATTAGTCTTAATTTTAGGTGGTCTTAATAGCGGAATTTCACTATAAGTTCCTTCAAGTCTCAAAGACTGACATTTTGAAGCACTTTACCTACCCCGCGCCTCACTAAAACGGTTCTAACAATGGTAATTATTCTTCACTGAGGCGGTTCTTACGATAACACACAGTGTGTATTCTTGTCACATACATGTATAAGGTAAATAATATATTACCTTAAGACCCAATATTTATCTGTATAGTGTATTCATTACATAGACCTGTAAACTGAATGTTTATTTCAGGGCAAATGTGTTCCTTATTCTAAATGGGATTTGAAAGCTCCACATGATACCTTTTTCATATATTCAGATATTGCAGATTTTATTTTAGGGTCACTGATGAGGCCTAATTGGCCGAAACTAGCTAGTCTGGTCTAGAAAACATGTGCACTCCATAATTTCATGTTCTGTGGTGTATTCCTTGCTTCCAAATGATAATGCCTTTCTAGAACACATTCAAATGTTGGTGATGTGAAGGCCCCGATTTTGATAATTGTTCCATTTAATCATACACAGAAGTCTATTTTCATACAGAACTAAAAGAAAATGCATTATGTGCCAGAAGCCAAATCTATCATTGACCAAGTTCATATCAGCATAAAAGCAGCCACTGATAAAAGTGTACCTTTTATGACTGGAAAATCTTTGGTTAAATTACACTCGAGACACAAACAGTTTTTGAAAATGATATAAATACTCTGCAATAATACCGTGTCAGTTTATCAGACTCCTGAAAGAAAATAAGATGGTTAGTTCAGAGAAACAGACAATAACATCCTGCAAAGAGATGGCCAAATGTAAAAAACTTCCAGTGACACAAATGCTTAGTGAATATGAGGCAAGGTTCGGACAGATGCGGTACTTGATGAAAAGACTGAACACAGTTCTGAGCAATAAGCACAGGGAAGGACGACCCTCCAGATTCTGCAAAATATGTAACGCAGAAATTCACCAATTTGCGAAAACTAGACATCTGAAAAGACATCGTCTGGCTGAACCAGGAAGAAAAAAGAAACGAAAATGTCCTGCCCCAGGAGACCTACTTCTTTACCACGAAAGAATATCAAGAGTAAAAGAAGAAGTGAAATTAGACATAAACAGTCACAAACAGTTGCAGAAAATTGTGCAGAAAGTTAGAAAGTTTTGCGAAGGATTTTAAACGGAGTGACAAGACTGTATAAAATAAGCACATTATTTGACACCCATGGGGAGATATCAGTGCCATAAGTGTTTGCGAGAATTTGCAAGATCAGACAGTTTGAGAAGACATAGATCCAATGGTGTTTGTAAAGAGAATAATACAGATATGTCAGTTGACAAAGAAAATATAGCGTCTTCAAGCTCACGTCATAATTAGGGAAAAGGAGAAGATATATTTAGATAATATGACTATACCAATGATTCTGAAGAATACACCGAAGACGATGATAGGGCTGTGAAGATGAGATACCCAAAAAGAAAAAAAAATGAATTCAAAGTACAGGCCATGGGAACGAGTGGTTAGGAAAACAAGATACATTCAATGAGACTGTGGAAGAACATACTAATATCGACACAGAAGATGCTGAAAATTTGGCAGATGACCAAGATATACAGAAGAGCTTGACTATTTGCCACTTTGTGGGAAAGTGACTGTCCTTTTGGCTTTCCGCTAAGGGTCTGTTGTTTCATGTTTGTGTTTCTTTCCCTTTGGTGTTTCTGGTGGGGGCTGTGGGTTGGTTGTCGATTCCTGATCATTGCCTACACTTCAATTTCACTGAGAACAGGAGAGTATCTAATTTTCTGTGATGTTGGTTGGTGCCTGATGATCTGGATCTGGTCGGGCCCATCGGAGTCTAACTGTTGTTCTTCTTTTGCTCCAGCATTTCTGTGGTTTCTTGCTGTCGAGTCCGCACCGTTGTTTCATCTCTGTGGTTGTTTGAATTTTATGTTCACGGAGATGTTGCACTGATGAGTTAGGAGGCCTCCATGCGGACTGAACAAATTATTTGTCTTAATCGCGACGTAAATAAGGGCGAGGATTGTGGCCACGTAAGATCGATTTAAACCCCCCGGTGGAATTCGTTACCGCTGACCGTTCCAAAGCGGTTCTTCTGTCGTGGTTTATTTTTGCTATGGTTTGTCTTTGGGTGTTTGTGTCGCTTATATTATTTTATTTTGGATAGCATATTGGCCATTTGTGGAAAGTAACTGTCCTTTTGGCTTTCCGCTATTGATGTTTCCATTAGGTCTGTTGTTTCATGTTTGTGTTTCTTTCCCTTTGGTGTCTCAGATTTGAGCTGTGGGTTGATTGTATCGATTCCTGATAACTGCCTCCAGTTCTATTTTCTACAGAACATTGGTTGGACATACAGAAGCACGGAAGAAAGATCCAGTGCACAAGAAAATCATAAGCACAGCAAAACGACTGAGGGATGAGAAAGATTACGATGGAGATGAATCCATGAACGGTGCCATCAAGAAACGCAGATTCCTCTTTGAGAAGAAACTGGATGAATATGATCCACCTACCTATGACGAGGAAGAGACTGTGGCAGATACATATCAAAAAATATTATTAAAACCCATTTCACAACTAAATCACAAAAATCATTCTTAAAATCAGCTTTGCCACATAAAGTGTTATTATCGTTGCCATAAACTACGCAAAGCCTTTCAAATTTTTATAGACGTCATTCTGATTTAATTTCAAAATTCAATATTGGGCAAATCTCTTCTGCAACAAGGTCTATCGGAACCCGAATTTTATGGTGACTTAGTATATAAATTCAGAAAAATATATAACCGCAATGACTTCAGCACCCGATTTCGTGAAATCATTCTTCGATATAGAAAGATTGGGTACAACATAAATGTTATACGAAAGACTGCATGCATGGTAGTTAACCAAATCACGGTTGACAACTTTGCTTCCCTCTTTAATTGCACGCCGGTGGGTCAGGCCTCAGATTCTATGACGGGTCCAGCGTCAAGGCTTATTGAGAATTAGAGAGATCTAATTCAAGGTAATGTTGGTTTGTACCTGATGCTCTGTCTCTGGTCGGGCCCATCGGAGTCTACCTGTTGGTTTTCTTTTGCTCCAGCATTTCAGTGGTTTCTTGCTGTCGAGTCCTCACCGTTGTTTAATCTCTGTGGTTGTTTGATTATTTGTGTTCGAGGAGATGTTGCGCTAATGAGGCCTTCATGCGGACTGAACAAATTATTTGTCTAAATCGCGACGGAAGTAAGGGCGAGGATTGTGGCCACGTAAAATCGATTTAAGCCCCCCGGTGGAATTCGTTTCCGCTGACCGTTCCAAGGCGGTTCTTCTGTCGCGGTTTATTTTTGTTATGGTTTGTCTTTGAGTGTTTGTGTCGCTTATATTATTTTATTTTGGATAGCCTATTGGCCATTTTGTGGGAAAATAACTGTCCTTTTGGCTTTCCGCTATTGAAGTTTCCATTAGGTCTGTTGTTTCAAGTTTCTGTTTTTTTCCCCTTGGTGTCTCTGATGGGAGCTGTGGGTTGATTGTATCGATTTCTGTTCATTGCATCTACTTCTATTTATGAAAATGTTAAGGTTTCAAATTGTAAACGATGACAGAGGGACGGCCCTAATCCTCTTTTCATCAAGTTAGTTAACTGGCGCACAGAATTAAAACTGTTCACCAAGCTTTCTTATCTTTTCATCCCCTCTTCATTATGAAGAGGTAGTAGTATCTAAACTTGAGATGGCTAGATATATTAACCATCAAAATGATGCTCCGTAGTCAAACTTCTACCCCCATGGAAGGCAATAAATAGATCTTGAGATACAAGATCTATTGAGTTTTCATTAAAACGTTTGCTGCTAGAAAGCCTCAATATATTTGCCAAAACGCTTGACGCTTGACAGTCAAGTTTCTACTGCTGGAGAAAAAAAATCTTGAGAAACAAGATGTTAATTCTAATAAAAACTTGCCATTAGATAGCCTCGATATATGAACATGACACTATGAAAAGTAGAAATTGAGGCAATGATCAGGAATCGATACAATTAACCCACAGTTCCCATCAGAGACACCAAAGGGAAAGAAACACAAACATGAAACAGCAGACCCCAATGGAAACATCAATAGCGGAAAGCCAAAAGGACAGTTACTTTCCCACAAAATGGCCAATAGGCTATCCGAAATAAAATAGTATAAGTAACACAAACACCCAAAGACAAACCATAACAAAAATAAACCGCGACACCAAAGGGTCTCGGTGCGGGGGCATTTTTAGCCCCGGGGCTAGAATTTGCACAATCTTGATAGAGGTCCACTAGATGAAATTTCACACAAAATATCAAAAACCTAGGCCTTGTGGTTTCACAGAAGAAGATTTTTAAAGATTTCCCCTATATAAGTCTATGTAAACCAAAGGAGCCCGCAGCGGGGACACTTTTGATCTCAGGGCTTTAATTTGAACAATCTTGGTAGAGGTCCACTAAATGAAGCTTCATACCAAATGTCAAAGACCTAGGCCTTGTGGTTTAAGAGAATAAGATTTTTAAAGATTGTTCCTATAAAAGTCTAGGTTAAACCAAAGGGCCCCGGAGCGGCGGTATTTTTGCCCCAGGGCTATAATTTGAACAATCTTGGTAGAGGTCCACTAGATGAAGCTATATACCAAATATCAAAGACCTGGGCCTTGCGGTTTCAGAGAAGAAGATTTTTTTTAAAGATTTTCCCTATATAAGTTCTGAAAAGGGTTATCCTTTGGAAGCAAGGAAAACACTAAAGAACTGGGAAATATGGAAATATGGAGTATACATGTTTTCTGGGCCAGACTAGCTAGTTTCGGCCAATTACGCATCATCAGTGACCCTAAAATATTTTCAAAATTCCACTATGGAATCATAAGCCTATATAAAACCAAAGGGCCCCGGGGCGGGGGTATTTTTGGACCCAGCACTATGATTTGCATAATCTTGGTAGGGGTCCACTAGATGAAGCTTCATACCAAATATCAAAGATCTGGGCCTTGCGGTTTCAGAGAAGAAGGTATTTAAAGATTTTCCCTATATAATCCTATGTAAAACCAAAGGGCCCCGGGAATTTTGGCCACAGCACTATAATTTTAATAATCTTGGTAGGGATCCACTAGATGAAGCATCGTACCAAATATCAAAGACCTGGGCCTTTTTGTTTCAGAAAAGAAGATTCTTTAAATTTTCAGTGAAAAAAAAAGATATCTATTTTTGGCTCCTGTGACCTAGATGTGCAGGTCTGGAAAAAGTAGCCGAAACTGCCGGTAGCCCCGACCAAAAATGCGCTATAGTAAACCCATATTGTATGCTGGGACCCGCAAGAGCCCCGGGTCGGCGAGGGTGGTGGGCCGCCCCCTGGGGCTCTGGGCTTTTGCGCGCGATGTTATACGAGGCACTCGGTGGGTGCCCTTGGTATGTCGCAGCCAGTTGGGGTGGAAATTGTTTAGGGTTGGGAGGCTTAATTTGCCAAATGGAGGATACTGATGTTTTAGGGTTGGGAACCTTAATTTGCCAAAAAGAGAGTTTGTTTGGCCCAAAATAAGCTGATTGACTATATGGCTGAAACAAAAAGTGTATTCACCCTCCCTGCTGCTTAACGTGATGATAAAACCGTTCATTGAACTCTTGTCCTGCTGAATAAACTGATTTAGCCACACCCATTTCTGACCTGCAACCAATCAGGATACTTGGTACATGTATTACTCAGTATCGTTTATTTTCATTGTTTTTCATGTTGATGAAAAGCTCAATGTACAAATGAAACATTTCATAAATAGCCATTGTTGAATAGTTCACTATGTATGAGGGATTGATGTTGTGACTCATCACGTGATCAAGTCAGTGAAATGAACACCCCTTAAACCCAACATTATATAGGGTAAATTGGGGTTTACAGGGGTATAAATTATTTTTCGTATTTCTGCTCCAAGACATAGGTTGTGGGTACCCGTTAGCACCAACAACTTATGTTTGCAGAATAAAGAAGAAAAATATCACGGATTTTCACCAGAAAAGTAGCCATTTTGGAGATAAGAAAAATGCACTATGCCGCACGGGTGTATAAGTACCATTTTCACAAGATCTGACATATATCTTGTTGTCAGCAGCACAGCCGTTTAATTAAAGTGCTAAAACATCATGATATTGAACGATATTTATTGGCTTCATAACTTATGCCAAGTTACCTGGAATTTATCCTTAAGTAATAGCTTTTCAAGACATTGATTATATTTTTATGTCAAATAAAGATCCGTGTGATACGGTTATCAGAAAAGCACGCGATGAATTTGGTATATCAAAATTTAGATAATTTTACGCTAGTCTGTTCCGATACACAGATAAGGACATTCATAAATTTTCTTTAAAATCAGGAGTTTTATGATAAGTTTTGAATTGAAATGGAAGAAGATGCACAACAAATCTGTTCTAGAAAGGGTTATCCTTTGGAAGCAAGGAACGCATCACAGAACTGGAGAATATGGAGTGTACATGTTTTCTGGGCCAGACTAGCTACTTTCGGCCAATTAGGCTTCATCAGTGACCCTCAAATATTTTCAAAATTCCACAATGGAATCAATGATCCCAAAGTACAAGAAAATATAAACTAAGTAGAAGTAAAACAAAGATCAGGAATCGATACAATTAATTTACTCCACCCATCAAATTCACCAAAGGGAAAGAAACACAAACATGAAGCGACCAGACCATAATGGAAACCTAAACAAAGGAAGGTCATAAGGACAATTACTTTCCCACAAAATGGCCAAATGGTCATCCAAAATAAAAAGACACAAGTGATACTCACAGTAAGTAACACACAACAACATAAATAAACCGCCACAGAAGAACCGCCTTGGAACGGTCAGTGGAAAGAATTCCACTGGGGGCTTAAATCGATTTTACATGGCCATAATCCTCGCCCTTATCTCTGTCGCGGTATACACTAATTTTGTTTAGTCCGCATGAAGGCTTCCTAAGACTCAATTCAGGTTGGCTTAGGCACTTGCGTAACTGGGGCATCCAACTGATACTGCCTTACAGTTAGGCAAGGCTTGCTGTCCTTGTAGCAGGGAATGTTGTTATTTCTTCTGTTTCTACGCTTCAATTCATTTTCCTATTTCTCCCCTGTCTCGCACTTTCATCTCCTCTACTACATGTATATCTTATATATCTTTTCTCCATTTCTCTGTGAGATCAGAAAACGAACCAAAAGAGCTGATCATGACGCATCGTTAAATCACAAACAACCAATCTCATCACGCTAAAATGTCCGTAAAATGAACACACCTTATACCCCACTTTATATAGAGAAAACAGGGTTTTGGGGGGTATACATTATTTTCTTTATTTCTGCTCCTAGACATAGGTTGTGGGTACTCGTTAGAACCGCTTCAATGGAAGGTTCTAACGAGTACCCACAACCTATGTTTTGAGTATTAATAAGGATAATATCACAACTTTTCATAAGAAAATTCACCATTTTGGAGATGTAAAAAAATGCACTATGGCGCACGGGTGTGTTATCGTAAGGAATAGCTGTGCTCAAATATGAATGTTCGTTGATACAAAGTTGCTTCAATCAGTCTGAGAAGGTTGTTTTACAACTGATTGGGAAGGCAGGCTGATTTGGGTCTTCACTGAACGGAGATGCTCGAAGACCCCTTTTCGTTCGTCGCAGCATATTTGAACTTCATTACGAGAACACGCCTATACAAATACATTGTAAACATTACCGCCGAAAAATCGACAATTTTCAGATGAAAAATTGTGATATTTTCTTATTTATGTTCAAAATATAGATTGTGGGTACTCGTTAGAACCGCCTCGATGAGCCGTTCTAACGAGTACCCACAATCTATATTTTAGAACAGAAATAATAAAAATAAGGTTTACCCCTGTAAACCTAAGTTTTACTATATAAAAGTGGGGTTCAACGGGGTCAAAATTATATAGGCACGTTTTCGTGATGTTGAATTTAAACAAAAGTTATATCTCGCTAAGGTGCATGACCCGCACAAAATGCATTTCATCTACCAATTCTTACCATTCTCAAACACAAGCTGGCCATTGAAAAGGTTTTAAAGAAAAAACTTCATTGGTTAGGCTGTTTTTTTTTTTTTTTTTTTTTTTTTTTTGTTTTTTTTTTTGTTTTGTTTTTTTTTCAATACAGCTTCTTTCAAAATGGATTTGTTTGTTTGTTTTGAGGTTAAACGTCCCGTCAACACTGGTAAGGTCATTTTGGAGACGCTGCTTCCAATTTTGTGGGACTTTTACCCGACATTGAGTTGAAATGACATCTCAAGCCCTGTCGCCCAATGAAACCAATAGGGTTTATTAGCATGGACGGTCCGACTCGCACCGCGGTTCCTGGACAGGCTTAGATCCTTTAAGTGGTTTACCAGTACTAGTGTGCAGGCTGGATTCAGCTCTGCGTGGAAGCATCATGCAGCCCATATATTTCTTCAAGTCCCTATGGGCGGGGGCCAAATACGCTAAGGTGCACGACCCGCAAAAATGCATTTCATCTACCAATTCTTACCATTGTCAAACACAAGCTGTTCGTTGAAAAGGTTTTAAAGAAAAAACTTCATTGGTCAGGCTGTTTTTTTTTTTTTTTTTTCAATACAGCTTCTTTCGAAATGGAATGATACAGAATCAAGAATAAGCTATGTATCTCTATTTGCACTGGAAATGATAGCATATAAAAATATGACACGTAATAATTAATAGTACCTATTTGGACCTTTATTTTTAAGTAAGCATTTTACAGGCACGTAACACTTGAAATGCATTACGCAAACACGCCTATACAAATACATTGCCACTTTTATCGCCGTAAAAATGAAAATTTTAAGATACAAATTGTGATATTTTTCTTATTTCTGCTCAAAATATATAGATTGTGGGCACTCGTTAGAACCGCCTCGATCGTTAGAACCGCCTCATCGAGGTGGTTCTAACGAGTACCCACAATTTATATTTTAGAGCAGAAATAAGAAAAGTAAGGTATACCCCCGGAAACCCTAGTTTTACTATATAAAAGTGGGGTTAGATGGGGTCAAAATTATATAGGCATGTTTTCGTGATGTAATGCATTCCATGTAACTTTCTTATACAAAATCAAAGTTTCAGAGATTTAAATGTTAGTAATTTCAATTTTCAGACCTTTACTCCACAGTTCAAACTTAAACAGTAAACTGTTTTATGTAAGTTTCTCACGTGCCCCAACATTGCCAAACAAGCTTTCAACAGTATATAAACAACACCACTAATATGTCCAAAGAACGATATATTAAAGTTGAACACTTCAGTTTCTGCCAAAACGCAAGGCATTAACCTTGATTAGGTTAACAAAAAGTGGAGTCATAGCCTGCCTTAAAACTGTTACACTACAGGTTTAAACCCTTTACTCCAGTACACACTTTATTCCCCATTACGAATAAACTGTGTTTTGGTCAGTCTGACCCTGGCTATTTTTTTCAGATGCATGATCATCCAAGCTATTTTTTCTTGCTTTACCGTCTCCTGGCTTTATTTTTTAAATAAAATCCCCCCCCCCCCCTCCCTCCCGCAAAAAAAAAAAAAAAAAAAAATCTAATGTTCGCTCCCTTAGGCACAAACCGGCCTTCTCAACAGGAGTCAGGCTCCCGCCCATCGGGGCTTAAAGAAATAGATGGGCTGCATGATGCCCCACGCATAGCTGAAATCCGACCGTACACGAGTACTGGTAAACTGCTTATAGGATCTAAAAGTAGAAGTAAAACAAAGATCAGGAATCGATACAATTAACTTACTCCACCCATCAAAGACACCAAAGAGAAAGAAACACAAACATGAAGCGACCAGACCGTAATGGAAACCTAAACAAAGGATGGCCACAAGGACAGTTACTTTCCCACAAAATGGCCAAATGGCCATCCAAAATAAAAAGACACAAGTGATACACACAGTAAGTAGTAACAAACAACAACACAAATAAACCGCCACAGAAGAACCGCCTTGGAACGGCCAGTGGAAAGAATTCCACTGGGAGTGGGGGGGGGGGGCTTAAATCGATTTTACATGGCCATAATCCTCGCCCTTACCTCTGTTGAGGTATACACTAATTTTGTTTAGTCCGCATGAAGACTTCCTAACTCATCAGTGTAACATCTCCGAGAACATACAAATAAAAAACTATAGAGATGAAACAAGGTTGAGAACTCGACAGCATACAACAACAGAATTAACTTCCACGAACAGAGTTTTGTGATACAATTACATACATGTATAATGTTGCGTATTTACTCTTGTTTGCCTAATATGTCCACACTGTTTTATTATTATTATCGTTATTATTTTATTACTATTATTACCATTTATAAAGTACCCCCTACTTCTTTGCATATCTACTTACTATTCTACTTTTTTTGGGACTTTGGAGGTATTTTGAAAAATTAGGGCAACAGTCAATTTTGCAGTATACTCTGGATATATCTTGTTCTTGATAGTTATGTGCATGTATTGTCATCAAATTTTTGGCTGAAATTTTTCAAATACATGGTTCCTGGTCCCAAAAAAGTTATTAGTTGTTCCTACTGCTCTTAGCAGTCCTACACTGGGAAGCACCTGATAGGACCTACAAGGCCCAGCCTACAGGATGCTGTCCAGTGCTATATAAGTTAATAATTTAATAGAGAGATTAATCTTATTTTAAATTAGAACGTCTATTTCCGTTAGTTTCGCCCCTCAGGTTTCTACAGTGCTATCGGCCCTGCTTGTTTAGTATGGTTGGAATAGCAGTTTCAAGGGCCCCTTCAGGGATGAGGATAACAGTGTCTAGGTCCCCCTTTTATGGTCTGGGACACATTTCATTGGTTGGCCCCGTCTCCTTGACAACAAGGTCTTCCTACGTGTAAGAAACCTGTGGGGAACCTTCCTTTTGCACACGGCATTTTGGGGGTTTTCACCCAGTGTCCCAGGGGGTTGTAAGAGCCAGAATCTGCACCTATCAGATTCGCGGGTTAATTAGGGGGGACCAATAGTTTTAAACTGATAAGCCATGTGGCAGAGTTTGACCTAGCAGCGTCAGTTCTTGGAAAGTGGTTCTAAGTGTTAGACCTGTTTCGCTGCGTTGCTTCACCCACCCTCCCATGCCCAATTTTATTTTCATTATTATTATTATTATTATTATTATTATTATTATTATTCTTACCTTTTATTTATGTGTTGTAGATTAGTATATAGTAGTTGTTAGTATTTCATTGGGACCATGTGTTTTTTGCTATTTTCAATGCTAGTTTTGGTTGTTGCCCTTTGTGCCTTTGGCCGTATAATAGTCAGTTTTGTGGAGATACGGGATGACACCTGCATAATGCACAGAATATAGACATTTACATGTTGTGAAGTGTATGGACATTCGTTACATGCCAAAGGACCTGTGGACATTGCTTATAGTCAGTGTGGTTCCTATAGATTTCGGATAGTGTGTATGAACATGTGCAGTTTTCCTTTTATAGACTTGTGGTGCGCCTCATAGCAGGCAGCTGTGATCACTGTGTTTACATAAAATTATTATCTCAATCTGTGAGGGAAGTGCTTGGAACTTTCTATATGTAAGACCATCATGACTCAAGAGTTATCCAGTGACAGTGTTTGAGGTATTTTGAAAAATTAGGGCAACAGTCAATTTTCCAGTATACTCTGGATATATCTTGTTCTTGATAGTTATGTGCATGTATTGTCATCAAATTTTTGGCTGAAATTTTTCAAATACATGGTTCCTGGTCCCAAAAAAGTTATTAGTTGTTCCTACTGCTCTTAGCAGTCCTACACTGGGAAGCACCTGATAGGACCTACAAGGCCCAGCCTACAGGATGCTGTCCAGTGCTATATAAGTTAATAATTTAAAACTATAGAGATGAAACAAGGTTGAGAACTCGACAGCATACAACAACAGAATTGTTGGAGCAAAAGAAAACCAACAGTTGGACTCCGAGGGGCCCGACCAAACTCTAAGCCTGTCCAGGTAAAGTAATGCGTCCATGCTTATAAACCCTATTTGTTGCATTGGGCGACAGGGCTTGAGATGTCATTTCATCTCAATGGGGGGTAAAAGTCCCACAAAATTGGAAGCAATAGCTCCAGAATGACATATACAGTGTTGACGGGGACGTTAAACCCCAAATCAAACAAAAAAAAAACAACAACAAAAAACAACAACAACAAAAAACAAACAAAAGGAGTCTTTGAAATTTTAGATATATCAACAAGATGTATTCCACTATCCAGATAGCCTGTATAGTGGAATACATTGCACTATCAGTGCTGACCAGCATAATTATTGTTCGCAAATGACAGAAACATTTTTTTCTCAATACGCGGCTGCCTTAAAATCACATTCTAGCCAAGATTTTATTTGACACCAAGCACCATTTCCTTTATGCAGCTATTCCTGCACTTCCGCCGACCACGTGCCAGAAAATGTAAATTGCAAGCCCTATCGCACCTTTTGATATAAGTTACTGATACATGATGATTGAAGCGGGGCACATCACGGCGTACAAGATAGCATGTGCGCCCTGCGATTTCTTAAACAAGTCTGAGCGTTCACAGAGCCTGGTCTGAGTGTTCACTTGTCGCCTTGTGTTTGGTACGGGATCCATAGAACATGCATGCGGACAAACAAGACTCTGGTAAGTATGTACACACGCGCATGTCATTCTGAGTCTTCGCTTGCCACATTTAAATTGTGTACCTTTAGCTGCGATTTGGCGCATATAAACTTCAGTAAACTGCAGAAATGCATGCTTCATTACCAACTTATTTTCCGATGATGAAGTTTGGACGCATGTTTTTGATGAAAGGTTTAAGGTTGGGGGAAACATGTGTTTTTGTAATCCGGAAAAGGCAGAATAAAAACAAATTTGGCAATTATTTGTTTTAATGTCTGTCTCCGGCATTCTATTTTTATAGATATCTCGACATTTTGGTTTTATTTCGAGAGTTGAACATATTCGACACACATATACCAACACATGCATACACGCATAGGCATGGTCTAAATTTTCCCTTTCCGGTACTAACACAGAAAGACAACAATAACAACAAAAATTCATTATAATTCATACAAAAAGATATAAAGGATATCGCCGTTAAAAACCGAAAGGATATCACTATTAAAAACCGGCCTAACAGGCACAAAACAGCGTTGGCATGTCGGAGCGTCATTGATACGGCATTGCAGTTGCAACGTTAGACCCTCATCGATACGATAGAAGCCTCCGTGGTGTAGTGGTTACGCTACTAGCCTTGTAAACCAGGGGCCGCAGGATCGATCCCGGGCTTCTCCAGACTTTAGGATGAGTCTTTCAACCGAGGTCACGTCTCCGTATGACCATAGCTGTTGGTGGGACCTAAAACTCAAACACTCACTCACTCATTGATACGACATTTTATTTTATACTTAGTAGTGAAATCAATGCATATCTGAAACAAATAAAATTGATATAAAACACTAGTGAAATGATATCGTATCATTTCACCAGTGACTGATACCTTTTACAGTGAAATTCCGCTATTGAGACCACCTAAAATTAAGTCTAACTCAGCTTTAAAAACATTTTGAGAAGGTTGCAGTTATTCTTTCTTTGTGGTGTCTGGATACAGTGTCCTCACGTCAAAGACCACCGTTGGGGACTGTTCAAAAGTGGTCTTAAAGACCACTTTTGAACAGTCCCAAATGTGGTCTTAATATAGGAAAGTTACTGTATATTGTTTCACTGTAGCGAACCGGGACTACTTTTTAGTTTACGTTCTGCTATAAGTATTGTGTTATGCTATAAATAACAAGAAACTTACCCTTTTTTCAGCGGATACTCAAAATATTTCATCTCGTGCGCTGAAAACATCCGATTAGGGTTGCTTCCAGAAGATTCGATGAAATAGTTTTGGTATCCACCTCTATTAAAAAGTGAATCTCCTCTATTTCACCTTTATTCTTTGCTGGCGGGTGGTGTGTCGCGCATTTTCGGTACGAGGCATAACTAGACAAGAAGAAAGAGACTGGTGCTTGTCTCGAAAGAGGTCGGCTACCAGTACTGACATGCACTTGTTGCTCTTCGAACTCGATAAAATCATTGATGAAAGAAGCAAGATCAGGTTAATTGGCAAGCTAAGACGTGTATCAGCATGCACTAACCCTTTCTATCCCCGAAGTGGACACTTCCGTCTGTGATTTTGGGCAAGTCTATTTCTGAAAAGATGGGGCCTAGTCAAAACCAGTAACAGACTGGCAAACAGTATAAATCCTGATTAGACTGCGCTGCTCATTAAGAGTCATTCCATCTGGGTCTAAACTGTTTGCATAGGTATCTTTACCGGTCTTTAGGGTTGAAACGGATAAAGAAAAAAATGTATATATTTTCAGTATCATGCTAAATGATTGGCAAATATACTTATCAACCGTTTTATCTACAGTAAGCAGCAGCGCTAAAAATGCGTTTCATGGCATGTGAGGCCAGCGAATGTTCTGATCAGCATGCGCATTTGCGCAGGCTGATCAGAACATTCGCTGGCCCAATTAGACTTCTGCTGACGCTAAGCTTTCCATAGGGAAGACGTTGACGTCTTCTTTCACATTCATCAGAGGCACAAGATGACCAATATCTTCACAGATGTCTACAGGCGGCCTCTGAAGACAGCTTTGTGGCTTTAATGAATACAGCAACCTGGTCAGTGATAGCAGTTGTGCGTGATGTTTTCATTATATTGTCAGATTGAAATCAGAGAAAAGAAAAATAAAAAAACAACAAAAATATATCTTATCACACCATGCACTAAAGAATCTTTTTCGCAAGCTTAATAAAATAATGTGTACGCTGTTCTCTAGGGTTAAACGTGATACCAATCTTCGCCCGCTGAAGACACCCGGCCTCAGTGAGTACAAGAGCTTGGAGTCTTTATTTCCTCCAGCAATATGAATTCTGACGAAGAAATAATAATAATAAAACAAGTAGCTCATAAATTCCTGAATACCTAAGTACATAAGTACATGTACTTGTATATACCAAAAGAATAATGAATCAAGGCCAACAAATAAGAAAACAAGCTAAAACGTCACTGAATCATAATAATTTAAAGCAAATCCGGATGACACAAGTTCTTACATTATGTGGTATTACAGAAGCACCATTCTTCCAAACAGCACCGGGAGTTGCTGCAAATTGGTCAAATCAATGCATTTGACAGCACTCGTATTTTGGCATAAGCTGCTGGGCAAATGGCCATGACTGGGGACTATGACTGCTTTGTTTAACACTTAGATTCCTGCATATAACACAAACTGTGAAGACCACGCTCAGGTCTGGGTCTACATTGTTTACAAATGTTCCAGCACTTGAGCCAAGCCCATGATCATTACGATAACACATCCGTTTGCATTACGCAAACACGCCTATACAAATACATTGCCACCTTTATCGCCGAAAAAATAAAAAAAAATATGATGAAAAATTGTGATATTTTTCTTATTTTTTTCTCAAAATATAGATTGTGGGCACTCGTTAGAACCGCCTCGTCGAGGCGGTTCTAACGAGTACCCACAATTTACATTTTAGAGCAGAAATAAGAAAAATAAGGTTTACCCCCGGAAACCCCAGTTTTACTATATAAAAGTGGGGTTCAAGGGGGTCAAAATTATATAGGCGTGTTTTCGTGATGGACATAGAGCACTCTTTCATTTCTTCAAGACAGTAATATTTCTGATGAAAATGTGTAATATTTTTCTTATTTTAACGCCAAACATAGGTTGTTGGTATTGAGGCGGTTCTAACGAGTACCCACAGCCTATGTCTTGGAGAAGAAATAAGAAAAGTAATGAATAATCCAGTAAACCCCACTTTTCTCGGTATAAAGTGGGATTTAGTGGGGGGGGGGGGTCTTTATTACACGGACTTATTAACCCGATGTGTACAGATAACCCTCTTTACAAAGCACTGACGTCACAACAAAAAGACAGCTACATGTAGGCTTAAAACTTTTCATGGCTTTTGCTCAAACACTCATAAATAATCACGCGGACTTCCGCAAAATGACTTTGTATGTGTAACCTTTGGTTGATTGTTAAACGATCGACCCGAAAGTTGATAAAGTAACATGCCGTGCAATCTCATACTGTACACTGTTTGTTTGTTTGATTCCCTTCAACACTGTATAAGTAATTTTGGAGTCGTTGCTTCCAATTTTGTAGAAGCCTCCGTGGTGTAGTGGTTACGCTACTCGCCTTGTAAACCAGGGATCGCAGGATCGATCCCGGGCTTCTCCAGACTTTCGGATGAGTCTTTAAACCGAGGTCCCGTCTCCGTATGACCTTAGCTGTTGGTGGGACGTAAAACTCAAACACTCACTCACTCACTTCCAATTTTGTGAGACGTTGAGATGTAATGACAGCTCATGCCCCGCCGCTCAATAAACCAATAGGGGTTATATACATGGCCGGTCTGGCTTGCACCACTTTTCCTGTGCAGGCTTAAAACCTCAAAGCGGTTAACCAGTACTAATGTGCGTCAGTTTCAGCTCTGCGTGGAAGCATCATGCAGCTCAATCTATTTCTTCAAGCCCCGATGGGCGGGGCCTCTACACTGTAAATGACCTTTTTTTCCAAGGATAGTGCCAAAATGTAAGACTATACAAAATACATGTAGAGCTGATATTGCATTGAATGATAGAAATGAAGTTTCAAAATGGTTAAATTCGCTTAGATCGCTGTTAAATCGATAAAAGAGCATATTGTTTCCCGCTAATTTACTGTTAATTGACTAGCTACTAATTGCTTCAAAATGAAATTTCAAGAGTTTTATGCGTTTTTGCAGCTGAACGTGCAGAAATTGATACGTTTAGAAGCAGATGCTATCTTTTTTTGTCAATGACAGTACCATACATCTAAGGAATACTGAAAAGCAATTAATTTCTAAAAACCTATCTACAATCGCATTTCAGATGCACATATCCCATACATCTGTACTCGAAACATTATAGAACCAAACTCACGTCTAGAGAAAATTTGTTTATGCTATTTCCGAACAACTAAGTAAAGATCCCAATTCAGTCGAACTTCAATGGCTCGGTCAACCTTTTGGACCACGAAAATCTTTTCGAGACTGGTAGTTCGAGTCAGGTGGCTTTTCTCCGGGTTCTTCGGTTTCCATGGGTATACATATTCTTTCAAATTTCCGTTCCAATTTTCTGCTCCAAAAAGGGATATATTGTTGGTACTCGTTAGAACCGCCCTGGTTCTACCAAGTACCCACAATCTATGTTTTGAGCAAAAATATGAAAACATCAAAATATGTGAAATGTGAAAATTTTTCAATTTCCTTGGAGGTAAAATTTCTAGTACACTCACCATCAGGGAAACGCGCCTATTTAATTTTGACCACCTTGAACCCCACTTCTGTATACAATGTAGTAAAACTGGGGTTGACAGGAGTAAAACTTATTTTTCTTATTTCTGCTCTTAAACATAGGTTGTGGGTACTCGTTAGAACCGCCTCATCGAGGCGGTTCTAACGAGTACCCACAATCTATATTTAGGCGGTTCTAACGAGTACCCACAATTTATATTTAGGCGGTTCTAACGAGTACCCACAATCTATATTTAAGAGCAGAAATAAGAAAAATATCACAATTTTTCATCTTAAAATTTTAATGTTTTCTACGATAAAGTCTACAATGCATTTATATAGGCGTGTTTTCGTAATGCGGGGGTAATGCTTTCCCTATGGTAAGCAGTTTCGCTCAATAAACGAGACTCTTGATTCACTTACGAACATATGAAAGATAAGACATGACAGTGGCAGGACAATCCGTCAGAAATTAACACAGGTTAGCATGCTTTGCCACACCGAACGTGTTGCAAAAGGAACTTCATGGCTTTGAGAATGTCAGCAATGCTACTAGAATGTTATAGTTATCTCACAAGAACAGTTTCTACAAACTAACTTCACGGGATCGAATACCTTTGAGACAATATGATATGTAAATACGAAAACACGCCTATTCAAATGTATTGGAAATTTTACCACCAAAAAAAAAAAAAAAAAAAAAAAAGGAACATTTTCGGAACATTCTGATATTTTTTTTCAAATGTCTGCTAAAACAAGAAATAAGATTTGTTTGTTTGTTTGATTTAAGGTTTAACGTCCCCTTCAACACTGTAAAGGTCATTATGGAGACGTTGCTTCCAAATTTGTTGGACACTTATCGACCTTGAGATGAAATGACATCTCAAGCCATGCCGCCCAATGAAACCACTAGGGTTTATAAGCATGGGCACCGCTTTGCCTGGGCAGGCTTTGATCCTCTAAGCGGTTTACCAGTACTCGTGTGCGGGTCGGTTTCAGCTCTGCGTGGAAGCATCATGCAGCCCATCTATTTCTTCAAGCCCCGAGTTGCCGGGGCGGTCGGAAATAAGAAACATAGTGTATACCACTGTAAACCCCAGTTTAACTATATAACTGTGGGGTTTAACCAATTGCATGCGGGAAACCCCTAAAGGGGTACCCTGGCAAACAGTGTAGCCCCAGATCAGACGCCGCAGAACGCGACGTCTGATCAGTGCCTGCACTATTTGCTTACAGAATTTTCCGTCAAAAATAGAATAAAAAGGGGGAAAAATAGGCCTGACACCCCTCATATGACAAATAGTCCAACATATATGCGTGTATGCATCTATTTTTTTTTTTAGTATGTATGCCATTGTATAAATATTGTTTAAACCAATATATATCAATGGAAGAGCCCACTAGCATACAATGGGGTTATGGGGGATCAAAATTATATTTGCGTGTTTTGGTGATAAGGGCAGAGTTCCAGACGTCGCGTTCTGCCACTGATCTATGAGGGCCAGTCAAAAACAAGGGATCTGCTACAATCTTCTATAAATAGATGTATGCTTTATTGCACGACCCGCAGAAAAAGCAACTGACTGAAGTCGGTTGATTTCTAAGAGTGCCCTAAAATCACCGTGTCATTCTGTCATTCGGTCAATCTGTCAGTCTGTCCGTCCGTCCGTAACCCGTTTGTGAAAATTGGTGATAGTGACTTAACCGCTTGGAATATTTAAACAATTTTTAGCATACTGATAGATATCAATGAGATATAACCAATGAACTTGCGAAATATTACATTCCATTTAGTATAGCCTCGCCGAGGCGAAAAATGTGAAAATTTTCGAACTGCTTCTCCTCGGAAACCGTTGGGCCGATTGAAGTCAAATTTCATATGGAGCCTCTATGGGATGGGGGAAACCAAAATTTGCTCATGGGGTCCAGGTCCCATGACCAAAATGGCCGCCAATCCATATATGGTCTGTCTGTCTGTCCGTCCGTAACCCGTTTGTGAAAATTGGTGATAGTGACTTAACCACTTGGAATATTTAAACAATTTTTGGCATACTGCTAGATATCAATGAGATCTAACCAATGAACTTGCGAAATATTACATTCCATTTAGTAAAGCCTCGCCGTGGCGAAAAATTTGAAAATTTTCGAACTGCTTCTCCTCGGAAACCGTTGGGCCGATCGAAGTCAAATTTCATATGGAGCCTTTATGGGATAGGGAAACCAAAATTTGCTCATGGGGTCCAGGTTACATGACCAAAATGGCCGCCAAGCCATATATGGTAAAAACCCTTCAAAATTAGTCTTCTCCAGAACCACTGGGCAGATTTCCACGAAACGTGATAAATAGCATCTGGGACGTAGTCCCATCATAAATTGCTAAAATGGTGTCCCTGGGTTGACCTTGACCTTCTTTGTGCCTAGGTCAAACTTTGACACATATGCTTTTGTATTGGAAAAGTGAGAATGCATTTTATCCTGCAAACGATTCAGAATACAGTACTAAAGTGTAAAGATATATTTTTTGCTCCTTACGATAAGGCGCATTTATTGGGGGAACCGTTTTAAGTCCAGGTCTCATGACCAAAATGGCCGCCATATCCATATATGGTAACACTCATAAAGCTAAAAGCATCCGGCGGGTCGTGCACTTCAGCTGAAGCACTGGTTACTCATTAGAATTGCCTTACCGAGGTGATTCTAACGAGTTTACACATTTCACTGTTCCAATATTACGAGTATTAGATGGAACTTCGCCAATACTGTTTTCTGTAGCGCCTGATCTGGTTCTACAGTCTTAGTTTCTGCTTGATTTGAGGTTTAACGTCCCCGTCAACACTGTAAAGGTCATTTTGGAGACGTTGCTTCCAATTGTGTGGGACTTTTACCCGACATTGAGATGAAATGACACCTCAAGCCCTGTCGCCCAATGAAACCAATAGGGTTTATAAGCATGGACGGTCCGCCTCAATGTTCCATTTTGATACCAGAGGTCTATTTGGGTTAGCCAAGAGCTTATGTGCTACGTGGGGTTAACCAATTCTTTTAAAAAAAAATCCCCGGAACTTTTGGGCCCTTTATTTGATTGGGCCGTGACTACTTCTATTTGCTCGCGGTTCAACTGCATAGGTCAGTGGTTAACTTTCGGCCCCCACCCATCGGGGCTTGAAGAAATAGATGGGCTGAAACCGACTACACACGAGTACCGGTAAACCGCTTAGAGGATCTAAGCCTGCCCAGGCAAAGCGGTGTAAGTCGAACCGTCCATGCTTATAAACCATATTGGTTTCATTGGGTGAAAGGGCTTAAGATGTCATTTCATCTCAATGTCGGGTAAAAGTCCCACAAAATTGGAAGCAACGTCTCTAAAATAATCTATAGTGTTGACGGGGACGTTAAACCTCAAATCAAACAAACAAGAAAAATAGTGGTAAATCCAGTATTATTGACTTTCGGATCCATTGTCATAGAATCGACCCCAAAAAGTCTACACTTTATAGAAAATATTTGTTGATCCATAGGAAAACAATTGTCCCATGGGTTAATAAAAAATCTTTCCTTCAAATGCAGACGCTTGCTATAAAACAAAATCTTGGGAGGCAATGTTGTCCATACACGAATAACGTCACGTCACATGATCATTATGTGACGTCACATTACGAAAACACGCCTACACAAATACACTGTAAATTTTACCGCCGTTAAAATGAAATATTTGCGATGAAAAAGTGTGGCATTTTTCTTATTTCAGCTTGCGGAGGTTCTAACGAGTACTCTAAATCTATATTCCGCCTCGATGAGGCGGTTCTAACGTGTACTCACAATCTATACTTTAGAGCAGAAATAAAAAAAAAATATTTTTTTTTTTTGGCTTGGGTTTTACGGCCCTTTCAAGATTATTTCACTCATATCGAGCCGATCGTTAATCAGAGGTGGGCGAAAACCGGAGTTCCCGGAGAAAAACCACCTGACCTTCCGTTGCAGAACTTGGCGTCTCACACGTGGCCCGAGCGAGGCTCGAACCTACGGCGGTGAGAGACCTAATGACTAAGAGTCAGCGCTCTTATCCACTAGGCCACGAAGGCCCGTAATTTACCCATGATAACCCAAGTTTTACTATAAAAAGTGGGGTTCAAGGCGGTCAAAATTATATAGGCGTGTTGTTGTGATGATTAAGTGAGGTCAACTCCAATTCACCATATTTGTATTATCTGCTGGTTCCTAGTCTGAAGATTATCAGTGTTGGGAAAACAGGTAACCAGACCCCCTGACCTTTCAAGGTCAGGGGGGTCTGGTTACCTGTTTTTCCAAAATTGACAATGTGTAACTTTGCCTGGGAGCCAGCAAATAAGGCAAATATGGTGAATATGACTGAAAGATGGCGACATTATGACCTCAACAGCGCTGTTCCGTTATATATTGGAAATGTTCCTTGTTTCAATTTCAGCCATCAAACCAGATTTTTTTTCTCCTCCTTTCTGCTCCTGGCCTGATGTTGTTTATAAGCCAATGAACGTTATTAAATGTCTTATATCACGTGAACAAGTCCGTGAAATGAACACCCCCGTAAACCCCACTTTATATAGGGAAAACTGGGGTCTACGGGGGTATACATTATTTTTCTTATTTCTGCTCCAATACATAGGTTGTGGGTACTCAGTGAGGCAAAACATTACAAAAACATGCCTATACAAATACATTGTAAATTGTCCGCCGACAAAAATGAAAATTTTAAGACGAAAATCGATCAGGCGGTTCTAACGAGTACTCACAATCCATATGTTGGGCGGAAATAAGTAAATATACTGTTTACCCCCGTAAACTCAAGTTTTACAATATAAAAGTGGGATTAAATGGGGTCAGAATTATATAGGTGTGTTTTCGTGATGATACGAAAACTATGAAAATTGTATCAGAAAAATGCAATATTTGGCCCAGTGATTGTTCGTTTGTGTTGGAATTTAACGGCCCAGTCAACACTGTTTAGGTCATATTTAGCCAGTTAGTTCACCTATCCACACTTTTCATGGGCAGGCTTATACGTAAATTGTTAACCAGTACAGTACACATTCTTTCGACATAAACTGGCAGCTGCCCTCTTTGAATCAGCGGAAGGGAGAGAATGGCCGTAGAAAAGATGTCATGATCACTCTCCACGATAGGATGTTGCCGACCTCGGCAGGTATCGAACACGCGTCCTCCTGATCACCAGTCAGACGCCCATCGGACTGAGCTACCGAGGTCGGTTTGGGCCGATGAAAGAGTTAATTGTGTTATCCTCAAGTAATGATAAACCTCTCAACATATTGGAATAAATAACCAGTACAGTGCACATTCTTTCGCCATAAACTGGCAGCTGCCCACTTTTAATCAGCGGAAGGGAGAGAATGACCGTAGAAAAGATGTCATGATCAATCTCCACGAAAGGATGTTACCGACCTCGGCAGGTATCGAACACGCGTTCTCCTGATCACCAGTCAGACGCCCATCCGACTGAGCTACCGAGGTCAATGAAAGAGTTAAGTATGTCACACGGATGTGTTGTCCTCCCGTTATGATAAGCCTCTCAACATATTGGAATAAATACATGTAGCAGCAACGCAAAATTATAAAGGTCTTTTGGCTTTCCGCTGTTGGTGTTTCCATTAGGGTCTGTTGTTTCGTGTTTGTGTGTCTTTCCCTTTGGTGTCTCTGATGGAAGCTGTGGGTTGATTGTATCGATTCCTGATCATTGCCTCCACTTCTATTTCTTAAAATTAATTACTCAGTTAATTACCCTTATTATTATTGTTGTGAGTTGCCAGCAGTCTAAATGTAGAAGATACCTCCCCTAGCTGGCCCTGATTAGGTCATGGAGTGCGGGAAGTAGAGGCGATGACAAGAACACCCCAAGGAGACAGTAAACTACGCTGTCCTCTCAATAATATTCCAAAAGTAGCACCAATTAGAGTGATTATTTCTAAACTGATTACCACGCGGACGAAGCTTTGAATTTATCATCATGCGTGTAAATTCTAAAGATGTGTCTTGCATGTAAAATAGGGTTAGGCTAAGAACAACATTTGCGCATACGTTTTTTATTGTCCGTCATCACGAAAATACGCTTATATAATTTTAATACCCCATAAACCCCACTTTTATAGTAAAACTGGGGTTTACAGGGGTATAATATTTTTCCCTTATTTCTGCTCAAAAAATAGATTGGGGTACTCGTTAGAACCGCCTCGATGAGGCGAGTTCCAAAAATCTGTGTTTTGAGCAGAAATGTGAAAAATATCAGATTTTTTTTTCTGAAAATTGTCATTGTTTGGGTGGTCAAGTTTCAATGTATTTTAATATTATTGTTTTGTAATGTTAATGAATGAGTACCCAAGTAAATACAGCTTGATATGGAGACGAGTATGGTTTACAAGGGTTAACAATATTTTTTCTTCGTTTTCCTTTCTTTTCGACCAAAACATCGGTCATCATTACTCGATTGAAACACCTCAATGCGACAGGCATGAGCACAAACATTCTATTTTTTTTTTTATTATTTTTATTTATTTTTTTTTTGTTGCAAGGAAGACCAATCACTCGTCCCTTAGGAAGCACAATCATGCGCCAACAGGATGGGAAAAATCATAATATTCATGCAGGGGATAGCAGCTGCTATATATCATCATAAGGACAAGTCCGAGAAATGAACACCCCCTAAACTCCATTTTATATAGAGAAAACTGGAGTTTATGTGGGTATATAATATTTTTCTTATTTCTGCTCCAAGATATAGGCTGTTGGTATTCGTTAGTACCGCCTCAATGAGGCGGTTCTAACAAGCACCTACAACCTATGTTTGCAGTATAAATACGAAAAATATCATGGATTTTGATCAGAAAAGTGGCAATTTTGGATATAAGAAAAACTACACCATGTCGCATGGGTCTCTTTCAATGTCGTCAGAACTTAGCCAGGCTACGTACGCATTTGCCCTAATATCTAGTACATGTCATTAGTCAGCCTATGATTTATTTAGTTTAAACATATTTTATTTCCATATTGATACATGTACAAAATACACAGTGACATAAAACAGTTAGGATTAGAACGGAGGCTTATTTTGTTCTTCTCTGAATAAATATTGGCAGAAAGAGTTGATGCAGTTTCAATATTTACAAGCGGCTACATCTATATTAGTATTACGAGGGATGTTCGAAAAGAATTGCTTATTGTCCTATAGCTCGATATCCACGTGGGACTCGATAAAAAACCAATATATACCTGAAAAGGTTATTCAATACCTACACAAGGTGTATATATGTATATGTTAGATTAAGTGTAAGACACTGCAGTAAAAATGGTTGGTAGAAGTGTCGACAAGAAAGTTGAAATACGGGCTTACATCAAAGCTCGCTCAAAACTTGGTTGTTCTTTGAAGCAGCTGACGACTGAAATTTCTACTGCTTATGGACCTTCTTGTGTGTCTTATGACACAGTTCAGCGATGGAAAAAGAAATTGAGTCTGGTGTAGAGTCCATAAAAATGCACCGAAATCAGGTAGCCCAAAGTCTGCATTTCGTAAAGAAAGCATTTCCAAAATATAGGAAATCATTGAAGAAGATGCCTGATTTACAGTTCGTGATATTGCACGAAAGGTAGGCATATCACTATCAACGGTTCATCTTATTTTGAAGAAGCATTTTAAAGTCAGAAAGATTTATGCTAGATCATCCTGATGGGTGCCACATCTGTTGACTGATGAGCAAAAGAGGCACCAACACGCTGCAACAAATGTTTCCAGAATATGACAAAAAGCAGTTTGCCAATGACGCCACAGGTGACGAAACCTAGGTCCATTATTTTGAGCCCGTCAGAAAGGTTAGCAATAACGTTTTTGAGTAAAAAGAACGTTTTGTTAGCAATATTCTGGTGAAGGCGTCGCAATAAAAGTGCTGGTGCAAAAGCATCAACGAAAAGCACCTCAAAGACGTAGTACTGAAGAAACTGAAAAAAGTATTATCAGAAAGAACGCCCTGCCACTGGTTTTAAACATGCCCGTCTGCTACATGATAATGCCCCGCTCATACCTCTGCAATGGTCACGGCGTTTTTGAAGAAAGAAAAAGTAACTGTTTTGCCTCACCCCCCGTGTTCCCAAACCTTGCCCGAGTTTCCGAAATTGAAATCATTCCTTGCCGGGCGGAAATACCAGTCCCGACATGCACTTGGACCTGCCATTTATCAGTACCTTATTACTGTGCCCAAGTTAGCGTACCATGACGCCTTCAAGAGAGTGATACATCGGCTGAACCTTTGCATTTCTAGCCATGGGGAGTACGTCGAGGGCATGAATTGTGCACATTTGGGCCAACTTGAAATTTGAAGTCTCCAGATAGAAATAAGCAATTCTTTTCGAACATCCCCGTATGTACGTTAAAAAAGATTAAGTTCTCATATGTTCTTTGGAATATAAACATGTGCGGAGTATTTGGTAGCTGAATAATAATAATAATAATAATAATAATGATGATGATGATGATGATGATGATGATGATGATGATAAATCAATATCATTGAGGGTGAGGACCATGTATAAAAGCATAAGAGACAGATAAAGAAATACAACTGATTGAAAGGAAAAAAGAGAAAGACAAAGAGAAAGAAGATAATCACTGGAGATTGTGATTAGGGGTGGTGGGGCGGCACAGAGTGTACAGGTAGCTTTAAAATAGTTTTGTTGATTGTATTTCCTTGTCCATGGATTTTAATATTTCAACGTTAGTTTCTAAAGATAGGGTTATGTTCCCTTTGAGGAGTACATATAGTGTTACATTACAAAACTTTGACACTGTTTGAAGTAATTCCAGTCGATGTTCATTGTGATGCGTACACTTCAGAAAGAAATGTTCTGAATTTTATGCATCTCCGCTTCTGTAGGCACATAACGGACTTTCAACTATATTTTTAAGAAAACGGTCATTTTTAAATGAACTACAGTCTGTATTTAACCTGGCGTGAAAGGACTGAAGCTGACGTGATCCAGAGGCATAATGTTTGGATTCAACTGCTGTGTTTTGATATATATTACTTTTAAAAGATTCAACTGTCTCGACATTCCTGGTTGCATCTGGTAGATTGTTCCATTCTCAATCACAAAAGTGAGAAATGAATTGTAATACTGAGTCGTGTGTGATGCTTAGGTTTGTACGTTGTTCATATCTCTTAAGTTATAACGAGAGGCAGTTTGCGCTTGAGGTGGAACTAAAGAAGATAGATATAGAGGTCATAGATTGTAAAACATTCTGTAAAAAAGAACAAGTTTATGTTCTTTTTCTTTCAGCTTCCAGAGTTTATCACCCTATTTCTTCATACAGTTGTTGTAGAGACACGAGTTTTGTTGTTCCTCTTGCAATGCGAGCTGCCCTGTTTTTTCAGGGTCTTGCTTTTCTTGTTGAGAACAGTTATCCCATATAACATCTGGATATTCAAGTACAGGGCGGATAAAAAAAGATATAGATTGTATCTGTCAAAGTCATTTTTAAATAATATTTAATCATATTTAAATTGTCTTTAAAAATTGATTCTGGTCCATGTCCTTTCTTTGATATAATAAATATTTTTGTGCCAGGAAAAGTCTTCACTATAATAAATACCTAAGTGTTTACGCAATTGAATTTCTGTTACTCCTTATTTTCCAGTTCAGTGATGTATTCCTTGCTTCCAAATGGATAACTCTCTCTGGAACATATTTGTTGTGCATGCACAGATCCAAAGTTAATTGTATCGATTCCTGATCTTTGTTTTACTTCTACTTTGAAATATGTGAAATAACCTTGAAGTGGTCGTAACACCGAAAAACAAAATACAACATTTTAACCGTTATGATAAGCTAATTGGTAAGTATGATTTAGGTGTCATTCACATGTACTGTTGTCCGCAAATAAATTGAAAGTGACGTCAACGAATGTTTTGTTATTAAGCTTTGTCCTATGTTGTCAAAAGGTAACGACGCTTCGGCAATGATAATTATGACGGTATAATCTGTCTTGCCAGCCAATGATGGGTATGATAATGATCACGGTGCAACCTGTCAAACCTGCCTGTGGTGGTATACTCTTTTACGTCACTGTCTACTTGTCCTCCGATTAGATTGCAATCGGCCATTATTCACTTTCTTGCATTATCTGCAGGTTCCTAGTCTGAAGGTTATCTGTGTTGGGAAAACCGGATACCAGACCCCTAACCTTGAAAGGTCAGGGGGGGGGGTCTGGTTACGTTTTTTCAATATTGATAATGTGTAAGTGTGGAGCCAGCAAATAATGCAACAAATGGTGACATGTCTGTGCATCCATTGCAACTGAGATCATCTTTTTTATTGTTGGTTATGGTGCATTGATACAACGCATAATGTAGTAATGTAGTAATTTCTTCATTTTGATTTTTTACTACATTATGCGTTGGCATAGTCGACGCGAAATGAAGTAAAAAAATTATTTCATTTCGCGTTGATATGCACCATATCGACGCATAATGAAGTAATGATGGTAGAACATAGCTGTCTTCGAAAAGACTTAGGAAGCAATACAGTTAAATTCCTACAATTTAGACCACATTTGAGACGGTTCAAAAGTGGTCTTTAAGACCACAGTTGAACAGTCCAAAAGACGGTCTTCCACAAAAGCACACTGAAGGTCAAAATCACAAAGAAAATGTAGCTTTAACCTTCCAAATATGCTTTAAAAACAAAATTTGTATTAATTTTAGGTGGTCTTAATAGTGGAATTTCATTGTATTTGATTAAGCCTCAAATCAAACAAATCAAACAAAAGACAGACAGGCAGACAGGCAGACAGACAGACAGACAGAATGGACAAAAACTATATACCCCCTTGCATACTTCGTATAAATAGATGGGCTGCACGATGCTTCCACGCAGAGCTGATACCGCCCGTACATGAGTCCTCGTAATCTGCTTAGAAGGTCTAAGCCTGTCCAGGAAAACTGCTGCGAGTCGGCCCATCCATGCATATAAACCCTATTGCTTTTAATTGGACGGCAGCGATTGAGATGTCATTTCATCTCAATATCGGGTAAAAGTCCCATAAAATTTGAAGCAATGTCTCCAAAATGACCTAAATAGTCTTGACGGGAACGTTAAACCTCAAATCAAACAAACAAACTGTTGACGCATAATGAAGTAAAATTAAGTATGCCACCCATCGCCGCAAAATGAAATAATTCTTTCATTTTGCTCAAACCTCTTAGTATCGACGCATAATGAAGTAAAAACGACATTTTATTTCATTTCGCGTCGACTATGCCAACGCATAATGTAGTAAAAATTTCAAAATGAAGAAATTACTACATTACTACATTATGCGTTGTAACAGTGCATGTTGCTGTATTATGTGCGTGTGTTTGAGTTTTACGTCATACCAACAGCTAATATCATACGGAGACGGGACCTCGGTTTAAATAATCTGAATAGGAGATACTTTGAGAACATAGCATCCAAAATTTTAAAACTGCCTACTCGGTTTGATTGAGTCGGTTCATGAGAGATAATGACGAATGCTACATCTCTCATGCCGCCTAGCCCCGGGTTTAGCGCAACTCAGCTCACAAATATACATGTATATTGAACGCTACGGTCCCAAAGGACCAGAAAATGTAAAAATAACTTTTAATCGATGCACGGGGAATGGTTCTACCGCACTCCACGCAGCACAACGACAACTGTTGTGATCTCTAAATAATCTGAAAAGGAGATCCATGGTTATAAGCCTTCTGACTGAAGGGTTAATTAGCAACAAGGACTCTCTCGCGGTATAGTTTGGACAAGACGATTAAAACATTGGTCTCTCCGACACTGCGTTATCATATTTGACAACCAACCACGAAAACATGCCTATACAATTTTGACCCCCTTGATCCCCTCTTATATATAGAAAATCTGGGGTCTATACTGGTAAACATTATTTTTCCTATTTCTGCTCTAAAATACAGATTGCTGGTACTCGTTAGAACCGCCTCGATGTGGCGGTTCTAACGTAGCGGTTCTAACGTGTACCGCAATCAATACTTTGAGCAAAAGTAAGAAAACTATCACATTTTTAATATGAAAATTATCGTTTTTGTGGCGGCAAAATTTACAATGTATTTTCGAACTGCGAACACAATCACATCAACAAGTCTGCCAAATGAACACAGCCGCCAGCCGGCATTATATAGATAAAACTGTGGTCTACAGGGTATGAATACTTTTCGCCTATGATTTTTGCTCAGAAACACAGACAATGGGTACTCGTTATAACCCCTCGTCCTGACGAGCACCCACAATCCGTGTTCGGACCAGAGATAAGAAAAAAATCCACAGAATCTCGTCTAAAAAATTCTCACTCTGATAATACGAAAAAAGAGAAGATTTTTGTCACACATGCTAGGTAGTACTCACTGTTTCCCGTCATCACCCGTCACAAGATATCGCATCCTATTGATTAACTCAACATAGAAGCACGGCCCCCGCCCATAGGGGCTTCAAGAAATATTTGGGCTGCATGATGCTTCCACGCAGAGCTGAATCCGGCCTGCACACTAGTACTGGTAAACCGCTTAGAGGATCTAAGCCTGTCCAGGAACCGCAGTGGGAGGCGGACCGTCCATGCTAATAAACCCTATTGGTTTCATTGGGCGACAGGGCTTGAGATGTCATTTCATCTCAATGTCGGGTAAAAGTCCCACAAAATTGGAAGCAACGTCTCCAAAATGACCTTTACAGTGTTGACGGGGACGTTAAACCTAAAATCAAACAAACAAACAACATAGAAGCGATATATGTAAACGACACTAGGCCCTGTGACGCGCGATGTACTGTTAATGAACATAATTTGTCCGCAGGAAGTCAATACGTTGAAATGATTGAACGTTAACAAAGGGTATATCTATTTAAGGTCATTATAACGGTGACAGCAGTTAGAATCAGTTAGAATCATCCGTCTAGTAACAGTTGTTGCAATATATCGCCGAGGCAAGTTAAAATCACAGGTGACCCTGTTAACCCTTATCTTGCTGTTAACGACAACCCCTATCTTTGCAAACAGTGTAGATCCAGATCAGATGGCTTCTGAAGAAGCCATCTGATCAGGATCTACACTGTTTGGCATTCAGTTTATGAATTTGAAGCAATAAATTACATCAAGTAATTTGATTGGTTGATAGACAGAAATGGGTGTGGCTTAAATGAATATTCAGCAAGAGAAGCGTTAAGCGTCGGGTTAAGTATACCACATAATAAAGTTAAGTACAATCAATTTGATACAGTAGGTGTTTTATGCGTTTTGTAGTGCCGTTTAGGTTTTTGTTTGTTTGATTTGAGGTTTAACGTCCCCGTCAACACTCTAGAGGTCATTTTGGAGACGCTGCTTCCAATTTTGTGGGACTTTTACCCGACGTTGAGATGAAATGACATTTAGGTAGTTCCGCTCGAAGAAAGTGGCTTGCCAACAAATTGAATCTCGGACATGGTAGTTGGACCGCCAGTCAAAGTCGGCAGAGGTCCCGCTCTTGTTGTACCAGTAGCCGCTGCACGCTGTTTCAAATCCGGAGCTGGCCCAAACACTGCCAGCATCTGTGAGAACCCGGTATTAAGTGTCGCCCAAATCACGCACGAAGATGGTACCGTCACTGGACCAAACACTCTTTAGAAGGCCTGACTTAGCCATCCTGCGAGCCCGCAGAAGTAGCTCATTTCGAGACTTTGTCACATCTTTATTAATAGAGCCCCGCCAAGCGAATTTGGGTCTTCGAGCATTCCGTCATGACAAATTTTAACTGCGCATGCCCAGCCATATAGAGGGGCCAGGGATATGGCTTTCTGTCTGAAGGTTCCTCTTGATTCACTGCTTGTATGAGCGAGCAGCGAAGGTTCTGGCGAGACTGCGCGGATGCGCAGGCTCGCCTGAACCTTCGCTGCTCGCATAGGCGATAAGTACCAAAATCGCTTGGCGGGGCCCAATAAACACGCCCGTGTATCTCCTGTCCTTGGTGTTCACTCTTTCAGCACAGACCTTTCTACAAACCCGATACGAGACAAACTTTACTATAAATGTAATTAAGTTCGTTTGAACGAAGTGAATGAAGAATTAATTATATTCTCTTGGTCGTTTGTAGCATTCGGTAGTATACCTGTCACGGTAGTGGTCATTCTAGTGGTGGACCGATTACTGGCCACATCGTTCGTGTATATGTGGCAACTTTTTATGTTTTCTTAAGAAAAAAAAAATGCTTCAATCATGTTGTTGAAACGTGGCTTCAAAAAACGAGTGATGTATAGGTTCATTTTGCATATGAAGTCTTGTGAGATGACGGTTTAAATAAATCTAGCGATCGATCCATACACTCCCATGCAATATGCTTTGTTTCGTTGTTATTCTGAAGGCGTTAGTATCCAAGATAGTATCTCGTTTTCTTCCCACTTTTATTTGACCGACTCCGTTCAGTCTCGTGCAACGTCAGCTCGACGTCAATAGCCCGTGCCAAGTCAAACACGTAGGCGTCCGTGTTTTCAAAAGGACAAAGAATGGAAACCTGGCATTCTCAAACTAGTGAACAAACGCATTACTTTCTACTCTCAAAATACGAACTTATTAACTTCTAAACCTAAGACGTCTTTACACCTTAAACTAGGTATGCAAGAATTTCATAAGAAGTTGTTTTGGCTCCAGCAGATAAGGCTGCTAAAAATGTGGTCGTTGTTTGACGGCTACACTATGTTAACACTCTTCAGCAAGAACTTGGGGGGTACTAAGTAGAAGTAAAACAAAGATCAGGAATTGATACAATTAACTTACTCCATCCATAAAAGACACCAAAGGGAAAGAAATACAAACATTAAGCGACCAGACCATAATGGAAACCTAAACAAAGGAAGGCCATATGGACAGTTACTTTCCCACAAAATGGCCATATGGCCATCCAAAATTAAAAGACACAAGTGAGACACACAGTAAGTAACAAACAACAACATAAATAAATCGCCACAGAAGAGCCGCCTTGGAACGGTCAGTGGAAGATTTCCACTGGGGGGCTTAAATCGATTTTACGTGGCCACAATCCTCGCCCTTACTTCCGTCGCGATTTAGACAAATAATTTGTTCAGTCCGCATGAAGGCCTCCTAACTCATCAGTGCAACATCTCCGTGAACACAGAAATCAAAGACCTATGAACTGCAGCCTTTGGCTGGAGAGAGGGCTTTAGTTGATGACCACATTTGTCATTCAGCCACTAAGTTTGCTTTATATGTTACAGAAGGTCAAGACAAGCTTCCTACGTTATATTGGTTACCTAAACTTCATAAAAGACCATATAAAGCACGGTTTATTGCAAATGCAAGCTCTTGTACCACCACTGCACTCTCCAAATTATTAACTTCATATTTCACTGCCATCAAAACACATGTGATTAAATATTACGACAAAGACTTTGAAAGATGAGAGGGAAATCTGTTTTGGTCTATAAAATATTCTAATGAAGTTTCGAATAAATTAAAATCCAGACGCTTTCGTGATTCAAGTCTGTCTACTTATGATTTTCCACCCACTACACTTCCTCATAATCTTATGAAATAAAAACTTAATGATTTAATTGAATGGACATTACATCGGGAAGACTCCCTCTGTCTTGCATGTTATGTAAGAAATGTTTTTTTTTTTTCACTGCTGAAGAGCATAAAAGTTATACTTTATGGTCATGTCAGAAAGGGTGTGAAGCTACCACCTTTCTACTTGACAATATTTATGTAAGATTTGGTACTAAGTTATTTCGACAAGTTGTGGGTATTCCGACGGGCACAAATTGCGCACCCCTGTTGGCTGATTTGTTCTTATTTTGCTATGAAAGAGACTTCATTGTAAAAACATATAAATTCTAATAATACATTTTGCAATTTTGGTGCAAATTTTCCCTTTTTGGATGGTGATGTTCCTCGTGCGCCATCTTATGGCGTTTATATTTCGCAATTAATACGTTTTGTCTGAGTGTGAAGTCATGTTACCGACTTCAACTCGTAAGAAAGTGTTAACGGCTAAACTTCTTAATCAGGGTTATCGGTTCCATAAATTACGCAAAGCCTTTTCAAAATTTTATAGACGTCATTCTGATTTAATTTCAAAATTCAGTATTGGACTTAAATCTCTTCTGCAACAATGTCTATCGGAACCCGAATTTTATGGTGACTTAGTATACAAATTCAGAAAAAATTATAACCGCCATGACTTCAGCACCCAATTTCGTAAAATCATTCTTCGATATAAATAGATTGGGTACAAGATAAATGTTTTACGAAAGACTGCATGCATGGTAGTTAACCCAATCACGGTCGACAACTTTGCTTCCCTCTTTAATTGCACGCCGGTGGGTCAGACCTCACCGTTGTCTCACCTCTGTGGTTCTTTGATTTTTTTGTGTTCACGGAGATGTTGCATTGATGAGTTAGGAGGTCTTCATGCGGACTGAACAAATCATTTGTCTAAATCGCGACGGAAGTAAGTGCGAGGATTGTGGCCATGTAAAATCGATTTAAGCCCCCCCCCCCCCCCCCCCCCCCCGGTGGAAAATCTTCCACTGACCGTTCCAAGGCGGCTCTTCTGTGGCGATTTATTTATGTTGTTGTTTGTTACTTACTGTGTGTATCACTTGTGTCTTTTGCTTTTGGATGGCCATATGGCCATTTTGTGGGAAAGTAACTGTCCTAATGGCCTTCCTTTGTTGAGGTTTCCATTATGGTCTGGTCGCTTAATGTTTGTATTTCTGTCCCTTTGGTGTCTTTTATGGGTGGAGTAAGTTAATTGTATCAATTCCTGATCTTTGTTTTACTTCTACTCAGATTCTATGACCGGTACCAGCGTAAAAGGCTTACTGAGAATAAGAGCGATCTAATTCAATGTATTGTTGGTTGGTACCTGAAACATTGTCTCTGGTTGGGTCCATAGGAGTCTAACTGTTGGTTTTCTTTTGCTCCGGCATTCCAGTGGTTTCTTGCTGTCGAGTCCTCACGGTTGTTTCATATCTGTGGTTGTTTTATTTTTTGTGTTCACGGAGATGTTGCACTGATGAATCAGGAGGCCTTCATGCGGACTGAACAAATTATTTGTCTAAATTGGGACGGAAGAAAGGGCGGGGGTTGTGGCCACGTAAAATCGACTTAAGCACCCCCCTCCAGTGGAATTCGTTTCCGCTGACCGTTCCAAGGTGGTTGTTCTGTCGCGATTTATTTTTGTTATGGTTTGTCTTTTGGTGTTTGTGTCGCCTATATTATTTTATTTTGGATAACCTATTGGCCTTTTTGTGGGAAAGTAACTGTCCTTTTGGTTTTCCGCTGTTGATGTTTCCATTGGGGTCTGTTGTTTCATGTATGTGTTTCTTTCCCTTTGGTGTCTCTGATGGGAGCTGTGGGTTAATTGTATCGATTCTTGATCATTGCCGCCACTTCTATTTTTCATGATGTCCTTTTCTGTTGAAAACCAATCAGAAATTATTGAATCCTTCAGCTCGACTTATAGATATTTGAATGATTTATCAAATATTGAGAATACCTATTTCGATGGTTTTATCAGTCAAATTTACCCCCAGAACTTCGGTTAAATAAAGCAAATTCTTCTGATACCGAGGCCCCGTTTTTGGAATAACACCTTTCTATGTTAGATGGAGTTGTTTCTTGCAAAATTTATGATAAAGTCGATGATTTTGATTTTGAGTTTGTAAAGTTTCCTTTCTTCGATGGTGATGTTCATCGTGTGGCATTCTATGGCGTTAATTCTTAACAATTAATTCGATTTGCCAGAGTGTCTAGTCGTGTAACTGACTTCAACACTCGTAATAAAATGTTAACTGCTAAACTTCTTAATCAGGGTTATCGGTATCATCAACTAAGCAAAGCCTTTTAAAAATTTTATAGACGTCATTCCGATCTAATTTCAAAATTCAATACTGGACTTAAATCTCTTCTGCAACACGGTCTATCGGAACCCGAATTTTATGGTGACTTAGTATATAAATTCAGAAAAATATAAAAATGCTTCAGCACCCAATTTCGTAAAATCATTCTTCGATATAAAAAAGACAGTGACGGTTCCAGCGTAAAAGCTTACTGCGAATTAAAGAGAATCTAATTTTATGTAGTGTTGGTCGGTGCCTGATGCTCTGTCTCTGGTTGGGTCCATTGGAGTCTAAGTGTTGGTTTTCTTTTGCTCCAGCATTTCAGTGGTTTCTTGCTGTCGAGTCCTCACCATAGTTGCATCTCTGTGATTGATTGATTTTTTATGTTCACGGAGATGTTGCACTGATGAGTTAGGAGGCCTTCATGCGGACTGAACAAATTATTTGTCTAAATCGCGACGGAAGTAAGAGCGAGGATTGTGGCCACGTAAAATCGATTTAAGACCCCTCCCCCCCCCCCCCACAGTGGAATACGTTTCACTGACCGTTCCAAGGAGGTTCTTCTGTCGTGCTTTATATTTAGTATGGCTTGTCTTTGAGTGTGTGTATCTCTTATATTATATTGTTTTTGGATAGTCAATTGACCATGTTGTGGGAAAGTAACTGTCCTTTTGGCTTTCCGCTTGTGATGTTTCCATTAGCGTCTAGTTGTTTCAAGTTTGTGTTTCTTTTCCTTAGTGTCTCTGATGGGAGCTGTGGGTTAATTGTATCGATTCCTAATCATTGCCTTCACTTCTATTTTGGAACGGTCCGTAAAATTTACTGGTGTGAATAAGTTTACTTTACGGGATCCCAACCCTCATCCTCACTCTGACTGTAGTTCAAACAAGTATTTGTTTGGTCCGCTTGAAAGTTTTCTTACTCGTCAATGAATCAACTCGGGAATCAAAGAAATCAAAATAAAAGCCAAGTTGAACAACGTTGAGGACTCGACAGTAAAGCGCGCTAAGCAATCGGGTGCTGAACGCAACGTCACAGGAGCGCTTGAGCAAAAGAAAACCAGCAGTTGAATCAAGCAACAGACATAAAAGTTCCGGCCAGGCTCATCGGAGTCTAACTGTTGGTTTTCTTTTGCTCCAGCATTTCAGTGGTTTCTTGCTGTCGAGTCCTCACCGTTGTCTCACCTCTGTGGTTCTTTGATTTCTGTGTTCACGGGGGTGTTGCACTGATGAGTTAGGAGGCCTTCATGCGGACTGAACAAATTATTTGTCTAAATCGCGACGGAAGTAGGGGCGAGGATTGTGGCCACGTAAAATCGATTTAAGCCCCCCAGTGGAAATCTTCCACTGACCGTTCCAAGGCGGCTCTTCTGTGGCGATTTGTTTGTGTTGTTGTTTGTTACTTACTGTGTGTATCACTTGTGTCTTTTAATTTTGGATGGCCATATGGCCATTTTGTGGGAAAGTAACTGTCCATATGGCCTTCCTTTGTTTAGGTTTCCATTATGGTCTGGTCGCTTAATGTTTGTATTTCTTTCCCTTTGGTGTCTTTTATGGATGGAGTAAGTTAATTGTATCAATTCCTGATCTTTGTTTTACTTCTACTTTGACCAAGTAATAAATAGCTTAAAGCCAATGCCATCATGGAGTCTGGACCCCGATCCACCGGCATGTAATTAAAGAGGAAAGCATAATGTCTGACCGTGATTGGGTCAGACACGGTACACACAGACTGTTCGATTGAATTCATATTATATCCAATGCGTTTGTAACGTTTAATGATATTCTGAAATTGTTCCGAAAAGTAAGATATGCCTTTAATCTTTCTTCATTTATATATAATGTCGCCAAATAACCAAAGCTGTGGCATCACCTGCAGCAAAAGTCTATTTAATCCAATCTTAAATTTAGAAATTAATTGATAGTGTCGGCGATAAAACTTAGGAAATGCTCTCCGAAGTTTATGATATCGATATCCCTAATGTAACAGTTTAGAATTACGAGGAATTATTCCGTGTAATGTAGGGAACTATAGATATAGTAACTACCGAGTAGGTTAGGTCAATACAAAGTTCGCGTCAGAAAAAATGCTCGTATCCTCTGCGACATCAGTGGCAGTCTTACGGTCCAAAATTGTTTTGTAATCGAAAGATGTCTGCTGATCCCCATTGTGAGAAAATCTGCTTTATAACTTTAGCGAACAACAAAGTGCTGGCAAGCCTGCGCATGCACTCATTCTGACCAGTACCTTTACGTTCACTACTTAGAAAGTACAACACCGCAAGTATTTTTTTATTTCAAGACGTTTGTTAGTCTGAGTAGATGAGCAGGTCGGTTTGTGACTTACCTGGGGCCAGTTGTTCAAAGCATCGTTAGCTTAACGAGCTCGTTAGTGGTCATATTGTTAACTCTTCTAGCAAGTACAATATCTTGAATTTTGGTATTTTTGCTGAAAAAATGTGAGCAGCTTTTGCGTCCGCAAAAGCTGCTCACATTTTTTTCTGGAAAAAATTCAGCATATTTTCCATATTTAATGATCAAAGTTTTAACGATACGTTAACTAACGACGTCGTTAGTTTTGAACAACTGGCCCCTGATCGTTAACCCTGAAGACAAGTTTTGTCGTATTGGGACTAAACTTATGGTACACACGATCTGACAACAACCGATTAAAAAGAAGAGTCCTGATACATTTCTAAGAAGTTCATTCCGGAGAGATGCAGGGATAAATGAGCCCCGCCAAGCGAATTTGTGTCTTCGAGCTTTCCGTCATGACAAATTTTAACTGCGCATGCCCAGCCATTCAGAGAGGCCAGGGATATGGCTTTCTGTCTGAAGGTGCCTCTTGATTCACTGCTTGTATGAGCGAGCAGCGAAGGTTCTGGCGAGACTGCGCGGATGCGCAGGCTCGCCTGAACCTTCGCTGCTCGCATAGGTGATAAGTACCAAAATCGCTTGACGGGGCCCAAATGATCTAGGAAATACATTTTACATCTGCAACTTTGAAGTTGCAGGGCATATTGGGTTTGCTTTGTTCGCCCGTCCGACGGTCTGTCCGTCCGTCCGATGTCTGTCACGCTTTTGTCTGCATTGCATAACTTTTGAACCGTGCGTGATAGTTTTTGTTTTAAATTTTATATAATTTATTTATTCCTTTTGAAAATATAATTAAACAGTGTTTTTCTTCTTAGCAGGTTATTGGTCTGTATTGAGTCATGTCCCTTTGCAAAAAATTGCGATGAAATCCTGTAAGCAAGATACATGTATCGCAAATATGAATCGAGCTATTATGTTGAAACTTAATCTGCTGATAGAGGATTATCAGCAGGAATATCTGCACATTATAAAATGCTAAAACTTGCTTAAATCAATGAAAACATTTCAATGGTTTAAACATTCATGTATTCGAAAGTGTTTCAAATTAAACTTAACTGCTCTGTACCGTTCAGTCCATTATATGACTTATTTTGTGCATCGTTTGAGAGCTGTTTCAAAGTCTGACTTAGGCTAAACTAATGTAAATGTTTATTTTACGTCAGTTTTCCTATGCGGTTGAATAGTCTCAATGTATTAGTAGTATTAGTGCCTACAAATTCCCAAACCTTTTCTACCCATTGCTAAATGAATACTACATGTATCCAGCTTCAATCTCCATTTGTCTATTACATTATATACTGGGTCAAAAAGTTCCTATACATAAAATTGCTTCTGTTACCACAGTTACTACAAATGAAAAATACATAAAAAAATGTTTTGATTCGGTTAAAGGACTCATTTCTCCATGCAAAAGCCCAAACTGTTTGTGTTTATGTAAACACGCCAGCCTTGGCTATTGTTTTAAACACCCAAGGGGTCACTGTGACAATTTCGCAGAATAAATCATTACAAACGCCAAGATTCAACGCCATTAAAAATTACACTTAGCACAAGATTTCTAAAAGTTGATACATGTAACCTTTCATTAGATACCCTGTGTGTCTATCCACAAAAAGATTTGGAACTTAAGCTCCATTTGCTAAGAGAAACAGAGGTCACGTATAATATGTTCTATAAAAGGGTTATCCTTTGGAAGCAAGGAATACACCACAGAAGTGAAAAATATGGAGTGTACATGTTTTCTGGGCCAGACTAGCTAGTTTCGGCCAATTAGGCCTCATCAGTGACCCTCAGATATTTACAAATTCCACAATGGAATCAATGATCCCAAAGGACAAGTAAATATAATCTACACTAAGCCTCCAATTCTCTGAAGGTGTGTGTAAAATGCTGTTTTCAATTGAAACTCCATAGAAAATTGCAATTGGCAGTGCTACATGCTACATGAATTTTCTACATTATTTTCCATCATTGTTAACAGCAATGGTGGCAACAAAGCGCTTTTTAAATAAATTGCAAAAACTAGATGGCAGCTATAGAAATAACAACAGTTTGAAAACTGCTATATTTTTAATTGAAAGGGAGATAATCTGAGAATTTCACAAATTAAAGTCTTGATTGAAGGGCAATAACATGAGATATTGTAAAGGTAAAGTGAGAATCGATGTTCAAGTGATATGATCTTTCATCTCAGACATAAAACGATAATCTGCGCATGCACAATGTCAACTTCCTTGCAAAACCGTTCTAGGCACATATTGGAAGACAACTCTTGAGCAGAATAGTATGGGCAAATGCAAATTTATGCATTTTGCAGTTAAACGTCCGATTCGTATGTTTACAGCCATCTATAGCTGAATGGCTACCGGATAGCTACTAAAATTTACCCGGAACTTGGTATAGTTACTTTTTTGACCGGGTATATATATAAGGACGTCTCAAATCCGAAGATTTGGTTTCATGTTTACCAAAAGCGTAGAACGGCGTCTCGGGTTAGGAGTCTTAGTTACATGTTTTTACCCAAAGTTTTACACACAGTTACATGTTTATTTACCCAAAGAAGTAGACAGCTACACAGACTTCTATTTTAAAAACGGACAATTGTAGTTGATGGCTGATCACGTGATTTGTCCCAGCGCTTCTGTAGGTCAATGAATATACATCACAAAATTGTAAAGCTGTCTGATGGTTTCTCTTCGTTTATTTATAGAAAATTACTCTGCAACACCAACAGGGATAAGAATCCGAATACCTACATGAATCTACTTTCACCTAATATGTAAATCATCGTAATAAATGCAGCTTATAATAAAGAAATGATTTTTTACCGCATTCTGCTTTTTCTGATCGGTTTTATGCAGACCTTGTCTTTTGCTGAAAAACAAAAAGTTTATTCCTTGACATTCCCATCACGTTACAAAGTCAAAGTAATATACACCCCTGCAAACATTACTTTATTGAGAGAAAATGTGGAGTGTGCAAGGGGTATTATTCCTCAAAACATTACGATAATACACCCGTGCGACACAGTGCATTCTTTCACATCTCCAAACTGGCTTCTTTTCAGATGAAAATCCTTAATATTTTTTCCTTATTTATATTGCAAACATTGGTTGTGGGCACGCGTTAGGTCCACCTCTGCTAGGCGAGTCTTACACACAACCTATGTCTTGGAGCAGAAATAAGAAAATAATGTGTACCCCTATAACCCCAGTTTTCTCTATATAAAGTGGGTTTGAAGAAGTGTTCTTTCATTTTTGTTATAGTGCGTACATTACACTAACACCCTTGCAGTGAGCACTGCTGTTAAGTAGAAGAGAAGGCAATGATTTATATAATAGAAAGTGGGGATTGCAGAGATAAAGATTAGTATTGTAACTCTACTAAAAAGAAAGTTTAGAATGGCTTCACTGAGGCGGTTCTAGCGGACCTCCAATGATCGAGAATAAGGCAAAGAAGACGAATTCTAAAACATGCCACTACATGTAGTTTTAAACCTGTATCAGAAATGTAAAGATTCAACACCTGTTTTTGGGTCGATTTTTTTACAATCGACCCAAAGTTACTAAAAGGCAAATAAAAAAATAATGATGTTGCCCACGTGACAATCACTGATTTGGGGAAACCAATATTATCATTATAAATAGAAAACGTCGCGCTATTTTTGTCGATGTTACATGTAAGTCAGAGCTATCTATAGAGTCTGGTAAGGAATCGTGTGCTGGGTTTCGCAAACACTGAATACCCAGATCAGAATGTGGCGCGGAATGTGGCGTCTGCTTAGCCGGCTGCTCAGGACTACACTGTTTGCTTAAATACTGGCATTTAAGGATCAAACGAAATAGGTCAGACCAATGCCAGGCTGCCTCCGTCATGAAAGGAAAACAAAAACAGTATCTTAATATAGCCCGCGCTCTCTGCGACGACATTCGGAAAATACTATTAATAAAATGGACGTTTGCACATATGTATGCTAAGCCGACCCACAAAAAAAGACAATATAACGTTACTTTTCGCACTTCTGCTGATAACATATCTTAGAACCTAGGAATATTTTAGAGCAAAACTTTTAAAGTTGGTATCGTTATTAGACATACAGCATAGACCCAAATCGGATAGACAGTAGATCGCGTCTGATAAGGACCAGCACTGTTCGCCATACATACAGCAACATTTTTGTTTTAGAACATGATTCAGGTCCGTACGCAGACTCTATAAAATGTGGGGAGGGTGCAAATTCCGGGTAATTTGCAGAATGTGAAATACTGCATGAATTTGAGATAATTTTCCAAATTAGGAGGGGTGGGTGGGGGTTGTCACTCCTGCGTACGGGCCTGCATTAACAGGTAGAATGAACAAATTACTTTGTTTAAAAACATTGCACTGAATCACTGTTATTCAGTAGCTGGGATGATTGGTGGGACTGAGCGAGAAAATGCGAGAGAGGAGAAACTATGGCAGTGTGGATCCTTATCAGCAGAAGCATTCGATGGATCTACACTGTTTGCAAAGGAGAAGTTGGATAAAATGTTATATTACATGCATAACAGAGAAATACTATGGTTTCTACCAGACATAATCTTGGTATTTTCCTTTTTGCTGAGAAGAAATATTTCCTCTTCGCCGGAGAAATAAATCTCTTTATCTGGAACTACTTTATGTACAAGATACAAGATACCGCTTTTGCAGTAAAACCGATATATTCAAATGCGGGAAAGTTTCAGTCTCGTCGACGTTATTCATGACGTCATTGCAATGGTGTCTGGGAAGACATCAACAGACGTTCAGAATGAGTGACGTTTGGGTCGGATGCAACTCTTAAACAAAAGAAAACATGGACATGCGTTTTATCACTGAAACACTTTGTTTCTTCTGTTTATGTTCAAAACTGTAGAAAGCGCTTTCAAAATGGCGGCCATCGAGTTTTTCTTCCACCCAGCTTCTGTAACACTACGCTGATTGAACCGTTAACATGAGCTGTAAACAGTCAACTGAACGGAAATTCAGACCCAAAATTCAAGATCCATTCGGTCCTTAAAGTCTATGGAAGTGCATGTAATATACAGATTATTCATTTCTTCTATTTGAAATGTGGTATTAATAAACATCGGGGGGGGGGGGGGGGGGTTAAAAAATCCGTTATCGGATTGTTCTACACGTATCTCCCTCGGTATTTCAAACAGGAGATATACATGTACCTGTAATAAATTTTCAAGCACATATCAGTGCATATTGTCTTGCATATGAGGCTAAGCATTATCAATGAAATATTATAAATCTGTTGAGATGATTGGATATATGTGTATACAGAAGGCGAATAAACACATTAACAAATGATACATTAATAATTTGGAAAACATCACGAAAACACGCCTATATAATTTTAAACCCCTTGAACCCCACTTTTATATAGTAAAACTGGGGTTTCAGGGGGTATACCTTATTTTTCTTATTTCTGCTCTAAAATATAGATTGCGGGTACTCGTTAGAACCGCCTCAATGAGGCGGTTTTAACCAGTGCCCACAATCTATATTTTAGTCGGTTCTAACGAGTGCCCACAATCTATATTTTGAGCAGAAATAAGAAAAATATCACAATTTTTCATCTTAATGTTATCATTTTTTCGGCGATAAAAGTGGCAATGTATTTGTATAGGCGTGTTTGCGCAATGTCTTGAAGGAAAATGCTTCCAGTACAACACCAAGAACGTCATTTATTTATTTTATTTTTTTAACTGAATACTTTTCTTAAAATGAAGCGATTTAACGAGTACCCACAATGTACTTTATAAAGCAGTGTTTCTGTTGGTTGTTTTTGTCCGCGTGACTATTGCTGGCTATGAACAAAACCCAGGCAGCAGTGTTTAGTCTTCTCCCTGTGCCATCAGAGGGCTGTGTAAAACGTAAAATCTAGACTGGACTCATGTACGGGGTATTGACTTATCAACCGACACAATGAAAATCTGGACTGGGCTCGTGTACGAGGCATTCTCTAATACAGAAACTTCACGCCTGCTGTTTATTGTTGCTGACAATTAACGAAATCGAGGAACTGATTGTTTATAGCACCTAAGAGGTGCAGTGTAAAAAGTAAATTCTGGGCTGTCCTCGTGCAGGGGGGGGGGGGGGGGGGGGGGGGGGCTTTGGTAAATAATGTATACCTGATCCGACGCCACATAACGCGGTGTCTTCTCCTACTCTGCTTGCTTAAAATACTGGAATTTAATGGTTCAACGAACAGATCAATTCTCAGTTCAGGATATATTTTCCCAACCTACACTCAGAAACGATCGACCCATCGGTACTCACAGTGCTTTGACTTAATATTTCCCCAACTAAGCTGTTACTGTTACGCAAACAATTCTGCAAATCAACCCAATACATCTTAAACAATTATGTAGACATAACTCTACATGGAAATGTACCTAGGTATATAAAAGCGGTTAGTTCAGTCCTTATTAGTTTTTCCGTGTGTTCTTACGTTAGAAAGTCTTGCAAACTAATGGGATTTTTCAGGGCCATAAAAGAGTTGAAACCGACCCGCACACGAGTACTGGTAACCAGCTTAGAGAATCTAAGCCTGCCCAGGCAAAGCGGTGCGAGTCGGCCCATCCATGCTAAGAAACTCTATTGGTTTCATTGGACGGCAGGGATTGAGATGAAGATAAAAGTCCCGCAAATTGGAAGCAACGTCTCCAAAATGACCTTTATAGTGTTGACGGGAACGCTAAACCTTAAATTAATCAATCATTCAATCAATAAATCAATCAGGGCCATAAAATACTGTTGCTAAAATATTCCTTCTTTTCAGACCAAAAGTAGATTTAGATAATATGGATACTCGTTAGAATCGCCTCGACGAGGCAGTTTTAACAAATACATATCGATCTACTCAGTGCTATAGTAGTAGTAAAGAAGTTGCATTCACATTTGCGAAACCTTTCATTTTTGAAAATTCAACGTATGCACTGAACTAATATTTTCAGGTTATTAACCCCAAAACGTTTCTGGAAATGACTACCCCCATTTGCCTAGCGTTCCATAAAAGGCACAAAGAAATATTGAACTAATTTTGCGAAAAGTAGAGACAGAAATCCGAAAAGTAGAGACAGAAATCAGCCTGCGCATATGCACAGTCAGGTCAGGGGTTTTGGCTGCTTTTGTCAAAATACATGCAGCGAGCAGACGACAATTCTTCCGACTGACAGTGAAGCGCTTGGCATTAATGGGTTATTTACATTTCAATGGGAAACCCGTTTTATTTTTTACACATTTACGCAGCTGGTCCCTACTAATGATATAGCAGTCTACCAAAGAAGAAGTAGCCATCTAGCGGAGATAAGGACGGGGAACCAATCTATTGGTCCAACTGAAGCAAACGCTTGATTGCGTGGCTGAGAAGCGTCTTGCAAACCTTGATGCTTTACTATAGACATTTTCCAATCTCGTCCATATTCTTACCTAATAGGCCCACGCAAAAACCAACTGTTTGAGCTACTGCATTGAAACTTTACAGGCTGATTGGGGATGATAAGCAGATACCCTGATCAGCATTTGAAAAAAAAAAATCCGTTCTTTTTACTTGATTTATGGCACTTTGAAAATTTGAGCGTTTTAAGTTTGTATGCTACTTATATCTGAAACTTTTCGCGCTATTGTCTTAAAACTTGACAGGCTGATAGTAGATGGTGAGTAGACGATCTGAGTAGCCTTTGAAAAAAAGTCCAAAAATTACTCCTTGAGTTATGGTCTTTTGAATATTTCGTCATTTTAACATTGTAAGCAAGCTGCTGTATCTCGAAAACTGTTTGAGATATTGCCTTGAAACTTGACAGGCTGATAGTAAATGGTAAAATGACCTGATAAACGTTTGAAAAAAAAACTTTTTCTTTTCCTGTGTTTTGACCTTTTTATAATTTCGGCATTTAACATTGTTAGCAAGATATCTCAAAACCTGCATTTAACATCGTAAGCAAGATATAGCTAAACCTGTTGAAGTTATTACCTTGAAACTATACTGATAGGGAAAGATAAGTAGCTGACCTGATCAACTTTCGAAAAAAATATGAATTTAAATTCCTTCAGCTATGGCCCTTCGAAAATTTGCTTATTTTAAGTTTGTAAGCTTAACAACTCTGAAACTATTCGAGCTATTGTTTTGAAACTTACAGGCTAGTAGATGGACTGATTACCTTTTGAAAACACACACACACACACTCACACACACACTCACGCACACGCGCGCACACACACACACACACATACACATACACACGCACACGCACACACACACACACACACACACACACACACACAAGAAATCTGAAATATTTCTTCTTGAGCTATGATCCTTTGAAAATTTCAGCATTTTAACCTTGTTTGCAAGATATCTTACAACGTGTTTAAGTTATCGCCTTGAAACTTCACAGAGTGATAGGGTACGATAAGTAGATGACCAGGTCAACGTTGGAAAAAAAATGTTTTTAGCTATGGCCCTTTGAAAATTCTGCCGTTTTAAGTTTGTAAGCAAAATATCTCAAAAACCATTTATGCTATTGTCTTCGAATTCGATAGGCTGACAGGGAATAATGAGTAAATGATCAGATTAACCTTTGAAAAACATCTGCATTTGTTTCTTGAGTTATGGCCCTTGGAATATAATGGCATTTTGAACTTGAAAGCAAGATATATCAACATCTGTTTAAAATATTGAATTGAAAGTTGAAAGGTTGATAGGGAATGGTGAGTAAATGGCCTGGTTCAATTTTGAAAAAAAGGGAAAATAAAAATAAATCGTTTTTTTTTTCTTGAGTTAATTCGACATTTTAATCTTGCAAGCAATATATCTAAAAAAACTGTTTAAGCTATTGCCTTGAAATTTGAAGGTTGACAGAGAGTGGTGAGTAGATGTCTTGATTAACTTTGAAAAATGAAACTTGAGCCGGGGCAAAGCATCTGCTACAACTTACCTGTACGCACAGCGAAGAATCATATCAGCCCGCGCATCCATATAGTCTAACCAGAGATTTCACTAGCTGCATGAAGGAGCATTGTGTCCTTAGCTATCATTAGAGCGCACAACGAAGACTCTGATCAGACTGCGCGGATGCGCAGGCTGATCTGAGTCTTCGCTTGGCACTAATGTCTTATTTGTAGGTTTTGTCATGCACTTGCTCATTTTTTTCTTCACTTATGGCCCTTTGAAAATATCGGCATTTAGGAGCAAGCATATCGTTGGAGTCATAGTGTATAAAAACGGAATTTCTAGTATCTTTTTCTTTCTCCTTTGTTTTTTTTTTTTTTATCTTTTTTGGTTTTACGGTCCTTTTAAGATTATTTAACCTGTTTCGAACCGATCGTTAATCAGACGTGGGCGAAAACCGGGGTACGGGTAAAAAACCTACCCGACCTTCCGTTGCAGACCTTGGAGTCTCTCATGTGACCCGAGCGAGGCCCAAGCTACAGCGGTGAGCCACCTAATGTTTAAGAGACATTACACTTAGAGACCCTAGGGCCCGGTAGAAAAGAGTTAGTGCTACTTCTTTAATGAGGTGGTTCCTACAGGTACCCACAATCTATTTTGAAACATAAATAAAAAAATAATCATGTTAACAAGTCCATGTATTGAACACCCCTCTAAACCCCACTTTATATAGAGAAAACTGGGGTTTACGGGGTATATGTTATTCGTCTTATTTCTGATCCAAGACATAGGTTGTGGGTACTCGTTAGAACCGCCTCATTAAGGCGGTTCTAACGAGCACTCACAACCTATGTTTGCTGTATAAATAAGAAAAATAACATGAGCACTCACAGCCTATGTTTGCTGTTTAAATAAGAAAAATATCACAGGTTTTCGTAGGAAAAATAGCCATTTTGGAGATGTGAAAAAAAAGCATTATGTCGCACGGGTGTGTTATCGTAATGATCACAATTTTTCTTCAGAGGATGGCCTTTATAGATACAAGAAAGAAAAGATTAACTCAAGGGGAATGGATACACCTTCATGGGAGACAACTCTTGCAAAAGTACATTTGTCTCCCATATCATGCGGGGTCAACTCTTAAAGTAAAAAATGCTCCTGATGATCAAATTCTTTCCTTTAAGAGTAGACCCCTTTTTCAGTGGGACAGGCCTTGTAGAAAAGCGAACAGGAAGTCCCGAAAGTTGTCTCCCTTTGAAAACTGGCGGGAAAACCTGCCAGGTGTTCCAATTCCCCTTAAGTGGGTGTGGTACCTTTAATGTTCACTGGTTAGAATCTAAAGACCCCTGCCTTACTGCAATCTCATCAGGAAAACACGCCTATATAATTTTGACCCCCTTGAACCCCACTTTTATATAATATATACTGGGGTTTACAGGGATAAACCTTATTTTCCTGCTCTAAAATATAGATTGTGGGTACCCGTTAGAACCGCCTCGATGAGGCGGTTGTAACGAGTACCCGCAATCTATATTTTGAGCAGAAATAAGAAAACTATCAAAATTTTTCATCTTAAAATTCTTCGTTTTTTTTCGGCGGTTAATTTTACAGTGTATTTGTATAGGCGTGTTTTCGTACAGTTATGAAAACAAATGTACAGATATTTTTTTCTGTGGATCAAGCAAAATTCATAACTACGGACTATTGGGTTTCTGCCTATAAAAGCAACGCCTGTTTCTACCTAGGATGATTAAGAACATGCAGATATTTAAATCTAAAACAGCTGTCGGATACTTAAATAGTTTGAACACATTGGACGCGACACGTATAAATGTTTATATTGCCCGGTATCAGCGGAAGCTGTCGTCAAGATTAAATAAATTGGACCATTTTGAAAGGCAATTTTCTCAGAATTTGAATGTTTTTGTTGTTGTTGTTGTTGTTGTTTTTCTTACACCAACAGAAAGTTTAGTCCACTCAGGCTAAAGCGGTGGATTTGCATTACGAAAACACGCCTATATAATTTTCACCCCCTTGAACCCCACTTTTATAAAGTAAAACTGGGGTTTCCGGGGGTATACCTTATTTTTCTTATTTCTACCCTAAAATATAGATTGTGGGTACTCGTTAGAACCGCCTCGACGAGGCGATTCTAACGAGTGCCCACAATCTATATTTTGAGCAGAAATAAGAAAAATATCACAATTTTTTATCATAAAATTTTCATTTTTTTCGGCGATAAAGGTTTTGTTTGTTTTGTTTGATTTGATGTTGAACGTCCCCGTCAATATTGAAAAGGTCATTTTGGAGACGTTGCTTCCAATTTTGTGGGACTTTTACCCGACATTAAGATTAAATGACATCTCAAGCCCTGTCGCCCAATGGAACCAATAGGGTTTATTAGCATGGACGGTCAGCCTCGCACCGCGGTTCCTGGACAGGCTTAGATCCTCTAAGCGGTTTACCAGTAATAGTGTGCGGGCCGGATTCAGCTCTGCGTGGAAGCCCCTATGGGCGGGGGCTGACGGCGATAAAGGTGACATTGTATTTGTATAGGCGTGTTTTCGTAATGTCCTGATCGTTTTCCGTTTTAAGTGTCAGAATCAAAATATTTGTAAATCAAATACATGGACATGAAGCGTTTGTAAACAACAACAACAACAACAACAAAATGAAGTTATAAAGTTACGCAGAGCATCGGGATAGCCAGATATATATATTGATCGCTCGTGTTGTAGAATATTATTGAAAATTAATATTTCCTGTTTTTACAGTATGCCTAATTGGTTTATAAATCTGATAAAAGATTGGCATGTAGATCAAGAGAAATCTTATCCATATGAAGCAATCTTGAACCTATTGCATAATTGTCTAGACTATATTTTGGTGTTAGAATTCAGCCTATACTGGGCGCCCTTCCTTAAACGTATAGAGAAGCACGATAGTCCTCTTAACGGGGTTGCTGCAGTATAAAAAATTATATAGATAGATGGGCCCCGTCTAGCCATTTTGGTACTTATCGCCTATGCGAGCAGCGAAGGTTCAGGCGAGCCTGCGCATCCGCGCAGTCTCGCCAGAATCTTCGCTGCTCGCTCATACAAGCAGTGAATCAAGAGGAACCTTCAGACAGAAAGACATATCCCTGGCCCCTCTGAATGGCTGGGCATGCGCAGTTAAAATTTGTCATGACGGAATGCTCGAAGACACAAATACGCTTGGCGGGGCTCGATAGATAGAAGCCCGTCGCTATAGTTCCGTACAATTTGCCCATATACTAGTGAATTTGCGCTGTGTGTGTGTGTGAATTCGGGTTTAACGTCGCTTTCAACACTTTTTCAGTCATATCACGACGGTGTCTGGTTGCGACAGGGAGCTCAATGCTCACGTTTATAGTGCTGCCTCACTGAAGTATCATGTCCCAGACACATTACATGATACCACACCCAGTCACATTATCCTGACACTGGATCGACCAGTCCTAGCTCTACCCCGTAAATCTGAGTGCCAAACGAGGAGCAGCTAGTACCATTTTTAACGACTTTGGTATGTCGCGGCCCGGGATCGAACCCGAGACCTCCCGTTCCCCAGAGCGGACACTCTACCAACTGAGCTATCGGGGCCGGTCGAATTTGCGCTGTATAGAATCCAAATAAGGAAGACTATCCTGTATTGAACGGATGTCATCCTTATTCACACCAGGTCAACCAATATTAACCGGAGGTCAAGTAATATTAACTGGAGGTCAAGTAATATTAGGCTGAGGTCAAAAATCAATAATCATGTTTATTGGCACAGTTACCGGTCCTCGGTTAGCTGTACTGACTGTGGAATCCTGCTGTTCACCGTCACTCATCTTTTTATAATTGATTCTCAGACGACTTCTTAAAGATCTGGGGCCCGCTGTTCAAAACTAACGACGTCGTTAGTTAACGTATCGTTAAATCTTTGAGTATTTGATATGGCAAATATACTAATAATTTTGCTGAAAAAAATATGAGCAGCTTTTGCATCCGCAAAAGCTGCTCACATTTTTTCAGCAAAAATACCAAAATTACCGATATTGTACTTGCTATAACAGTTAAAAATTTGACCACTAACGAGCTCGTTAAGCTAACGATGCTTTGAACAACTGGCCCCTGATTTCACTTCTAGACTTCAAGTCCATTTGTCCGCTCAAACAAATACGTCAGTACCCATAATATTCCTCATTCAAATGATCGTAAAGAAAAGAGGTGTAGATAATCAGTTTTATTGACCACAGTAAAGATCTTAATAATTTGCTCGTTAAAACAATGAGCTTTAGATTGACAAAGTCTATACAAATAAGATCGCTGGACTTCAATCACGTCTTTCTTTGTCGAAAACTTTTCGAACTGTGAGAAAATACCCTTTTTTTCAGAGAAACAAAGAATTTGTTTTAACCAATCAAAACCGAGCGATTATTTTAAACCAATATGGTAGGACTGAAAAGCGAATATAGAATAGAACTGTATAAACACACTCAATCAACAGCGTCTTCATAATTAAATATTTTTATCAAGAAAAAATATCCACTGACCCTCGGCCTTCAGCCTAAAGCCTATACATCCAACCACCCACATGTAATTGGGCCAATACGAAATTACTTGATTAATAACATCATAGTATAATAGGTAATAAAAAACTTTCTGTTGTAAATAATCCAAGAGACAAATATTGTGGACATTTGTTAGAATTTGGTTTCATTAGGTGGCAGGATTTGAGAAGTCATTTCAGGGTAAAAGTCCCAAAAAATTGGAAACAGTGATCCAAAATGACCTAAATTGTATTAAAAGGGACGTTAAACCACACATCACGTGAACAAGTCCGTGAAATGAAAAACAAAACACCCTAAACCCCAGTTTATATAGAGACAACTGGGGTTTAAGGGGGTAAACATTATTTTCCTTATTCCTGCTCCAAGACATAGGTTGTGGGTACTCGTTAGAACCGCCTCAATGAGGCGGTTCTAACGAGCACCAAAAACCTATGTTCTGAGTATAAATAAGAAAAATATAACAAATTTTCATCAGAAAAAATTCCTTTATTGAGGTATGAAAAAATGTACTATATCACACGGATGTGTTATCGTAATGATTCAATAAAAGAATCTAAAACTGGTCGCCAGTACAGCCAGTGGTTAAATCCGGTGATATATTGATTAACAAATCACTGGGCGAAAAGGCGTAACGCGAAGAGCCTACGTTTTATGACGTTTTGCGACGTCAGCCACCGTTTCCTTGACGTTAGACGGAGTAACGTCTTTTTCACGAATAAAATAAGTTACAAAAACAGGTAATTGCATGTGTTACACAATCAAACATGTTGGCCGATTTTTTTCAAACAATGGCGGAATGTTGAGAGTATATGAAGGAAACTACAGCATTTAGTCGACTTTCAGTGTGTTAGAATCGAAATACATTGTAGATCAGTTTTATTGCGTGGTTTGTTGAGTAATATATCACAGTTTGTCGGTCAGTTGTAAGTAGATAAATAACTCGCGCTAGGCGCTCGTGATTTGATCAACCTTACAATTTACCTCCAGACAATGATATATTACTCAACAAATCAAAGCATGAGCTTATCTATTTCTTAAATATATCTCAAACGACCAATGTTGAATTTGGTCAACCAACAAACCAACAGACAAATCGACAAACAAACAGACAGGGCGAAAACAATATTTTCCCGCTATCGTTAGCGGGGACACAAAAACAAAATAATGTATGCCTCTGTAAAACCCAATTTTCTCTCTATAATATCCGGTTTAGAGCGGGTGTTCATTACACGGACTTGTTAACGTGATCGGTGCATTACACACAAATGCGAGAAACACGCCTATACAAATGTATTGGAAGATTTTACCACCCAAAAAGCAAAATTTCCAGATAAAAAATCTGATATTTTTTTTATTTTTGCTGAAAACATAGATTGCGGGGACTCGATAGCACCGCGTCGTCGAGGCGGTTCTATTGAGTACTCACAATCTATGTTTTTGAACAGAAATAAGAAAAATAATGTTTACCCCTGAAAACCCCAGTTTTACTATATAAAAGTGGGGTTAAAGGGGGTCAAAATTATATAGGCGTGTTTTCGTGATGTGCACTACAGGCATTATGGCCAGAACATCATTATTTGACGCGCACGTTTCTGCTTTTCGCTGTTTAGCCACAGCGTTCACACAAAAAAAGTGAAAGCTATTCCTTACAAATGTTACATCATTACGTTAGCAGATTGTAAACGGCACTTTATACAAAGAAAATTGACATTTACAGGGGTATAAGATACTGCCTGTTTGCTCAAATGCGTATATCCTGATTGCGGGTACTCGTAAGAACCGCCTCATTGAGGCGGCTCTAACGGGCACCCCAGAATCTTTGTTTGATTTTACAACAGAATGGTATTAACACGGCATGATACACATGGATGTACATGAATTATCAAATCGTTCCGGGAATTTTTTAGTCATTATTTTCACCTTTTTCCATGCACTTACATGTATTTTTTTTCGGTGCGATTTAACCTTTTTTTTGCTGATGCACCGTGAAACATCAGTCAATCAATCAATCAATCAATCAATTATGAAACAAATTCTCCACCAGATTTGTGTAAAATTCTCCCCCAAGTTGATCTGCTTCGGACATTTTGATGCATTGCAGACAAAGTTACAGGCTTTTTGATGTATTGCATGCTAAGGATTTTCCACTTTAAACCAAAGCAATTAATTACTGTTAACTTATGCCTAATTGCTTGTCATTCGTCAGTTTTCGGTTTCATTCCCAGAATAGCACTAATACTTGATAAAATATTGTTTAAAAAGAAAAAAATATGGTTTGCAGCATCTTTTGATACAGAAAGTTCAGTAGAAACCTCTCGTGTATGCGGATGCTTTTAGTAACGTTCTTGCGTGCTAGCGTTCGTGCATGTACATGTACGGTCACACGCATGCACGCGCACATGCGCGAACCATCGCGGAAACATGCCTATGTGATTTTGACCCCCTTAAACCCCACGTTTAGTAAAACTGGGGTTTACAGGGGTGTACATTATTTTTTCCTACTTCTGCTCCAAAACAAAGAATGTGGGAACGAGGCGGTTCTAACGAGTACCCACAATCTTTGTTTTGAACAGAAATATGAAATATATCAGAATTTTTTTATCGGAAAATGTTCAGTTTTTGGTGGTTAAATTGTCAATATGTTTTTGGAATGACACACACACGCACGCACACAAACAAACACATAGACACTAATTGCCCGTACGGAGTATAATTATGTTGTATTGTAATGTGCTATTAGATACAGTCAGACTATTGTCTCGAACGCCTTTTTGGGCTTTGAAAATTTGTTTGAGACAGGGATAGTTCAAGTTATTGCGGGCTGAACATAACAAAAGGGAGACATTTGAGGGGAACGGGAACACCTTCATGGGGAGGCAACTCACGCAAAAGTGTTTTGTCTCCCATGTCAATAGGGGGTCAACTCTTAAAGGTGCATTATTGAGCTACCGGGTCTCAATTTTTTTTTTCTGGTTTTTATCTTCAATGCATACTCCTTTGTCATGTGTACACTTTTGGAGCCAAATACAGCTTCAGAACTTTGTGAAAATGGTCGTTTTCATTCGTGTTTACCCTTCGCTCTGAACATGTGTTCTGAATTTCTGTTCTAAAAATAAATCTGTCACTTTACACATACATGGCGACAGTATCGTCTCTGAGTGTCGTTACTTATGGCACGGTATTGAGCGTCATATTTTTTTCCGATTCAGGCATGGCCTAATGAAACAAGGCCAAAATGAACGACGCATAACGTCATATATGGGGATTCTATTTTCGTCACGAACTAAAAGTAGATCTAACTAGTGTTTGAAACCTAGTTAGGGAATCCCTCTCAAACTCGTTTACCTGTCATCATAATTGTTCGCTTTTTTGCATAAAATGCATTCATTTGTATTGTTTTAAAGAAAAATAACGGCTATATGTATTTTATTTTCGGAGTGGCTATTGACAGTCGACTGTCACTAGCCAAAATACGTTAAAATGGCTAGTGACAGTCGACTGGCAATAGCCAAAATACGTTAAAATGGCTAGTGACAGTCGACTGTAGAGCCCGGGTTCGATTCCGCGACCCCTGGTTTACAAGGCGTGTAGGTCTAAATCTAGTTTGTGAGCAGATACCCATAAACAACAGACGTTTTTATAATGCGAGGGCGAAAGAGAAATATTCTTCGCCACGAATTCCGTGTCTGCATCATTAGCGGTTGATGTCACAAAAGGTGTCACTATGACGAATTGGCAAGAGCCCACTAGAACAATATCCCACTAGGACACTAGCCCACTGGACACTAGCCCACATGGGTCATAGCCCACTGTTAAACTTTGGCAGGGAGGAAAATAGCTCACTGCTTATAAAAAAAAAATGCTCAAAAGTCAGATATTGAAAACTTTCATGACAAAGAAAAAATGTATACAAATCAAACCAACTATGCTACTTTTTTCACCTTTGCGATGAGTTGCAGAACATAGTAATGGTGTCATGTTAAAATCAGGTCCTAATACAGGAGAAAAAAAGAAAAGAAATATTCTGCATGATGTTAACTGGAGCAATGGGTTTTTGTGCTACTTACTATACATGGATTGATATTTTTGTTTTGGCCGTTTTGTTTTACGGCCCTTTCAATATTATTTCACTCATTTCGAGTCGATCGTTACAGGGGTGTGGCGAATACTGGAGTAACCTGACCGGTCGTTGCAGAACTTGGCGCCTCACATGTGGCCTGAGCGCGGCGCGAACCAAAGCAGCGAGAAATCTTAAGATTCAGACTGCGCCATCAAGCGATTCCACTAAAATTACAAATCCGTGTGGCGATAGAGCAGTCTATTTTTACCGATAAAAATGTGTAGCATTTTTTTTTCTTATTTATTAGGCGTTTATACATGTATTATCTAAACATAGGCATTGGGTGCTTGTTAGAACCGCCTCATTTAAGCGATCACGAAAACACGCATATATAATTTCGGGCCCCTTAAATCCCACTCAGTTTATATCTGTTTGCTTGTATTGGAGTTTAATGGCCCAGTCAACACTATTTTAGGTCATTTTAGCCAGACATTGGGCAGCAGTGCACATTTTTTGCCAGAAAAATCACGACTGCCCTTCTTGGATCAGTGGAAAGGAGAGGATGACCGTAGAAAAAAAAGCATGATAAATCTTTTTCGAAAAAATCTTCACTAAGTTTATACAGTAAAACTGGGGTTTACAGGGGACATTGGGCTGGATTGGTGCTTCCACGTATTGTTGACACCGACCGCAATGCATGCCCGCATAAATGCATACATTTGCAAGTCGGGCTATTGTCCCACTGGGTTCTATTTCACCTACTGGGCTAATACCAAAGTGGGCTATTGTCCTACACTCGGGCCCGCGATAGTCATCTATACTTTTTTCCCGCGAACCTGCGGAAAATGATGATGATGATGATGATGATGATGATGATGATGATGATGATGATGATGATTATTATATCCATAACTTTGGCTTCATAACGTTAATAAGTCGCGTTTGTTTAGCAAATAATACTTTTTTCTGTTTCGGTTTCCATTAATTTCTCAGCCGTTCAACTTGCAGATGGTCGTAATTGTGGCTTAACGAAGGATCTAAAGAAACAGCATAACAATGCTGGACAAGGGATTTGGCGACTTCAAACCCCCCTTACATAATCTTGTCATGTAGAGCACAATACAAATGTTTTGACAGTAATTAGTGACAGGCTTAATTAATAATTTGTTCTTTTCGTCCGTCATTCATTGAACGCAATAGCCAAAATACGTTAAAATGGCTAGTGACAGTCGACTGGCACTAGCCAAAATACGTTAAAATGGCTAGTGACAGTCGACTGTCACTAGCCATTTTAACGTATTTTGGCTAGTGACAGTCGACTGGCACTAGCCATTTTAACGTATTTTGGCTAGTGACAGTCGACTGGCACTAGACCTTTCCTTTTATTTTTGGAAGCATTTTCTCCAGATAGCTCAATAATGCACCTTTAAAGGAGAGAATTTGCTCCTGAGGAGCAAATTCTTTCCTTTAAGAGTAGACCCCTTTTCGTGGGTGCGGGCTTACAAAAGCGAACACGAAGTCCCGAAAGTTAGCTCCCTTTGAAAAATGGCAGAAAAATGTGTTACGTGTATCACTCCCCTTAAGGGATATCTTTTCAATCTTCTATTAAATTAACTTATTTTGTGTTTACGCATTAGAATCGCTTCAGTGAGGCGATTCTATTGAGTACTTACAGCATACATAAAGAGTTACATTTGGAAGAAATGGAGAAATAGATTGGGCTGCACTGTACTTCTACGCAGAGCTGAAATCGACCGCACATGAGTACTGGTAAACCGCGTAGAAGGTATAAGCCTACCCAGGCAAAGTGGTACGAGTCCGACTGTTCCTGCATATAAACGTTATTGGTTTGTTTAGACAGTAGGGCTTGAGATGTCTTTTTATCTCAATGTCGGGTAAAAGTCCCATAAAATTGGAAGCAACGTCTCCAACAAAATGACATTAAACAGTGTTGACAGGGACGTAATAAGCAAACATTGAGACAGCCACATAAAGTACTTCAGTTGCAGTGGAGCTACAATAAAAGCTGTTTTACTTTATTGGCAAGTATTTTTTTTCGTTTCGTTTTTTATTATTATTATTTTTTTATGTACGGCTTTTATTTATTTGTTTCATGTTGGAATTTAACGACCCAGTTAACACTGTTAAGGGCATGTTGAACCGGCCAGTTTGTCGAACAACGCGTGCATATTTTTTCCGCAAGAAAGTGCCAACTGCCCCTCTTGAATCAGCAGACGTAAATATTGCATGCTTCGATAAATAAGACGGGTATTCATCACGATTAACAGTCAGTGCAATGACCATCCCTTTAAACCGCACTTTATATTATATAGAAAACTGAGGTTTTGAGTGGGTAAACTCGTTAGAACTTCTCCAACACATAGGTTAAGGGTAGTCGTTAGAACCGACTCAATGAGGCGGTTCTAACGAAAACCAAAACAAAGGTTGTGGGTACTCGTTAGAACCGCCTCAATGAGGCGATTCTATCGAGAATCCTTAACCTTTGTTTACAGCATAAAAATGACAAAATTTCATCAGAAAAATAACAATGTTGGAGATATCAAATAATGCACTAAGCCGCACGGTGTATAAGATCCAGGCTGTGAAAAAGACTGTTCAGCGAACTACCGTGCATATCATCCGCACCTTAGTGTTTAGGAATACCCATTATTTATACAGATTTTTTTTGCGCCCAGTCTAATGACAACATTGATCAAGAATATATATACATGTAAGAACATTGACATCACCATTAATTATATTGTTACGCATTTCAAGAGAGAGAGAGAGAGAGAGAGAGAGAGAGAGAGAGAGTCTCCAAAATGACCTATACAGTGTTGACGGGGACGTTAAACCTCAAACTTTCTGTTGGCATTCAGAAACAGGATAAATTTCTTTTACCTGATGGAAATTTGTAGTTACATCTATCGTATTGCTGCTTCAACATAACCGTTATGTGCTCTGTAGAACCGCCTCACTGACTTGATGTAAGACTATAAAGTCTGTGCAATGGTCACTTTCTAAACCCCACATTGTGTAGGAGACAGGGAAAAACAGGGTTTACTGGGGTATTTATTATTTTCCTTATTTTTGCTCAAAAACGTTGGTTGTTGGTGTTCTTGAGTACGGTTCTACAATGTAAAGAGCACCCACAATCTATATTTGAACTAAAAAAAAGACTGTGGTTATTCGCTGGAACTATCTCAATAAGGCGGTTTCTAGCGAACACCCATAATCAACATTTGAACTAGAAATAAGGAAAACTCAAATATTTCCATATATAAAATGGTAGTTTTGGAGGCAAAGAAGATGCCATTTTTACACGTTTTTTTTTATCCAAATGAGTTTCCGCTGATCGCATATTCTCAGACTGGGGTTTAGAGAGCAACCCATAAATAAAACTGATCATGAACTCAACTAAATATGCTTCGATGCTAAGATAGTATAAAATAATAATATTACATGTAAGTTATGTTATAAATAAACATCAGGGTCCAGTTATTCAAATCATCGATAGCATAACGAGCTCGTTAGTGATCAAATTGTAAGTACAAAACACGCCTTTACAATTTTAACACCCTTGAACCCCACTATAATAGAGTAAAACTGGAGTTTACAGGGGTAAACGTATGTTTTCTTAGTTCTGCTCTATTGTGGATACTCGTTAGAACCGTTTCCATGAGGCGGTTCTAACGGACCCCAACAATCTACACTTTGAGCAAATTTACCCCCCCCCCCCCCAAAAAAAAAATATCCCAATTTTTCATCTTAAAATTTTCGTTTTTGTGGCGATAAAGTTTACAATGCATTCGTATAGGCCGTGTTTTCGTATTTTATTTTTGCTGAAAAAATGTGAGCAGTTCTTGCATTTACATTTGCAAAAGCTGTTCCATCATGCGAACAAGTCCATGAAATGAACACCCCTCTAAACCCCAATTTATATAGAGAAAACTGGGGTTTACGGGGGTATACATTATTTTTCTTATTTCTGCGTAAAGACATAGGTTGTGGGTACTCGTTAGAACCGCCTCAATGAGGCGGTTCTAACGAGCACCCAAAACCTATGTTTACCGTTAAGATAAGAACAAGAAAGAAAAATAACACGGATTTTCACCAGAAAAAATAGCCATTTTGGAGGTGTGAAAAATGCACTATATTGCACGGGTGTGTTATCGTAATGACACTTTTTATTCTGCATAATTGTTATTATATTTGCCATATTCAATGATCAACGACTTGACGATATGTTAACTAACGACGTCGTTATTTTTGAACAACTGTCCCCAGGTTAACAAGTCCGTGTGATGAACGCCACCCCCCCCCACCCCGCACACGTAAACTCCACATTTATCGAGAGAAAACTGGGGTTTACAGGGTACACATTATATTGTTATATTCCTGTTCTAATACATATGTTGTAAGTACTCGTTAAAACCGCCCCAATAAGGCGATTTTAAGGAGCTCCCGCAACCTATGTTTGGAGTACAAATAAGAACTAAAAAACAAATTTTTGTCAGAAAAATAAGCCTTCTGCAGATATGCCCTTTGTCACACAGATACAGCAATAAAATAAAACTTGTAATAACAACTAAATCAGCACCGATTCTAAGTAACCAATAGTAATTAATTAAAATAATGACTAATAATAATAATAATAATTAATTAAAATAATAATAATGATAATAATAATAATAATATTTTTGTTATAATTATAAATGAAAATAAACAAATAATAAATAAAATTCTAATAAATAAATAAATAAATTAAATAAATAAATAAATAAACATCTTGAAATGTTTTCATTGCAAACCTACCACGTCATCCATCGCAGTCTCCACCATTTGTTAATAGTTCATTCTCAGAATATATAATTATCCATTGAAGAGATATACAGTTAAAATGAAACAAAATTAAGTTCTATTTAAACTTTTGTATTTAACACATCTTCAATCCGCCGTTTTCCTTAAAAGCATAAAAGTAAATGTTATAGAACTCTCAGCCTATCAGAAGATAAAGCTATGAAGAAGAATATCGGATTTTCGAGTGGCTTCAGCGCATGAAATAGTGCGCCTTTCCATTACGATAACACACCCGTACGACATAGTGCAGTTTTTCACATCTCCGAAATGGCCATTTTCTGATGAAAATCCGTGATATTTTTCTTATAAATACTGCAAACATAGGTTGTGGGTGCTCGTTAGAACCGCCTCATTGAGGCGGTTCTAACGCGTACCCACAACCTATGTATTGGAGCAGAAATAAGAAAAATAATGTTCATCCCCTTAAACCCCAGTTTTCTCTATATAAAGTGGGGGTATAGGGGGTCTTCATTTCACGGACTGGTTCACGTGATGACTGTATGTGAACAGATAGGCTCGCTTGTGCATTACGATAACAAGTCCGTGAAATGAACACCCCTCTAAATCCCAGTTTATATAGAGAAAACCTGGGATTACAGGGGTATACAATATTGTTGCTTATTTCCGCTCCCAGTCATAGGTTGTCGGTGCTCCATTACTAAAACAACTAATTACAAATACATTGTAAAATTACCACCAAAAAATGAAAATTTTCAGATGAAAAATTGTGATACTTTTCTTATTTCTGCTCAAAAACATAGATTGTGGATACTCGTTAGAACCGCCTCACTGTTAGAACATAGACTGTGGATACTCGTTAGAACCGCCTCACTGAGGCATTTCTAACGAGTACCCACAACCTATGTTTTTGAGGAGAAATAAGAAAAATAATGTATACCCCTGCAAGCCCCTGTTTAACTGTATAAATATGGGGTTCAAGGGTGTCAAAATAATAAAGGCGTGTTTTCGTGATGGGTAGAACAGCCTCATTGAGGCGGTTCTAACGAGTACCCACAACCTTTGTTTGAAGTGTCAAAAAGAAAAATACCATAACTTTTCTTCGGAAAAGTAGCCATTTTAGAGACATGAAAGAACGCACTATGTCACACGGGTGTGTTATTGTTATAATTTCATTCAAAGCTGTTTTCAACGGACCAAGAAAGCGCTTCTTCTTTTATCGGACTAGACTGATCTGTTCGCTGTTATCCAAACGCAAGAAGCAACATCATCAATTGCATGAAGAACCCAACAGTTAAATCGGTTCTGTCCAACAGCAGAAGAGCTTTGCTTACGTCTTTCTGCACTTGTCGAACATCTACAGAGCAGCCTGCGAAACCATGATGTTGGATTCCATTATGTACTTAACATGTTGTTTAACACTTGTCCTCCTGAGCCCGGATGCGCCCTATCTTTCAAACAACGTAGATCCAGATCAGATGGCTTCTGAAGAAGCCATCTGATCAGGATCTACATTGTTTGTCATTCAGATTGTGAATTTGTTGCAATAATTTGCACCAAGTAATCTGATTGGTTGTTAATCGGAAGTGATAGTGGCAGATTAACATATTCAGCAGGACAAGGGTTAAGTCTTCGTACTCATCGCTATAAGTCCGTGTAAAAGGGCGTGGAGAAAAAGATTTGGCTGCATGGTGCTTCCCTGCAGAGCTGAAACCAATCGAAATTGAGTACTGGTAAACCGCTCAGAAGGTCTAGACCTGCTAACAGACTATTAACATGCCTAATGGTTGGAGCCAATGAGCATTTAGTTTACGAAAAATTAGTCACGCGGGGCGCAACGTCACTTTCATCATTATAATAATCAAGATGGCGCATATCGAAGCGAAGAAAATATTGTTTTGGTCGAACACGACGTTGCTGCTCATTCGAACTTTAGTGGTTCAATCGCTGACAGTGGGAAATTACCTCAGGTGCGTATATTATTATTGATTGTATTGACGGGAGTATCTATTTCGTTCTCTATTTTTTTTCGCAGAAATTCTCATATGGCGCCTCCAAGAAACGCTATTTTTTTTCTTGGTTTTAGGCGTATTTCATTTTGTTTGCAAATTGGTTCAGACATAATTTTATTCAACAAATTTAGGCTATTTGTTACCCAACTGTGATAACCACAAATAGAATCAATCAACAGTATGCAAAATATCTGGTTATGTCTTCGACTCCACTTGACCTACTTTCTAGAAATAGCCTCCTTGTGTAGTGGTTTAATACGCTACTCGCCTTATAAACCAGGGGTCGCAGGATCGATCCTGGGGTTCTCCAGACTTTCGGATGAGTCTTTAAACCGAGGTCCTCTCTCCATTTGACCTTAGCTGTTGGTGGGACGTTAAACTCGAACACACTCCCACTTGACCTACTTTCTCTTGACTCAAAGCCACTTGGGCGCACACTTGGCCCCGCCCATAGGGGCTTGAAGAAATATATATGGACTGCATGATGCTTCCATGCAGAGCTGAATCCAGCCACTTGTACTGGTAAACAGCTTAGAGGATCTAAGCCTGCCCAGGAACCGTGGTGCGAGGCGGACCGTCCATGCTAATAAACCCTAGTGGTTTCATTGGGTGGCAGGGCTTGAGATGTCATTTCATCTCAATGTTGGGTAAAAGTCCCACAAAATTGGAAGCAACTTCTCCGAAATTACCATTACAGTGTTGACGGGGACGTTAAACCTCAAATCAAACAAACAAATTGGGCGCATCCTCGGCCCAGCTCATTGGGGCTTGAAGAAATAGATGTGCTGCATGGTGCTTCTACATACAGCTGAAACCGACTGCAGACCAGCACTGGTAAACCGCTAGGAGTGTACTTGCCTCTGATGCTAGAGGCCCCGGTTCGATCCCCGGAGGCGGTGATTTATTCATTGTCGGAACATTTTCCATTGCCATCATTTACCGGGATGAATGCCAAAAAGTGCACCGTCCTTAAGATTGGGACGTTAACTGGAGGCCTCCTGTGCAGGAAGAGTCATCTCCTGTGCAGGTTAAAGACCCCCTATCGTAAAAGGCTTTCAACCCTGCAGACCTGGAGTGTATGTAATGTACACCTGAGAGTTATGGTCAAGTGTGACCGATCACAGCATAAGTAGAAAGAAAGAGGATCCAAGTCTGCCTAGGCAAAGCGGTGCGAGTTAGACCATGCTCAAAAACCGATAAACCCATTGGTTTTATTTGGCAACAGGGCTCTAAGTGGTCACAAAGGGCACAGTCCTTCTGATCGGGATGTTAACTGGAGGCCTCTCTCACGGAGCCACGCGCACGTGAAAACACCTGGAATGAGTGTTCGAGAGCGATTCATTAAGCTTGAAGCTTTCACCGCAATCGTATAAACTATAAACCAACTTGAGGCCTGCTGTGCAGGAAGTCTCATCTCCTGTGCAGGTTAAATACACCTACTGTAATTACATTATTACAATGAAGGCTTTCATCCTGCAAACCTGGAGTGTATGTAATAATTTTTTTCAATGTAAACCTGGGAGTAATGGTCAAATGTGACCGATCACAGTATGAGTAGTAAGAAAGAAAGGGCTTGAGATGTCAGTCCCACAAAATGGGAAGCAGCGACTCCAAAATGACCTATACATTGTTGGTGGGTACGTTAAACTTCGAATCAAACAAACAACAAACTTGTGGGCCCCAGCTCAGTGGTTGGTGCCCTTGCCTCTGATGCTAGAGGTCCTGGGTTCGATCCCCAAGCAGCGGTGTGAAAATTTTGGTGTCCGAACACACTCCACTGGCATCATTTGCACGGATGGATGTCATGATGTGCACAGTCCTTCGGATCGGGACATTAACTGGAGGCCCCCTATGCAGAGAGAACCATCCCTTCTGCAGGTTAAAGAACCCTACCGTGATTACTGTGTAGGCTTTCATCCTGGAACACTGGAGTGTATGTAATATACATGTACACTGTCTGTGTCCCCTACTGGGGTTAAGGCGAAACTGGAAGAAAGAAAGGGCTTGGAGAAATAGACTGGGCTTTCGCGCAGAGCTGAAATAGGTTCTAAGTCTGCCCAGGCAAAGTGGTGCGAGTCATATCAACCCTTTTGGTTTGTTTGGGCAGCAGAGCTTGGCTTGAGTTGTCATTGCATCTAAGTGAGCATGCTAAATGTAGCTCAGTGGTTAGTGCACTTGCCTCTGATGCTAGAGGTCCCTGATTTGAAACCCTGCAGCACTGATTATTTCGATGTCTGAACCTCTTTCAGGCTCAGAGGTATGCATTTTTGAATACCTTTGTTGTGCAGATTGTAAATAGTTTTAAGGATGCATCCAGTGGCTCTTCTTTTTTCAGCAAAATTCTAAATTTAGCCACTCATTCAACTGAGGTGATGGTCAAATATATGACTGACTCAGTATAAGAAGAAAGATAGCAAACCTAGTGTGAACGTAATGTGCATCTGTGTGTAATTGTCAAAAAGTGACCGATCACAGTCAGTTTTGAGTGAGAGTGAGTGAGTGTTTGAGTTTTATGTACCACCAACAGCTAAGGTCATACAGAGATGAGACCTCGGTTTAAAGACTCATCCGAAAGTCTGGAGAAGCCCGGGATCGATCCTGCGATCCCTGGTTTACAAGGCGAGGAGCATAACCACTACACCACGGAGGCTTCTTCGATCACAGTTTTAGTAGATAGTGTAGGGTAAGGCTGACACGATTAATCGATCGATAAATTCCCCAAAAGTGATTATCATTTCTGCTGTGCTTTTAATCGATTACTTGATAGGTACAATTTACTACCCCCTATCCAAAGTTATGCCTAAAATAGCTGGATGAGTGGCAAACAGTGCAGAGTGAGACCCTGATGAGACGCCACATTCTGCAAAAATTTAGGCGTCTTGGGCAACTGGGCGTCTGTTAGTCTGTATCCCTGATGATAGTACCCAACCTTTCTGGAGTAAATGCTTGGTTAATAGCTTTCTGCTATACCCTAACAGGGTTCATCATTAACTTTTTATGCCCCCGCCATTCGAAGAATGGTGGAAGGGGCATATAGCGTTGCCCGTCCGAAACTTAAACGCAGTCAATAACTTCTTTATTTCTTGATGGATTTTAAATTTACTCTGCATAAATGTTAACCATCATGAGACGACGTGTCACATGCAAAACCCAGGTCCGTACCTCCAAGGTCAAGGTCATACTTACAGGTCAAAGGTAAAAAAAAGGGTCCGAAACTTAAATGCAGTCAATAACATTTTTATTTCTGGATTGATTTTGAAATTACTTTGTAGAAATGCTAACCATCACGAGGCGATGTGTCACCTGCAAAACTCAGGCTCGTACCTCCAAGGTCAAGGTCATACTTAGAGGTCAAACTCAAAGGTAAAAAAAAAGGTCCAAAACTTAAACGCAGTCAATAACTTACTTATTTCTGGATGGATTTTGAAATTACTTTGAAGAAATGGTAACCATCATTAAACGATGTGTCAAGTGCAAACCCAGATCCGAACCTCCAAAGTCAAGGTCATACTTAGAGGTCAAAGGTAAAAAAATGGTCCCAAACTTAAACGCAGTCAATAACTTTCTTATGTCAGGATTGTTTTTGAAATTACTTGGCAGAAATGTTGGCCATCATGAGACAATCACAAAAAAACAAGGTCCTTACCTCCAAGGTTAAGGTGATACTTAGATGTCAAATGTGAAAAAAAAGGTCCAAAACTTAAACACGGTTAATAACTTTCTATGGTTGAATACGAATATAGAGATATTTTTAGGCGGGGGCATTCCTGTCCTATGGACGCATTTCTAGTTAAATATTCAGACAAGGTGGTCCTGTAACTGTTGGGATGCACTGGACCTGATCTAAGTTCAACATGACCAAGGAAATGATAAAAATCATACTAAAGTGATATGTTAGTTCTACAGTCATCAGATTATTTCTATTATTATTTATTTACACAGTAATCTTTAACTCGAGCAACAAACTGAAAACAAACATTTTATTGTAAATGGGTTAGAAATATGTAAATGTATTTTAATAAGGGCCTTTTAATAAATCTGGCAGCAGATTTTCAACTGGACCATTCGGCCAGCCAGCCACTGACCTGATTAGACCTTTCTAGCTTTTCATGAGGCAATGTCCACAGGTTTTGTTTGTTTGACTTTGACTTCAGGTTTAACATCCCCGTCAACACTATAGGTCTTTTTTGCAGATGTTGCTTCCAATTTTGTGGGACTTTTACCCGACATTGAGATGAAATGACTTCGCAAGCCCTGTTGCCCAATGAAACCAATAGGGTTTATTTGCATGGGCGGACCGACTCACACGGCTTTGCATAGGCAAGCTTAGATCCTCTGGGCGCTTTACCAGTACCCTTGTGCGGTCTGTTTCAGCTCTGCATGGAAGCATCATGCAGCCCATTTATTTCTTCAAGCCCCAATGGGCGGAGGCCGATTGTCCACAGGTCCTGGGTTGATGTCGAACCCTGGCCTAATTGACAACCAATTTTTTTTTATCATTTGATAGTGATCATGAATAAATCCTATAATGGAACAATACTAATCTGAACCTCATGCATTGGCCACTCATAGTTTGTGGTTGCATAGTGTCTGACAAATTGAGTATATTAAAATAATAATTTATTAGTATGGAAACTGATCATATGTAATAAATACATAAAGCCTATGTTTAATATGCAAGTTACATACATTTGAATAGTTCTTTTTGGTCATTTCACGGTAGCAAAGAACTCTCTATGAAAATCTGCAGTTCTGTCGTGTGGTTGGACTAGTCCATTTTGACAACAGCATTGTAGTCATTTTATATAAAAGACAACAAGCTATTTGTTTCTGCTTGATAGCAGCCTTTTAGAGATGGACATTTCTGGATTTAGTGAAGGATGCTTACGCTGGTGTATTATGACAAGGACACCAGTAGTATATTTGTTGTTGGAAAGTGGCAGTTTCTTTGGATTTTTTAGGCAAAGGTAAGTTGATGAGAAACTATCATGTTCAAGCAATCAGTGTGAACCAAGCTCAAACATGTACATGTAACTAAATACCAAGTCCTGAAATAAACTTACTTAAACATGAGTCCAGTAGACATGAAATCATGCAATGGCCAGTCTCCGTCTGATGCTGGTCAAAGAAAGATTATAGACACTTGTTAGACTTGGATATTGTGCGCCATCCTAGATGACTGTTAGACAAATTTTGTCCAGGATGCAAGTCAAAAAGGCAAAAACTGATCTGGGTTCAGTCTCTGAAGTTTTTGCAATGTCATATGTACATATTAGGCAAAAAAGTCTAGGTAGGCAATTTTTTTTTACCAGAATTTTTATATCATTTTATCTATATGGTCTTGATATGATACAAAAACAGAAAAAAAAAATAAAATAATTCAAAATGCCATGAAAGTACAGTCCAACCTGTATTAGCAAGCACCTCTGGGAAGAAAAAGTGCTTGCTTAAGGCAGGTGCTTGCTTAACACAGGTGAATTCAGGAACTGAATTCCTGCTTGCTTAAGACAGGTTGTTTGCTTAATAGAGGTGGCCACTAAGACAGGTTTGACTGTAGATGAAAATTTCTTGGATGTCTTAAGAAATTTGAGAAGGCCCCCAATATGACTTTTTCATCCTTAAAATCTTAAAAAAAGAAGGGACTTGTTAGTGCACCTTGTAGCATTCCTTCCTTATTTTTTAAGGCTTGTAAAAGGTAAGTAGCAGATCTGTTATCAGTGTTGTTTGGTTGAAAGTTTTATTGTAAGACATTACCCGAATGCTCTAATTTGTGTCACAATTCAATTGAATGAACAGCTGGTAGTTTTCTGTTTATCTGTAAGAAATGACAGCTTGTGCGAAATGACATGAAAGGGTGTATTGACTTAAATGCAAATTTTTGCCATTAACTTAGGCTCATTATACACCACAACTCATTATAACACAGTTTTGGATATATTATTGTTTCAAGATGGATCCCAAAAATGTTAAGATTGTATAGAAATAGTAATTTTTCTAAAATCTCTATGTTTTTGTTTGGATATAACACGGTTGTTTTTAAACTAACACAGTTTCTGCTTTCGACTCCAAAAATAGTGTTATGAAGTAGTTCCAGTACAGTTGTATTTCACATCTTTCCACCCAACTGGAAAGGAATGCGTATACATGTACAATAAAGACACCAAGGGGACACCTCTTTCCAGGCAGATGACCATCAAGCTATAAAATGAATGAAAAGTCAGACTGTACCATACAAACCTTGGCAATTGGAATAAACCACAACAGGCACCACCTTGTAATATAATGTTATTAATCAAATAATTTCATATTGGCCCAGGTACAGGTCTGAGGTCTGCTGTATTGGAACGAGGCCGAAGGCCGAGGCCAATACAGCTGACCGAGGACCTGTAACTGGGCCAATACAAAATTACTTGATTAATGACAATTTTATTAATTGGCGCAATTAAAAACATGATTTATGATTTTTGAATATTGGTTGACCTTGTGTAATATAGGATAATCAATTAATAACAGTCAGTAATCATGGTAATAGATTAATGACCTAGATTAATTCAGGGATCATGTGGAGCTTTAGCTAACTCTCACCTTAGAGCCAAGACACACATTACCAGTTGGTACCCGCAGGTTTTGCCCATACCCCTGCTTAAATCTTTTGATTATAACAATTTACGTAAACATTTAGTTACATGTATACAACATAACAAAGCCCCCACCCATAGGGGCTTGAAGAAATATATGGGCTGCATGATGCTTCCATGCAGAGCTGAATCCGGCCCGCACACTAGTACTGGTAAACCGCTTAGAAGATCTAAGCCTGTCCAGGAACTGCGGTGCGAGGCAGACCGTTCATGCTTATAAACCATATTGGTTTCATTGGGCGACAGGGCTTGAGATGTCATTTCATCTCAATGTCGGATAAAAGTCCCACAAAATTGGAAGCAACGTCCCCAAAATGACCTTTACAGTGTTGACGGGGACGTTAAACCTCAAATCAAACAAACAAAACTTCCAACACATGGGTAGACACCTAAGGTAGGAAGTTGGCAAGGTTAATGTCACAAAGGTATTTACAGTGGTGTCTAGTTTATTTGTTTGAACCGAGGTTTAAGTCACCGTCAGTTGTAGAACTCTCACCCAGTATTGAGGTAAAATGACATCTCAAGCACGGCCACCCATACACACCAATAGGGTTTATATGCCGGGACGATCCTACTCGCACCCCTTTGCCTGGGCAGGCTTAGATCTTTGCAGCAGTTTTACTATACTCAGTATAGCAGTTTATGTAACACGATAAGAATACATGTGACAATATCAAGGAAGTTCCATTTTCTTTTTTCAGGGTCAGAACTTATCCATACTTCGATTGAAGCTTCAGAAGAAGACTTGCTGTTGGAGTCTATACATATAAAGATTTGAAAGACACAGCAGATGGCTACATGAGCTCTCTGGCTGATTAAAAGGAGCCAAAGTATCAAGTAGGTATGTGTGATTTCCAGAAAAAGACTAAAAAACTACTTAAACGATTACAGCTCAACTTGGCTGTAATGATTCTTGGATATATCCAAACTGTTTTAAGCAGCCACTCAATATGCAGTGCACACACACACACAAAACCGGAGTGTGAGTTCTTAGTTTTGGGCACCACAAGAAACTATAGTCATATTGAGATGAGACCTGGGTTTAAAGACTGCCTAAAGGCTGGAGAAGCTGGGACCTGAACTTATGACCCCTTGTTAATCCCCCGCCGCGAAGCGGAGCGAGGACAGCAGGAATTGCCTTCGACTGTCTGTCTGTCTGTCTGTCCGCAACAATTTCTTTTTTGCTCCATATCTCCTGAATCCTTTGATAGATTTTCATTAAACTTTGGTCAATTATTTGTCTCAGTGAGCTGATGTGCAGAACCCATAAATGATTGAACCAAGCTGACTGAAGGTCAAGGTCACAGTTGAAGGTCACGAGTTTGAAACTTGGATTTTTGTGTCTGTTCCATATCTCCTTTACCCTTGGAAGGATTTTCATTTAACTTTGGTCAAATATTCTTTTAGTGAGCTGATGGGCAGAACCCATAAATGAACCATGCTGACTCAAGGTGAAGGTCACAGCTGAAGGTCAAGAGTCTGAAACTTTGAATTTTGTGTCCGTTCCATATCTCCTTTACCCCTGCAAAGATTTTCATTAAACTTTGGTCAATTATCCCCCTCAGTGAGCTCATGTGCAGAGCCCATAAACAAATTATGCTGACACCAAGTCAAGGTCACATCGGGAGGACTTAGTTCACGAGTTTGAAACTTTGAATTTTGTGTCCGTTCCATATCTCCTTTACCCGCCGAAGGATTTTTATTTAACTTTTGTCAAAAGTCCCCGTCAGTGAGCTGATGAACAGAACACATAAACAATGCCTACTCAAGGTCAAGGTCACAGTTGAAGGTCACGAGTTTGAAACTTAATAGTTTTTGTCCGTTCCTTATTTCCTTTACCCCTAGAAGGATTTTCATTAAACTTTCATCAAATATCCCCCTCAGTGAGCTGATATGCAGAACCCTTAAATAAACCATGCCAACTCAAGGTCACAGGTGAAGGTCAAGGGTTTGAAACTTTGAATTTTGTGTCCCTTCCATATCTGCCGGCCTCGGTGGCTCAGTCGGATGTGCGTCTGACTGGTGATCAGGACAGGAAATCGCTTAAGACAGGTGGTCGCCACCACAGGTTCAACTGTATATTTCTTCAAGCCCCTATGGGTGGGGGCGAAACCTTTAGGGTGAACGCTAGGGTTGTTGCAATATTTTATAAAGTCAGTGAACCATAAAATATAGGTCAAGATCAAATATGGATGCTTATAGTTAAGTTTCCATCTCCAGATACAAGTTTGTACCAAGTCTCATTAATCAATTTAATGAAGCTCTTATAGTTCTTGATTAATTAACATGAGTATTTGGGTGAATGCTAGGGTGATCCCAATATTTTACAGTCAGTGAACCATGAAAGTAGGTCAAGTCAAATATGGATGCTTGCATTTAAGTTGCCATCCTTTAGATACAAGTTTGTACCAAGTGTCATAAATGAGCTCTTATACGTGTAGTTCTTGAGAAATTAACATGAATGTTGAATATGGATGCTTGCATTTAAGTTGCCATCCCAGGGTTCAAGTTTGTACCAAATATCTCTTATAGTTCTTGAGAAACAAACTTGACCATTAGGGTGAAGGCTAGTGTGGTCGCAATAGTTTACAAAGTCAGTGAACCATAAAATGTAGGTCAAGGTCAAATACGCATGCTTGCATTTAAGTGGCCATCCGCAGATACAAGTTTGTACCAAGTATCATTAACGAAGCTGTTATAGTTCTTGAGAAATAAACTTGACCTTTCCGCCCCCGCCCATTGGGGCTTGAAGAAATAGATGGGCTGCATGATGCTTCAAGTCCGAGTTGGACCGTCCATGCTTATAAACCCTATTGGTTTCATTGGGGGACATAACTTGAGATGTCATTTCATCTCAATTTCGGGTAAAAGTCCCACAAAATTGGAAGCAACGTCACCAAAATGACCTTACTGTGTTGACGGGGACGTTAAACCTCAAATCAAACAAACAAAAACTTGACCATTAGGGCGAACGCTAGGGTGGTCACAAATGCTGACGCCTTGACAAGTTGACCCCTTGACAAATGGATGGACAGAAGGATGAACGGACGGAAAACAGGGCACCTATATTGTGCCATGTTAATTGCAGGGGCGACAAAAATAATCATTTTCAGCAAAGCAGGGGACATTACTCTGTGAGTAATCTCCCAACAATGCTAGTTTTTCAGTCTTCTGAGCTTTTAACCCTGACTTACTTGTACGTAAGTTTCAGGAAGATCCGATCAAAGATAAACCCGCTACGGTGATGACAAGGTCAAAAATAGGTATTTTCAGCAATCAAGGGGACATAAATCTTAATGTGCTGATTTGGTCGGTTTTCAGACTCATCTGAGTTTTCATCCCTTGTCACCATGCACATAAGTTTCAGAGACGTGATCAAAACTGAAGGCCCTACGGTGATGACAAGCATTTTCCCATTGTAAGTCAATGGGACCTTGTGGTTGCCATAGCAACCAAAGTTTTCATTCAATTTAAAAAAAAAAAGTTTATGTCATCAATGCCCCACCAGAGGCATGCTACAGATGAGAAAAGGTTGAGATATGCCGATATAACTGGTCAAAAGTGTGGAAGGCCGGACGATGCACACCAGATCACCCACTATGCTATAAGCTCCCCTGGAGCCTTCCGTCCGGGTGAGCTAAAACAGATGCTCATCTGGATGAGGTTATATTGTGCCACGTCAGCCAACTTGTTTTCAGGTCAGATTGCAGTCCTGAATCTGCATGCTGCCATGATGCTTGCTGATAAGGTTTCTGAACAACTCAATATGACTTAGTATTCAGATTTATGTTTGTGCTGATAATTTTTTGCGGCCCTTGCTTCTTAATGATTATGATAACCTTTTTTAAAGCTGGTGTTAGGGGAACTTCTGGCAGCCGTAGTCTTCCTGTCTCTCACTTTAGTGTACAAATTTGAACACTTCAGTTCTTCTGCTGATTCAAGAACCTGCCCAGGAAAAGTGTGGATCTATAGGTAAACTGATTGGCTCAAAAATGACTAATTAGTGTTGACTGGGACGTTTAAACGAACATTAGTAACAAATACAAATGCACCATACATTGTTTAACAGTACATTGTATTAGATAAGGCTGATTTGAAAGTGAATTTAAATGTATCCATTCCTGATCATTGCCAACACTTATTTTAGAAGGGTGATCAGCCGGTACAGCTTTAAGAGATCATACAGTCACCTTGTTAAGTTTGTCTTACCTTTCTTTTTATTTATTGCACTTTTTCATCAGCTTAGTCGATTTTAGAAATTATTACAAAGGCTAGTAAATATATACACTCACATCTTTGAGATATAGATTGAGCTGCATGGTGCTTCCAAGCTGAGCTGAAACCGGCCGTGCAGGAATACTATTAAACCGCTCAGAAAGTCTAAGTCTGTCCAGGCAAAGTGGTATGAGTCGGACCATCCATGCATACAAACCCTATCGGTTTCATTAGGCAGCAGGGCTAGAGTTGTCATTTCATCTCAATGTCAGTAAAAATCCCACAAAAACTGGAAGCAATGTCTCCAAAATGACCTAAACAGTGTTGATTTGGACATTAAACCTCAAATCAAAAAAAAAAAAAAAAATAATAAAATAAAATAAACACTCACATCTTTAGATCAATAGAATCAGTAAAAAACTGGACTGTAGCCATTGTCTGAACATATTTTATCATCACATTGTCAGCAGTCATCAGAACTCAAGGACCTGAAATAAAATGCAAACACATTACTGAAGCCAAGCTTTACCATTTGAAACATACCAACTAGACAGTAAAATATTGGTTGTTTATTTTTTAGTTCACCAGAGCTGCAGGCCCCAGGGGAGCTCATAGGATAGGCAGTTGTCCGTTAACTGCGTCGTCTGTCTTGTGACGTCAACACTTTCAAAAGACGTCTCTTCTGAAGCCACTTGGCCGATTGGGCCCTTAATTCATCTGAAGCATCCTTGGGCTGGGGGGATTGAAAGTTTTTGTTTTTATTGAAATTCGGCATTTTAGATATTATTTAGTCAAGCAAAGTTTACTAAAAAAGCAAAACTGTGGCCTCTATAGTGCACCCAGACAAAATTTGACCCTGTGACCTTATACACGTATTTAATCCAACATGACCAATTACAAACTCGATAACAGCAAAACAAATATTCTGGCACAGCTTTGTGAAAATCCAAGAAAACCTGTGGCCTCTGGTGGGTGAATAAGGTTTTTACGACTTTTGCCCTAGTGAGTCGTGACATGGCTTTGGATCAGAAATGACCCATAATCCAACTTGACCAAGATATCATCAAGTCAAACATTCAAGTCATTCCCTATGACTGCACATCCGTGATCTAAAATGACATGTAATATCTCCAGAAATGTTCTGATATTTTTCTTATGCCTAGTCCAAACATAGAGTATGGGTGCTCATTGGAACTGACTGATTGAGGCGGTGGTTCTAACGAGTACCCACAATGTTTTTGAACAAAAGAAAGGAAAATAACCTACACCCCCATGAACTCCACTTTTCCCTATAGATATAAAATTGGCAGGATGGGTCTTCATTATACAGACTAGTTAAACCCAATGTAAAGTTTCATGAAGATTGAAACTGTAACAAAACTGTGGAACTGCTGAAGGAGCTGTCTGAACTGTTTGCCCAGACCTGTCTGTACCAACTCTAAGGATTATTATTGTATTCAATAATATGTGATTATCCCGACACTTTTTGAAGAAGGTTTTGTTTGTTTGTTTGATTTGAGGTTAAACGTCCCCATCAACACTGTAAAGGTCATTTTGGAGATGTTGCTTCCAATTTCACATGACATTGAGATGAAATGACATCTCAAGCCCTTCCGCCAAGTGAAACCAATAAGGTTTTTAAGCAAGGACGGTCTGACTCGCATCACATTGCCTGAGCAGGCTTAGATCCTCTAAGGGGTTTACCTCTATTTGTGTGCAGGTCAGTTTTAACTCTGGGTGAAAGCATCGTGCAGCCCATCTATTTCTCCAAGCCCCAATGGGTGGGGCTGTACAGAAAATGCACCTTACTTCAGATCAGGACAAGGGTTAAACAAGAGGCCCATGGGCCACTACGCTCAGCAGAGGTCATGTGGTTTATACCATATACAGGCATGGTGCCCATCTTGGTCATGTGACAACAAAAGGCCATCATACAATCAGTAAAATCCACTGTCTTGCCTTTTTTCCATACAATTGTCTACGCGACGAAATTTATCCGCGACGTAAAAACAGGTCAAGGTCAACCAAAGGTCATCATTTCATTTGAACAAAATCTGTAGGGTCCGAGCCCCTGATACTGCATACAAAGTTTCAAGGTTATAGGCCATTTGGTTCCTGAGAAGAAGATTTTTTTAAGGTTTTATATGGGCATGGCAGCCATATTGGTCATGTGACCCAGTCCTTACGAACAAACTTTCATTCCCCCTTCCCATAGAAGCTCCACATGTAATTTGGTTTCAATCAACCTAGCAGTGTGAGTAGAGAAGATTAAAATACTGAATCTGAGCCATCCAGGACAAAGGTCAGCAAATGACCTTGTCCTTTGGAGTTGAAAAACTTCCATTCAGCTGATTACAAATATCATTTCTGATACCACAGGTTACCATGCAATCAGAAAAATCCACTGTTTTGCCTTTTTTCCATACATATGTCTTAGTGATCGTATTTGACCTTGACGTAAAATAGGTCAAGGTCAATCAAAGGTCATAATTTGAACAAACTTGGTAGTGCCCTGAGTCACTGATGCTGCATACCAAGTTTTAAGGTCATCGGCCATATGGTTCCTGAGAAAAAGATTTTTAAAGGTTTTTACCATATATGGGCATGGCGGCCATATTGGTCATGTGACCCAGTCCTTACAAACAAACTTTTGTTCCCCCTTCCCTGAGGGCAAATATCAGAGGCTCCACATGTAATTTGGTTTCAATCCACCCATCAGTTTAGGTTGAGAAGAAGATAAAAATACTGGATCTGAGCCTTCAAAGGTCAGTAAATGACCTTGGCCTTAGGAACTCACAAAATTCCATTCAGACTTCAGCTGAATGCAAATAACATTTTTGATGCCACTAGCTACCATGCAATCGGAAAAATCAACTGTTTTGCCTTTTTTCCATACAAAATGTCTAAGTGACCATATTTGACCTTGATGAAAAACAGGTCAGGGTCAACCAAAGGTCATCATTTGAACAAACTTGGTAGGGCCGAGTCCCTGATACTGCATACCAAGTTTCAAGAACATCGGCCATTCGGTCCCTGAGAAGATTTTTAAAGGTTTTTACCATATATGGGCATGGTGGCCATATTGGTCAAGTGACCCAGTTCTCACAAACAAACTTTCTTTCCCCCTTCCCACAGAGGCTCCAAGTGTAATTTGGTTTCAATCAACCCAGCAGTTTAAGTTGAGAAGAAGATAAAAATACTGAATCTGAGCCTTCCCGGACAAAGATCCAGTAAATGACCTTGACCTTCGGAACTGACAAAATTCCATTCAACTGAGGGCAAATATCATTTATGATGCCACTAGCTACCATGCAATCAGAAAAAAACACTGTTTTGCCTTTTTTTTAGTGACCATATTTGACCTTGACGTAAAACAGGTCAAGGTCAACCAAAGGTCATCATTTGAACAAACTTGGTAAGGCTGAGTCCTCGATGCTGAATACCAAGTTTCAAGAACATTTTTAAAGGTTTTTACCATATATGGGTGTGGCAGCCATATTGGTCATGTGACCCAGTCCTCACGAACAAACTTTGTTTCCCCTTCCCACAGAGCTCCACATGTAATTTGGTTTCAATTGGCCAAGTAGTTTCAGAGGAGATGTTGTTTGAACATGTTGACGACGACGGACCAATGCCTATACTATAAGCTCCCCCGGAGCCTTTGGCTCTGGTGAGCTAAAACTCTACTGTAAGTAATCAGATATTACTGTCTAGGCTTTCATCCTGCAAATTTTGAGCCTACAAATGTCTGCATGTACACCTGCAATTTTCAAACTGACCTGCCGCAGTTTTTTTTTGTTTTAAAGACCTTTCAATATTAAGTCACTCATATCCAGCCGATCATTGATCAGAGGTGGACGAAAACCGGAATACCCGGAGAAAAATCACGTTGTCCTTCCATTGCAGAACTTGGCGTCCCACAAATGACCCGAGCCAGACTCGAACCCATAGCCATGAGATGATCGCAGTTAAAATAGATTGATTTGCAGGGATGAATGTTAAAGTGGGCTATCCTTTGGATGGGAACATTATTGTTTGTTTGATTTGAGGTTTAACGTCCCTGTCAACACTGTAAAGGTCATTTTGGAGACGTTGCTTCCAATTTTGTGGGACTTTTACCCGACATTGAGATGAAATGACATCTCAAGCCCTGTCGCCCAATGAAACCAATAGGGTTTATCAGCATGGACGGTCCACCTCGCACCGCGGTTCCTGGACAGGCTTAGATCCTCTAAGCGGTTTACCAGTACTAGTGTGCGGGCCGGATTCAGCTCTGCGTGGAAGCATCATGCAGCCCATATATTTCTTCAAGCCCCTATGGGCGGGGGCGAGGATGGGAACATTAACTAGGGAGAGTTTTCCCCTGTGCAGATTGTGTGAATCCTGATGGCTCAATGGTCAGTGCAACTCTGATGCTAGAGAGTAGAGACCCCTTATTGAAAACAAATATCTAGAGTCCGAAATGCTCAGTTGGCATAATTTGCATAGATTTAATGTCACAAACTGCACCATACTTTGGATAGGGACAAGGGTTAAAGATCCCTGTCATAAGTAATTACATTATTACCAGATTACTGCATATGCTTTCATCCTGCAGATCTCAAAAGAATGTATTTGTTTGTATTGGAGTTTAGCGGCCCAGTCAACACTATTTTAGGTCATTTTCGAGCCGGATATTTTACCTATCCACACTTTTCCTGGGCAAGCTTAATACATGTATACGTAAGTTGCTAACCAGTACAGTACACATTCTCTCGCCAGAAACTGACAACTGCCCTCCTTGAATCAGCAGAAGGGTCAAAAGTATGTGATCTACACCTGTGAGAAATGGTCAAATATGACAGATCGCAGTGATAAGAGATGTATCATGGTCAGTACACTTGCCTATGGGCTTAAGACCCCTGGTTTGATCCCAGTCAGCGGTACGGGCAACATAATTCTGTTTCAGAATAAGCCCGTCAGAGCGTTGTTCCAAGCATCATGCAGTCAAATCTGTTTCTCCATTATTACCGGCCCCGATAGCTCAGTGGTAGAGCTTCCGCTTCGGGAGTGGGAGGTTGTGGGTTCGATCACTGGTCGTGTCATACCAAAGGCGTAAAAAATGGTACTAGGCGCCCCTTGGCTGACGCTCACACTATCAGGGATAGTCCCAGGAAGATAAATGAAGACAGATAAGTATTTGTTGATGGATTTGTTTGTCACAAATACAGAGTTTATGTCATTAAATTAAGCTTTTTTTATTTTTATCCTAGCCCCGATGGGTGGGGGCAAAAAATGGCAGCGGAGGTTAGACAGATACACAAGTAAAAAGAAAGAAGTGGAGGCTGGTAGCTCAGTGGCTAGTGCACTTGCCATTGATTCTTAAGGGTCCCGGTTTGATTTTTTTGGTTTTACAGCCCTTTCAAGAATATTTCACTAATATTGAGCCGATTGTTAATCAGAGTTGGCACTGGGCGAAAACCGTAGTACCCAGAAAGAACCACCTGACCTTTCATTGCAGAACTTGGCGTCTCACATGTGACCCGAGCGAGGCTCGAACCCACAGCAGTGAGAGACCTAATGATTATGAGTCAGCGCTCTTATCAACTAGGCAACGGGAGGCCCGTTTTTATATTTAACTTACTATACTAACACTCTCCTCTTTCCTGCTTCATTTCTACTGATACGGCGTCGGTCACATTGACCATTACCGCAGGTGTACATTACATACACTTCAGGTTTGCAGGCTGAAAGCCTACACAGTAATCATGTAATTACGGTAGGGATCTATAACCCGCACAGAAGATGGTTCTCCCTGCAAAGGGGGCCTCCAGTTAACGTCCCAATCCGAAGCATGTTTTTTTTGTTTTTTTTTGGTTTGGGTTTTACGGCCCTTTCAAGATTATTTCAATCATATCGAGCCGATCGTTCATCAGAGGTGGGCGAAAACCGGAGTACCCGGAGAAAAACCACCTGACCTTCCGTTGCAGAACTTGGCGTCTCACACGTGGTCCGAGCGAGGCTCGAACATACGGCGGTGAGAGACCTAATGACTAAGAGTCAGCGCTCTTATCCACTAGGCCACGGAGGCCCGTTCCAAAGCATGTTGCACTTTAGGATATTCATCCCTGCAAATGATGCCAATGGAGCATGTTCGGACACCGGAATTTTTTCGCCGCTACCGGGGATTGAACCCGCGACCTCTAGCATCACAGGCAAGTGCACTAGCCACTGAGTAATCACGCTCCACTCCTAGCACTGTACAAAATCCATACCTGTGATACCTCCCTCATCAGGAGGGAGACTCCCTCATTTTTATGCTAATTTTTGCCCAATTTACGCTTAATTTTAGTAAAATTTTGGAGTCTCCCTCATTTAAACCTAGAATTTCCCTATATATTCTTTACATCTCCCTCATCACAATGGCAAATCTCCCTCTTACAGTTCAAAAAATTATCACAGGTATGAAAATCATTTCACCTGTTATACTTAATTATTTTCCTTTCGGATTCGATTATTTCGACAAAAATTACCTCTTTTGTTAGAGCTAGGGACTAACTTCCCACATCACAGATCCTGGTGTATGAATGTCATTTGATGTGTCACCAGTTACAATTCTGATTCTGACTTATCTTTTATTTCAACTAACTCCCATAAGTACTTACTGGAACCCCTTCTGAGTGAGTGCGAGTCTTTCAGTTTTACGTCCCATCAACAGCTAAGGTCATACGGAGACAGGACCTTGGTTAAAAGACTCATCCGAGAAGCTCGGGATTGAACCTGTGATCCCTGGTTTACAAGGCGAGTAGCGTAACCACTCGACCACTTGAGGCTTCTGGAACCCCTTCTGAAAGCCCTCCTCGGAGGTTAAGAAGTATCGGCAGATTGATAGATAGGTGTCCGAACATGCTCCACTGACATCATGCCACAAAGTGCAGTGTCCTTCAGATCGGGACGTTAACTGGAGGCCCCCTGTGCAGGGAGAACCACCCACTGTGCAGATTAAGAATCCCTACCGTAATTACAATTGAAGGCTTTCAACCTGCAAGCCAGGAGTGTATGTAATGTACACCTGCGAGTAATGGTCAAATATGACCGATCGCAGTAGCAGCAGAAAGAAAGAAGGGCTGCAGTTTTCCTACACGTTACGATATAATGTACACCACGAAACCGGTAACATTTCGCTGGGAAATGAAAACAGCAAGCTGCATCCGCGACAAAAAAAAAATAAAATGAGCACGTAAGGGATAATAATTACCTCAGTGGAGTCATCTTCTTGCTCTTTTTCTACACCGTCTTTGCAACGGCGTCTATAAACTGCTTTTTTGGCAAGCCTCAAAATATTCTTTCCCCGCCATCAGCACAGGAAGAACAAGGGAGATAAGTATATGCATGCGGCGGAAATTACCGAGAAATAAATCGCGATACCGTTTAAGAACGAGCGCTTTCCACCAACCACAGCCGCCCATACAAAATTCTATCATATGATTGGTTCCAACCATTAGGCATGTGAGCGATCTCTAATGAAAAGTGGTGCGAGTCAGAGCGCATCGTAAACCATAGCGGTTTCTTTGGGCGGTATAGCTTGGGGTGTCATTCCATTTCAATGTAGGGTAAAAGTCCCGCAAAATCGGAAGCAAGGCGGTTCTCACGAGTTCCCGCAAGCTATGTTTTTGGGCAGAAATAAAAAAAAAAATGTATATCCCTGTAAACCCGAAGTTTACTATATAAAAGTGTGGATCGTAGGCGTGTTTGCGTTTGTGCTTAACAAAGATTATTGATGCTTGTTAAGCGGTTCCAACGAGCACCATCAATCTATGTTTTGAAGCTGAAACAATGAAAACCATGAAAATAATGTACAACCCATTAAACCCCGCCTAAGTTTAATTTGAGTTGTGTTTAACGGGGTCTTCCACGGAGTTCTAAATGGTCTATAGAAACGTAATCCAATGACGAAAACACGCCTATATTATTTTGACCCGCCATGAGCCCCACTTTTATCTTGTAAAACTGGGGTTTGCAGGGGTAAACCTTATTTTTCTTATTACTGCTCTAAAATATAGATTGTGGGTACTCGTTAGAACCGCCTCGATGAGGCGGTTCTAACGAGTACCCACAATATATATTGTGAGCAGAAATAAGAAAAATATCACAATTTTTCATCTTAAAATTTTCATTTTTTTTCTGCCATTTAGGTTACAATGTATTTGTTGGTTGGTTGATTTGAATGTTTAACGTCCCCGTCAACACTGTAAAGGTCATTTTGGAGACGTTGCTTCCGATTTTGTGGGACTTTTACCCGACATTGAGATGAAATGACATCTCAAGCCCTGTCGCCCAATGAAACCAATAGGTTTTATTAATATGGACGGTCCGCCTCGCACCGCGGTTCCTGGACAGGCTTAGATCCACTAAGCGGTTTACCAGTACTAGTGTGCGGGCCAGATTCAGCTCTGCGTGGAAGCATCATGCAGTCCATATATTTCTTCAAGCCCCTATGGGCGGGGGCTCTACAATGTATTTGTATTGGCGTGTTTTCGTAATGTTATGAGTAAGTGTTTGAGTTTTACGTCCCACCAACATCAAAGCTCATATAGAGACGGGACATCGGTTTAAATACTCATCCGAAAGTCTGGAGAAGCCCGGAATCCATCCTGGTTTACAAGGCGAGTAGCGTAACCACTACACCACGGAGGCTTCCTCGTAATGTTATGAAGCTAGCACTACAACACAAAACTGAAAACCATAGAGTGTACAAGTTGTTTTCTTAGGCCAGACTAGCTAGTTTCGACCAATTAGGCCTCATCAGTGACCAGTTTTTGCAATAATGTGTTTACATGATAAGGCAGTTTTTCTGTTGATCTGGCTCTGTACACCCCAGAAGCACCTGCAGTAGCAGCAGGTAAAACCATTGATAACAATTCTTGGTATCTTCTGATAGTCAGATCTGATGGTATCGGACTTTCTCAGACACAACATGACACATTATCACCTTGCCCTCTATCATAGTAGCTGCCGCGCCACAAGAAATAGTGGATCTTACATGTTCGAGAGTGATGATTGGTGGATTTCTTAAATGAATTAAATATTTTCTGTCTTTTGCGAAATTTGGAGGACAAAATATTGAAAGAAGAAGAAGCAGAAGAAGAAGAAGAAGAAGAAGAAGAAGAAGAAGAAGAAGAAGAAGAAGAAGAAGGAGAAGAACTAATTCCGTTAACGGATACTATACATAAAAGAAATACTGACTTAGGGTTTTCTTTATTATTTGACCAAAAAATAGAGATTTATTTGCAGTTTCTATGGCATAACTGCATTGGTGTGGACGTTAGTTTATATCGCTATGATACACGCTGTTACTAAAGCTAGATTGTTTTGTTTTGTTTGTTTGAATGAGGTTTTACGTCCCAGTCAACACTGTTTAGGTCATTTTGAAGGCGTTTGCTTCCAATTTCGTGGGACTTTTACCCGACATTGAGATGAAATGACATCTCAATCCCTGTCGCCCAATGAAACCAATAGGGGTTATAAGCATGGACGGTCCGACTCACACCGCTTTGCATGGGCAGGTTTCAGCTCTGCGTGGAAGCATCATGCAGCCCATTCATTTCTTCAAGCCCCGATGGGCGGGGGCTAAATTTGCAGTTTCTATGGCAATAATGCATTGGTATGGACGTTAGTTATATCGCTACGATACACGCCGTTAATAACGATAGATTGTAACGACCGCTATTTGAACATGGCCTTGTAAGACGCAACCTCGAGGCGGCTCTAACGAGTACCCACTATCTCTATGTTTGTACCAGAAATAATAAAAATAATGTATACCCCTGTAAACCCCAGTTTCACTACATAAAAGTGAGTTTGAGGTGGTCAAAATTATATACGCGTGTTGTCGTGGTGGATTGCGTCGTGACGCATTCTGATCTGTGTCTTCACTGTTCGCAGACTGGAAGAAAACTGACAGCCGTCGTTCATAGTGAAATGCGAAAATGCTTCTCTATATCCTTGGGCTTGGAGAAATAGATTGGGCTGCATGATGGTTCCACGCAGAGCTGAATCTGACCACACACAAGTACTGGTAAACCTAAGCCTGCCCAGGCAAAGGGGTGTGAGTCAGTGTCCATTGCATATAAGCCTTCTGGTTTCATTGGGCGACAGGGCTTGAGATGCCATTGGGGCATATTGGTTTTGCCCTGTTCGTCCGTCCGTCCGTCCGTACTTCCGTCCGTCCCCTTTTTTTACTGCATAGCATAACTTAAGAACCATTTGTGCTAGGTTTTTGAAATTTCATATATGGATTCCTTATAAAAAAGTAATTGACCCGTGTTTTTTTTCTCGTCAGTATTATGCCCCTTTCTTGAGTAATGCCCCTTTGCAAAAATTCTTTGAAATTTTGTAAGCAAGATATCTCAAAAACTGTTCGAGCTTTTGTCCTAAAACTATACAGACTGGTTTGGGATGATGAGTAGATGAATTGATAAACTTTTGAAAAAAAATTCCGAAATTTTTTTCTTAAGTTATGGCCCTTTGAAATTATTTTTTACGTTTTAAGATTGTAAGCAATATAACTAAAAACTGTTTGAGCTATTGCCCTGAAACTTTACAGAATAATTGGGGATGATGAGAAGATGAACTGATTAACTTTTGACAAAAATCCATTTTTTTTTCTTGAGTTATGCCCTTTGAAATTTTGCTCGTTTGAAGCTTGTACGCAAGATATCTCAACAACTGTCCGAGCTATTGCCCTGAAACTTTACAGGCTGGTTCAGGATATTGAGTAGATGAACTGATTAACTTTTGACAAAATCCATTTTTTCTTGAGCTATGCCCCTTTGAAATTTTGCGCGTTTTAAGCTTGGAAGCAAGATAACTAAAAACTGTTTGAGCTATTGCCCTGAAACTTTACAGAATGGTTGGGGATGATGAGAAGATGAACTGATTAACTTTCGACAAAAATCTATTTTTTTCCTCGTCAGGATTATGCCCTTTTTGAGTTATGCCCCTTTGCAAAAATAATTTTGAAATCTTGTATGCAAGATATCTCAAAAACTGTTTGAGCTTTTGCCATGAATCTTTACAGACTGGTTTGGGATGATAAGTAGATGAACTGATTAACTTTTGAAAAAAAAAATCCGAAATTTTTTTCTTGAGTTATGGCCCTTTGAATTTTTTTACGTTTTAAGCTTGTAAGCAAGATAACTAAAAACTGTTTGAGCTATTGCCCTGAAACTTTACAGAATGGTTGAGGATGATGAGAAGATGAACCGATTAACTTTTGGCAAAAATCCATTTTTTCTGAGTTATGCCCCTTTGAAATTTTGCGCGTTTTAAGCTTGTAAGCAAGATATCTCAAAAACTGTTTGAGCTATTGTCCTGAAACTTTACAGGCTGATGAGGCTTTATTAGCCGAAACTACGTAGTATGACCCATCTTCTTTCTTATGAATGTTTTCATTGCTCTTAAAGGAACTCATTTTTGATTTTTATTTGCCTTCACTGCAGCTGGTGTTGTGCCGTGTGGCGGCCGTAAAACGTCTCCCCGTACATCAACCATAGTGCAGTTTATATTTTACTTTTGGTCCTTTGAGATCAGCGTGAATATTCTGAGAAATTGGAAATATATTATTGGTTTAGACACATATTCTAGACAGGTTTTTAATTATTTGGACCCCATTTTGATTTATATCAGTCTTTGAATCGACTGCCTATTCGAAATTCGCAAAATTGCAGTATATTTCCTCTGGCTTTCTTTGCCGGATCATTACAGGGTCACTGATGAGGCTTTATTAGCCGAAACTACGTAGTATGACCCATCTTCTTTCTTATGAATGTTTTCATTGCTCTTAAAGGAACTCATTTTTGATTTTGATTCAGGATGATGAGTAGATGAACTGATTAACTTTTGAAAACAATCCGAAGGATTATGCCCATGTCTTCAGTTATGCCCCTTTGCAAAAAATACTTTGAAATCTTGTAAGCAAGATATTTCAAAAAACTGTTCGAGCTTTTGCCCTGAAACTTTACAGACTGGTTTGGGATGGTGAGTTGATGAACTGATTAACTTTTGAAAAAAATCCGAAATTTATTTCTTCAGTTATGGCCCTTTGATTTTTTTTTTGTGTTTTAAGCTTGTAAGCAAAAAACTGTTTGAGCTATTGCCCTGAAACTTTACAGGCTGGTCAGGATGATGAGTAGATGAACTATTTAACTTTTGAAAAAAATCCGATTTTTTTTCTTCAGTTATGGCCCTTTGAATGTTTTTTTTGTGTTTTAAGCTTGTGAGCAAGATAACTAAAAAACTGATTGAGCTATTGCCCTAAAACTTTACGGAATGGTTGGGGATGATGAGAAGATGAAATGATTAACTTTTGACAAAATTCCAATTTTGTTTCTTGAGTTATGCCCTTTTGAAATTTTGCGCGTTTGAAGCTTGTATGCAAGATATCTCAAAAACTGTATGAACTATTGCCAGTTTGAGATATTGTCTTGAAACTTGACAGACTGATATGAAATAATGAGAAGATGGCCTGATTTTCTGTTAAAAAAAACACAAAAAAAACTGAAAACTATTTCTTGCTTCATCTCAATTTTGGGTAAAAGTCCCACAAAATTGAAAAAAAGTCTTCAAAATGACCTAAATAGTCTTGACGGGGACATTAAACCATAATTCACACAAAACAAAAACAAAAAGCTTTTCTATATCCTCATAAGGCACAGGCAGCTTAATATAGCCTTATAATAGGCAGGTCGCTGGCAACACGGCCATGCTTAACCCTTTCTGGGGTTGCATCACGTGAACAAGTCCGTGAAATGAAGGCCCCCTAAACCCTACTTTATATACAGAAAACTGGGGTTTACGGGGGTATTCATTATTTTTATTATTTCCGCTCCAAGACATAGGTTGTGTGTACTCGTCAGAAACGCCTCAATGAGGCGGTTCTAACGAGCACACACAACCTATGTTATGAGCATTTATAAGAAAAATATCAAGGATTTTCATAAGAAAAGTAGCCATTTTGGAGATGTGAAAAATGCACGATGTCGTACGGGTGAGTTATCGAAGGACTTTTTTATTTTCGAATTTGAACACGTCCATTATTGTAAATGAGCGTTCTAGTCAATTTCGTTATTAGGAAGGCAAAGATTGTGGACCCAAACGAGGTGGCTCATATCAGGATTCACGTAGATATGGTACCGGTCTTCGCGTGTACAGGATTGATTTTTTTTTTTTCGTATTGGAGTTTAACGGCCTGGCATGGTCAGGCTTATACGTAAGCGATTAAGCAGTACAGTGCACATTCTTTCGCCAGAAACTGACAACTGCGCATCTTGAATCAGGGGTAGGGAGAGAATAACCGTAGAAAAGATTTCATGATCAATATCCACGAAAGAATATTGCCCATCCCGGCAGGTATCGAACCCGCGTCCTACTGATCACCAGTCAGACGCGCATCCTACTGAGCTACTGAGGCCGGCGTACAGGATTGAGAGGGATATAAATGATTGCGAAATATGAAATTCCGTACACCTATTTATCGCTTTACAGATCTTTAGCTACATTTGTATATATCATGACCTACTGCAGACGTTGCATATCGAATTCTTTCCAGGTGCAAGGGTCTTGAATTTCCCGTGAAATGCGCCTGGGTAGAAATTGGACTTTTCATTACGATAACTCACCCGTACAACATAGTGCATTTTTCACATCTCCAAAATGGCTACTTTTTTATGAAAATCCTTGATATTTTTGTTATAAATGTTCAAAACATAAGTTGAAGGTGCCTGTTAGAACCGCCTCAATGAGGCGGTTCTAACGAGTACCCACAACCTATGTCTTTGAGCAGAAATAAGAAAAATGATGTATACCCCCGTAAACCCCAGTTTTCCCTATATAAATTGGGGTTTAGTGGGGTCTTCATTAAGGACTTGTTCACGTGATGGACAGCTTACCCAGCGTTAATGTCCACTGCTATTGCCGGTGTAATTATTTTCTTTGTTTTGAGTTTAGTTTAACGCCCCCGTCAATATACTTTAGGTAATTTTGGAGACGCTGCTTCCAATTTGGGGGATTTTTATCCGACAATGATATGAAATGGCATCTCAAGCCCTGCCACCCAATGCAACCAAAAGGGTTTACATACATGGGCCGTCCGACTCGCATTACTTTTATTTGGCCCCGATGGGTGGTGGCCTATCACTGATCAATAAATTTCTGCCGCGCGCAAATTAAAAAATAAACTGAACGCACTGAAAATAAATGGACCACAAGTACAGTTTTTTTTCCTAGGCGTTTATTCAAAAGTAGTCATTAAAAGGCCTATAATTACATTGATCTCGTGTCAGGATTTCCATCTTTAACTATTGGCTGTCAAGTACACATTCATTTACATTTTGTTTAGGATGGTGATGGAAAAAAAGTTTGTTCAAATGTCCAGGTCACGGGATCAAGGTGCCTGCCTTGTCCAAATAAGGTAAACATTAAAACAATCTTCTCCCAACCGTTGGCCGTTTGTCTTGAAACTTGATATGTGACATTGGGTGAATGAGTACTACCAAGTTTGTAAAATAATGACCCTAGGTTGACCTTGGCCTACTTTACGCCAAGATCAAATTTGGTTCCTTAGACTTTTCATCACGAAAACACGCCTATATAATTTTGACCCCCTTGAACCCCACTTTTATATAGTAAAACTGGGGTTTCCGGGGGTATACCTTATTTTTCTTATTTCTGCTCTAAAATATAGATTGTGGGTACTCGTTGAAACAGCCTCGATGAGGTGGTTCTAACGAGTGCTCACAATCTATATTTTGAGCAGAAATAAGAAAAATATCACCATTTTTCATCATAAAATTTTCATTTTTTCGGCGACAAAAGGTGGCAATGTATTTGTATAGGCGTGTTTTCGTAATGCAATTTCAAATACGGCCTCCTGACAATAGGGGCACTGACCAAGATGGCCGCTATGTCCAAATATGTTAGAAACAGTAAAAAAGCTTCGTCTCCAGCACCACTTGGCCGATAGTTTTGAATCTTAGTATGTAGCATCAGGAGACTGAGTTTTACCAGTTTGCAAAACAGATGACGCTGTGTTGACCTTTACCTATTTTACGCGAAGGTCAATTTGGCTCCTTAAAAATGGGAGATAGGTAAAACTTTTTTTTTTTTTTTTTTTTTTTTTTTCAAAATGATTGTGGTCTATGAAGTGAAAATATATACAACATTAGTGTCTATGAATGCTAAAGATCAAGGTCATTCGGTGTCATCTGTCAAAGTTTACTTAGATTACAGGTCCAGTGACATCTCAAAATACATTGTCTCTGATATCACTGGATCAATTTTATTTAAATTCTATATGCAGCCTTTCGACAATAAGGGAACAAAAACTTGTTCGAATGGTCCAGGTCACATGATCAAGATGGCCACCATCCCCAACTAAGATAAAAACCTTTAAAAACAAAAACACTCCTGCCGAACCACTCGGCAGATTGTCTTGAAACTTGGTATGAAACATTGGATACCTGAGTACTTTCAAATTTGCAAAAAAGAGACCTTTCATTGACCTTGACTTTTTTTTACGCCAAGGTCCAATTAGGTTCATTAAACTTTTAAATGAAAAAATAAATAAATAAATAAATAAATAAAGCAATGCATTTTTCGAAAAATATTTTTGTCTCTGATATGATAATAGTTACAAAATAAATGTCTGTGAATGCTAAAGGTCAAGGTCATTTGGTTACCTTGGCCCAAGGGCACTTGGGTTGCTGGTCAGTTCTCATTACAAAATTCCTTTTCAAACCACATGACCAGTTTCAATTCAATTTCAAATGTAGCCTCCTGCCAATGTGGGGGTGGGGTGTGCCGTGGTGGTGGGGGGAAGAAAGTTTTTGTTTTTTTTAGGGGGGGGGGTTGTTGTGGGGGGGGGGGATGCAGTTTGCACTAACGGTCCAGGTTACGTGTTATATGAATCCATTATTCAATTTTCAATCCTTGTCGGATACGTTTTTCCTTCATTGTCAAACTTTGACAGTGATGGAAAAAAGGATCCACCAGAAAAAAGTTTCAGCCCCATGGCAGAGACAGGAGAGAAAGTGTCTGCAACGTGCATTGAAGGCATTAAAAAGTGTCCGCACACTGCCATTTTGTACAGTCCCCATTCGGGGCCCCCATGCCCCCAATAAATTTTGTACAGTCGCTAATTCTCCTAAGATTTTGACAATTTTGTTTCGTGATCCTGCAAGGCATACAAAAGTGAGGACAGAATGGCAAACAGTGTAGACCCTGATCAGACTGCTCCTTCAGAAGCAGTCTAATCCGGGCCTACATTGTTTGCTCAGGCATAGCTGTCCCATTACCGAGGACCATCAAAGTATATCACTCGGTTCTACCTTTTACCATTACGCAAACACCCATATACAAATACATTGCCACCTTTATCGCCGAAAAAAAATGAAAATTTTATGATGAAAAATTGTGATATTTTTCTTATTTCTGCTCAAAATGTAGATTGTGGGCACTTGTTAGAACCGCCTCATCGAGGTGGTTCTAACGAGTACCCACAACCTATATTTTAGAGCAGAAATAAGAAAAATAAGGAATACCCCCGGAAACCCCAGTTTTACTATATAAAAGTGGGGTTCAAGGGGGGTCAAAATTATATAGGCGTGTTTACGTGATGAGAGACAGCAGCCAATGTAGGTAGATAAAAAACTTGATAGGCAAGAAGGAAAAATATAAAGTAAAAGGTGAAAAATCATCCAGAAAAACACTAAAACGGTGGCACATGATTTGCTTTTACCTAACAGGTTAAACTTAACTTATAATGAAATCAGAGGGACACCAAGCATTTTCAGGTGATTAAGTAATATGAGTAAGAAAAGAGAAATTACTGCGTTTATCAGAATTTGAGTATCAAATCAATTTTTGGGGTTTCAATTGTCAGATGGACATCAGTGGTATATCTATGCTGGCCACTTGGTCAGCAGTATAAATAACTATTGGTCAGTCTGCTATCCAACTATACAAGGACAGTCATATTGACTACCATTGAACAGTAAAGCTACACCTCATGCAAAAGTGCAATTGAAATTAAGGCACTGGAAGTACTGGAATGTGTTTTATAAGCCACTTCACAAAGTTGTGGGGCATAATGATATTCTATTGTCTTTGCTTCCTTCCATATTTCCACCCACATTTTCCAATGAGTAACAAGTACTTTTTCACATTTTTTCTGATGCTAGAGGCCCGCACCCCTCCGTTTGAGTCCCTGTAGTGGTAATGAAATTGCGGTGTTTGAACAAGCTCCTCTGACATCATTTGCGGGGATGAATATCGCAAAGGGCAACGTCAGAAAGTTAATTGGAGGTCCCCAGTGTAGATCATCCCATGTGAAGGTTTAAACACCCTACTGTAATTACATGACTATTGTGCCCATCGGGGCTTGAAGAAATAGATGGGCTGCATGATGCTTCCATGCAGAGCTGAAACCGACCCACACACGAGTACTGGTAAACCGCTTAGAGGATCTAAGCCTGCATAGGCAAAGCGGTGCGAGTGTCGGACCGTCCATGCTTATAAAACCCTTTTGGTTTCATAGGGCGATAGGGCTTGAGATGTCATTTCATCTCAATGTCGGGTAAAAGTCCCACAAAATTGGAAGCAACGTCTCCAAAATGACCTTTACAGTGTTGACGGCGACGTCAAACCTAAAATCAAACAAACAACATGACTATTGTCTAGGAATCCATCTCAAAATCTTAAATACATATCTGCAAGTAATGGTTAAATGTGACCTATCCCAGTCACACAGTAGATAGAAAACAATGTGGTTTGGGATTAATAATTTAATAGTTAAACATTTGTTATGGCCCTTGCCCTTGGCGGTTTCTAATAAATGGCTTTTGGCCTCTTAAGCCATTACTAAATGGAATATATTGATGAAACTTCAGATATGTAAACCGTGAAGGAAAGCATATTGTAGCCAGGACAAACACACTGACTGTCCTGGTTTTCAAGGTATCTGTCCTTGATAGATGTGAAAAATAGTGTTTGGCCTTTATCTCATTTGCTTTTTCGAATATCTTGATGAAGCGGTACAGGTGTATATAACACTAACAGTCCAAGGACAATCACTCTGACCATTCTGGTTCTTGAGTTATCTGCACTTGATTGAAATATGATTTCGAAGCTTTTATTCAGCAATAATCCCACCCATGGCTATTTCCCCCTTAAGTTTGCCTTTTAGGACATGTTTTCAGGCAATTTATGCTGTCTGCTTACGGTTCCTGTAAGTGCATGTACATACAGTGAGTGAGTGTTTGAGCTTTACGTCTAGCCAACAGCTAAGGTCATACGGAGACGGGACCTCGGTTAAAAGACTCATCCTAAAGTCTGGAGCAGCCCAGGATCGATCCTGCGATCCCTGGTTTACAAGGTGAGTAGCATAACTGCTACACCACGGAGGCTTCTTAAATTTACAAACAGTAAAACTTTGATATATTGAACACATTTGGGGTCAAACGGGCCTCCGTGGCCTAGTGGATAAGAGCATTGACTCTTAATCCTTAGGTCTCTCACCGCTTTGAGTTCGAGCCTGGCTCGTGTCACTTGTGAGAGTTAATCATAGTATTGGTCAGGAGGCATAATACTTTGTTAAAATTAAGGAATGATGTGTGTTTTCATTAGAATCTCATCTTTGAGGCGAGTATAATGACTACACACAACATACCTCCTCTTCCTAAAATATACCTTACTATGTATGTCTATTAAGGACCTACAGAAAGTCATTTCCCTAGGGACTTGAACATGAGTTCGTACAAGCCATCGGTGTTTGGGCAATCACACTTCCGCTGTTTGGTTTTAGTTTTTTGGTTCTTTCAAGATAACTTCACCTGTAAAACACACACACGCAACGACAACAACAAAAAACAAAACAGAACAACTAAATACTTGCCTTCCGTTGCAGAACTTGATGCCTCACATGTGACCCAAGCCGGGCTCGAACCACAGCGGTGAGTGACACGATGATTAAGACTCAGCACTCTTATCCACTACATAGCGGAGGCCCGTCATTCATGTACATTGATGGTACTTGGCATGGTTATACAAGAGGTCTAGAAGGCGCGTCATGAGCAATAACCTTATCTCTGGATGCCATGGTACCGATACTTGTATTTTAGTTATCCGTCCAGAAAAGATCTTGTGATTGCCATAACTTCAATACACTTTGAGCTTGGTGAAGTTGTACAGGAGGTCATATAGGCTTGTCATGAACAAGAACCACAACTCTGGATGCCATGGTATTTCAGTTATCTCCCCTGACAATTCAACCTTGGGATCGCCATAACTCCAATACCCTATAAGATATATTGATGATACATGGTATAGTTGCACATAAGGTCAAGAAGGCGTGTCAGGAGCAAGAACCACAACTCTGGATGCCATGGTATTTTAGTTATCTCCCCTGACAATTCAACATTGTGATCGCGATAACTCCAACACCCTATAAGATATATTGATGGTACATGGTATAGTTGCACATGAGGTCAAGAAGGTGTGTCAGGAGCAAGAACCACAACTCTGGATGCCATGGTATTTTAGTTATCTCCCCTGACAATTCAACATTGTGATCGCAATAACTCCAACACCCTATAAGATATATTGATGGTACATGGTATAGTTGCACATGAGGTCAAGAAGGTGTGTCAGGAGCAAGAACCACAACTCTGGATGCCATGGTATTTTAGTTATCTCCCTTGACAATTCAACATTGTTATCGCGATAACTCCAACACCCTATAAGATATATTGATGGTACATGGTATAGTTGCACATGAGGTCAAGAAAGTGTGTCAGGAGCAAGAACCACAACTCTGGATGCCATGGTATTTTAGTTATCTCCCCTGACAATTCAACATTGTGATCGCGATAACTCCAACACCCTATAAGATATATTGATGGTACATGGTATAGTTGCACATGAGGTCAAGAAGGTGTGTCAGGAGCAAGAACCACAACTCTGGATGCCATTGTATTTTAGTTATCTCCCCTGACAATTCAACATTGTGATTGCGATAACTCCAACACCCTATAAGATATATTGATGGTACATGGTATAGTTGCACATGAGGTCAAGAAGGCGTGTCAGGAGCAAGAACCACAACTATGGATGCCATGGTATTTTTGTTATCTCACCTGACAATATAATCTGACGATCACAATAACTCAACCATTTTGTGATATGCAGACAATTCTCGTTATCTCAAACTCAAGGGGATTAGAAATATGGTTTAATATGATAGTAGTTGAAGATAAACATAGCAAAATTAAAAAAAAAAAATAGTTGGGCTTAAGAAGTAGTTTGAGATACCGAAAGTCAACTGTATTGATGAGTCTTTGATCAGTTGTACAGGCGGTTAAAACGGTGTGTCATGAACAAGAACCGTTGCACTTGATGCTGTGTTATTCACTGACAATTGAGCCTTGTGGTCACAATTATTGTAACACATTTTGAGATACGTTGATGGCACTTGATATAAGTGTGCAGAAGGTTAAGAAGGTGTGTTATGAGCAAGACCCAAAACTCGGGATGCCATTATTGCCATGGTTCTTACAAAATTACACTGTGATCACTACAATAGCCTTTTTAGATATTGTGATGATATTAAATTGGTACAATTGTGTGTGTGTGTGTGTGAATTCGGGTTTAACGTCGCTTTCAACAATTTTTCAGTCATATCACGACGGTGTCTGGTTGCGACAGGGAGCTCAATGCTCACGTTTATAGTGCTGCCTCACTGAAGTATCATGTCCCAGACACATTACATGATACCACACCCAGTCACATTATCCTGACACTGGATCGACCAGTCCTAGCTCTTCCCCGTAAACCTGAGTGCCAAGCGAGGAGCAGCTAGTACTAGTACAATTGTACATACTGTATCCAAGGCATGTCATGAGCAAGAACCAAAACTCTGAATGCCAGCGTATTTTAGTTATCTCCACTGACAATATAGCACTGTGATCGTCATAACTCATATATCCTTTACGATATATTAATGGGTCGTGGTTGAAATTATACATCAGGCTAAGAGGATATGTCGTGAGCAAGAACGACAACTCTGGGTGACATTGTATATAAGCTATCCCCCCTGACTATTTGATCTCGTTATCGAAATAACTGTTTGCGATTTATTGATGGTACTTGGTTTGGCTATACATATGATTAAACAGGATTTAATCTTTCATTGCTCTAAACTGACAAAATATCAATTACGTATACATGTATTATAATCCCAACTTCCACCCACCCTTAAGTGGAGGAGGACATATTGTTTTGGTGTGAATCCCATTTGCAGCTGGCTGTTTGAAGCACTGTGTTCCCTGAAACAGTGAATGGTTTCTTACCAACCAAATTTGGTAGGATATGGGAAAATATTGGTAAGATTAGAGTGACCTTGTTATCACAGACCCGAAAGAAAATTTCACATCCAGGAAAAATTACGTTTGTTCACCTAATTATGTCCAGGGAAGGAAGGTGTGCGTGCGTGTGTGTTGGGGGAGGAGGGCGGGGGTATTGTTTCTGGTGTGATTTTTTTTTTGCTTTTTACTGTACTCAGCTAAACCTGTTTGAAGCACTATATTCCCGAATGACTGGTCTCCGTGGCCTAATGGGTAAGAGTATCGACTCTTAATTAGAGTATCGACTCTTAATTATTAGCGACTGGCTCTTGTCACGCGAGACACCAAGTTCTGCAGATGAAGCTAAAGTGTTTTCTCTGGTTACTCCCGTATATGTTTAAAGTCGGATCTCTTGATCCTACGGATGGATGGATTCTGACCATACGTGCATGGTTACATCACTAGGACGAGGGAAAACAGCCAATGGATTTTCATTGCCTTGACCTTTCTTTCTAGAGCACAGGCCCCCAAAAACTATCAGTTTAGGGCCAAAATGGCTTGTCAACACGCTTTCTTATGAACAAGTTTTTGGTACAATATATCATTGCAATCCACCGGAAAATTTATTAGCTTCTGACCTAATTTTCTTGGGCACAGGCCCCTAAAACTGTCAAATTTGGCTTTTCTGCACCATGTCTCATATACAAAAAGATGAAATCTGGTGACTTGGTACAATATATCATTGCATCCTACCAAAGGTTGATTTTAAGGGTATCCCACCCTGCTCCTGAAACAGACAATTTTGCTTTTATGCACCCAAACTCATGATGGAATTTTGTCAAACCAATATCATTGCAACCTACCAAAGATTTGATTAGATTTTGGTGACTTTGACGTTATTTTCAAGGGCACAGCCTCCCGAAAACTGCCATTTTTTTGGCAAAACAAAACAGAGCAAAATAAAAAGCAAATCAAAGAAACCCCCCAAAAATCTGGCTTGTCTGCATTCTGTCATTTACCGAAGCCTTGATTTGATTGTGGTGACTTTTGAACCCCTTTTTAAGGTCACATGCATCCAAAATTGTCAGATTTTGGCCAACATGAGCTTTTCATTGCCATAATGCATGGACAGAATTATGTATTGTAGTTCGAGTTGATGCAACCTGTCAGGCAATGCGGAAAGTTAAAGGGTATTTCTTTATGGGGATGGGAACAAATGGCAGATTTTTCAGCCATTTTAAAAGGGAGGCAACTTTCGGGACTTTCTGTACGCCTTTCTGTAAGCCCTGTCCCACTGACGAAGGGGTCAACTCTTAAAGCAAAGAATTCGCTCCGCAGGAGTTGACGACTATTGACATGGGAGATAAAATACTATTGCAGGATAAGCCTCCCCTGAAGGTGTATTCAGTCCCCTTAAATAGTAAAATCATTTGCAAGGTTAATATCATCCTTTAATGTTAAATAATCTGGTTACTAGTTCTTTCCATTGAGACTGAACCATGACTACAGTTAAACCGTTAACAGTGGCTAACCAGGCCACCCGAGAGTCTATCCCTTTACTTACAGCAACGCCTTTGTATAACATGTTTAATGTTATACATTTTCTTGTTTCAATATTGAATAAGTTGACCCATATATAGGCATAGGATAAAAATTAAAGCACTCGAGGTACTGGTTGGTCAATTGTAGTAAACGAATCTGTGTAAAGCACGCACCTAAGTAAAAGTAATAAAGGGTTTGTTTAATACAGACGTTTGCTAAATACATGCATTGCGATAACACACCCGTAAGACATAGGGCATTTTTTCACATCTCCAGAATGGCTACTTTCTGATGAAAGAAACTCCGTAATTTTCTTATTTATACTGCTAACATATGTTGTGAGTGCTCGTTAGAACCGCCTCAATGAGGCGGTTCTAACGAGTACCCACAACCTATGTCTTGGAGCAGAAATAAGAAAAATAATGTATACCCTCGTAAACCCGAGTTTTCTCTATTAAAGTGGGGTTTAGGGGGGTCTTTATTTCACGGAATTGTTCACGTGATGTTAATTCACACTTACTTGCTTTTAACCCTTGTCCTGCTGAATATTTTAATCTGCCACACCCACTACCAATTATCAACCAATCAGATTACTTAATGCAAATAACTGCAACGAATTCACAATCTGCATGAAAAACAATGTAGATCCTGATCAGATGGCTTCTTCAGAAGCCATCTGATCTGGATCTACATTGTTTGAAAGATAAGGTATATCCGGGCTCAGCAGGACAAGGGTTAAGGGGTTCAAAGAACTTGTCTTTTAATACGGGCGGTTGCTGGAAGAGAAATACAGCTTAGATAGCTTATAGATTTTGTTTAACTTGAGTCCCATGGCTAGACTTGAAATCGGATTAAAGAGGAACAGGATAAAAATGAAATAAAGAATGAGAGAGACAGATATAAAGCATAAAAGACTGGAGCCAGTCTACAGCAGGGCAGCTGTAACTCGCCCCGAATACGCTGTAAAATAGAACATATGTTTTTAAAACAAAAGAGCTAAGGCCACAGTCTCACTGACACGTACTAAGGGCTAGGATTTACTACATTTATTAAAACGTAGCAACACGGCAATAAACGTAGTAAAAATAGAAGTGAAGGCAATGATCTGGAATCGATACAATTAACCCACAGGTCCCGAAAGAGACACCAAAGGAAAAGAAACACAAACATGAAACAACAGACCCTAATGGAAACATCAATAGCGGAAAGCCAAAATGACAGTTACTGTCCCACCAAATGGCCAATTGGCTATCCAAAGCGATACAAACAATCCATCAAAATAACAAGTCCGTCAAACGAAGAACCCTCTAAACACCACTTCATATAGAGAAAAGTGGGGATTACGGGGTAAAACATTATCTGCTATACTTTTGCTCAAAAACATAGATTGTGGATATTCGTTAGAACCGTCTCATTGAGGCGGTTCTAACGAGCACTCACAATCTATGTTGAAAGCAGAAATAAGAAAGATGTTATCATTTTTACCCCAAATGTGTATTTTCTGACACAATGTTGGACGCCATTATTTCGCACGGACATGTTTTCCTAATGAAAGACAAATCAGAACAAAAATAAACCGCGACAGAAGAACCGCCTTGAAACGGTCAGTGAAACGAATTCCACTGGGGGACTTAAAAGCCTATTTTATACGACTATATATACCATCATACATGTAGGCCACAGCCTCACTGTCACATATTGATGGCTGGGTTTTACTGCGTATTTTAAAACGCAGCGGAACGGCAATACTCGTAGAAAGAACGTTGCTAAAACGTAGTACATGGCTACATACGTGACCCAGCTACGTCTTTATTTAAGAAATAGATCAGCGCTAACTGTGATTTGTTGAGTAATAAATCACAGTTTGGAGGTCAGTTGTAAAGTAGATCAAATCACGAGCGCGTAGCGCGCGTGATTTGTCTACTTACAATTGACCGACAAACTGTGATTTATTACTCAACAAATCACAAAACTAGAGCTGATCTAGTTCGATTCTAACACGCTGAAAATCGGCAAAAATGCTGTTGTTTCCTTCAAAATCACACAACTTTTCGCCATTGTTAGAAGAAATCCCGCTAAAATTATCGACTGAAACACGTGCATTTATATCCTTTTCTAGGGTTTTCGATGTAGAATATGACGTTACACCGTCTAACGTAAGGAAATCGACTTGTGACGTCATAAATTGGCAGATTTTAATGACGTCACTCGTCACGCTCTTCCTTGCCGTGATTTCTTGTAGTATAAAACAGTTATTTTCCGTTGCCTATATAGGCGCGCTGTGTTAGAATTGAAATTTTCAAAACATACGTGGCATTTCGATATACGAGTAGTAAGCGTATACCTAGGAAAAAACCTAGTTAAATGTACTACAACGTAGTCGAAACGCACTCAACAAGTACAAAAACGTAATAAACAATATTTCTTACATGCTTTTCAATGAAATATAGAGATTTCTCTGTGAAATATAAAAACGATATTGTCACTGTTTCAAACAGTGACTGATATCAATTTTATTTTTCACTGTTGGGGACTACTTTTATCTCCAAATCTAATTCTGTAGTCAGTTTTTCCATCGTCAGATGATTGAAAATTACTGAACTGTATTAGAATTGACGCTAAGCCCGTTCACACGTCACGAGAACGTTAATGACGTCATTTTCGACGCTAACGTCACGTATTTTATTGCGCGACATTAGATCTGTCCGCGCCTTCTTTGGGAAACTAATATCTCAATTATTTCAGTAACCATTCATAAAAATGCTACTTGGCTATACCAAGTAAATACGTTGGTAACTACTAAATTGACGCGAAAAGACCAGGAACAAAGTTACTTTTCTCTTAGGGTGAGTGTCGCGATTAGTGAAGCTAAATATTGCCGTTTTCAAGCATGTAAGAAACAGAACATTTGAGTTTTTTTTAGTGTAAGATCAAATTTTAACTCACTCATGAACACCAAAACTGGTATTTTCACTCGTGGCTACGCCACTCGTGAAAATACAGGTTTTGGTGTTCATTCGATGAAATAAAATTCGATCTTTCACTGAAAAAATCAAATATCCTCTATTTCTTACATGCTTTTCAATGAAATATAGAGATTTCGCTATGAAATAGAAAACGATATTGTCACTGTTTCAAACAGTGACTGATATCAATTTTATTTTTCACTTTTTGGGACTACTTTTTTCTCTAATCTAATTCTGTGGTCAGTTTTTCCATCGTCGAGTGACTGAAAATTAATGAACTGTATTAGAATTGTCGCTAAGCCCGTGCACACGTCACGAGGACGTTAATGACGTCATTTTCGACGCTGACGTCACGTATTTTGTTGCGCGACGTTAGATCTGTCCGCGCCTTCTTTAGGAAACTAGTATCCCAATTCTTTCAGTAACCATTCATATAAATGCCATCCCAGGCAATTTCTCAGGTGCAAACTTTTAGTGTACACTCAATATTGTACCCAGTAAATACGTTGGACATCATTAAATTGACGCGAAACAACAAGGGACAAAATTAGTTTTCTCTGAGGGTGAGTGACGCGATTAGTGAATAAAAGAAGAAAACTATCGCCGTTTTGAAGCATATAAGAAACAAAAAAAAAAAAAAAAAAAAAAATGATTTTTTCAGTGTTAGATCAAATTTTATTTCACTCATGAACACCAAAACTGGTACGCCACTCGTGAATATACTGGTTTTGGTATTCATTCGATGAAATATAATTCGATCTTACACTGAAAAAATCAAATTTTCTCTATATCTAGCTGTCCAACACATTGCACTACGCATTACTTACGGTTTCCTACGTCTTGATATGTTTTGATACGTTTTATTCTACGTTTAATTACGTTTCATTAGGTTTTGGTATGTGTTGCTAGGCTACACAAAATAACATAGCTCAATCCCGGGCAGTGAGACTGGGGTCGAAAGCATTCAGAAACTTTAACATATGCCGTCTCCCAAAACGGGATATCAGCCAAGGACACAAACCGTATGTATCGTCATATGTATACTTTATCATATGCATTTTAACTATACAAATGCCTATTTGCCGACAAAGTCAGGAGAGGCTTTATGTAGATAGTGCAGATTGTATACTCTTGTCCTTGGGGATCATTGATTCCATTGTGGAATTTTGAAAATATCTGAGGGTCACTGATGTGGCCTAATTGGCCGAAACTAGCTAGTCTGGCCCAGAAAACATCTACACTCCATATTTTTCACTTCTGTGGTGTATTCCTTGCTTTCAAAGGATAACCCTTTTATAGAACATATTTATTTTCACTACAGCTGATGTGTGGGAAGGTGTGGCGGCGGTAAAACGTATCCCTGCCCTACATCATAGTGTAGATTATATTTTCTTGTCCTTTGGGATCATTGATTCCATTGTGGAATTTTGAAAATATCTGAGAGTCACTGATCAGGCCTAATTGGCCGAAACTAGCTAGTCTAGCCCAGAAAACATGTACACTCCATATTTTTCACTTCTGTGGTGTATTCCTTGCTTCCAAAGGATAACCCTTTTATAGAACATATTCACATGAAATTTGGCTTCAATCAGCACAACTGCTTCAGGAATGGTTTAAAGTGTAAATCTTTCTGACCTTGGTAAATTGAACTATTTGATTTCTGGTTCATTGTACTTGCAAGCGATTTTCAGAATATGCAAAAGCGAGTGTATGTTATTTTACAGTGCTAAACTTCAGTTGTTTCTGTCAGATCTGTTATTTAAATTTTTTTTTTATTATTATTATTCTACCATATACATGGCTGTTTAACGCAGCAATGTAGGTCACAGTCATTTCAGGATCAAATTCGAATAGTTTATAAAGCCTTTAAAGAGCTCAGATCCTGAATTTCAAAAAAGACTCCTGCTATATGTAATGTGCATTACGATAACACTTCCGTATTCATAGTGCATTCTTTCACGTCTCCAAAATGGTTATTTTTCTAATGATGTTTTGTGCCATTTTTCTTATTTATACTCCAAAACAAAGGTTGTTGGTGCTCGTTAGAACCGCCTCATTGAGGCGGTTCTAACGAGTACCAACAACCTATGTCTAAAAGCAGAAATAAGAAAAATAAGGAATATTCCTGTAAAGCCCAGTTTTCTCTATATAAAGTGGGACAAATGTCTACTCATCAAATGATGACTTTGCTCCCGGAAGGATTAAAGAAAAGGACATGGCTGGTTGAGTTTTATTATCTATAAACTGGTCATCAGCGTATTTGTCACAATGACCCGAGCGCTTTCAGTAGCTTATCTCATGTATACGTGCTCTTATTATTACAAAATCAACATATGTTTGGTTTACATGATGTTGACTTTGCTTACATATAACAGTGCATAGGTTGTTTGTTTCTCTTAAAAAAAAAGATGGCTGAGATGATGGTTTTAATTTCAAGAAATGTAAAAACGATAACATCGTTAATAAGGAGCAACAATTTATAATGTTTAGAACAAAACATCTTGGGTACAATATATCTGTCCTAAAAAACTTTCTTTGTATGAAGTAATTTTACGTTGATGTTAATTACTTGTAGCAAACGTCGTTCCTTTCTCCAGTTTACTTATATTAAGGAGTTTTTCTGATGTTAAATGACATTTTTACTGAAATTTATTTGACAAAAAAGTGATGTACTCGATATTAAACTGTCTTCATCTTTGTGTGTTTGCTTTAATTTCAAAGCTAATCAAAGATGAAGTACAATTAAATCCCGAATGTAAGACGAGCCTCATCAGATTCCGAGGGAAATTTCAAAGGTACTATTATCTGTAAGAGGATAAGTTCAATTTTAGCTCTGGTAGACAGCTTTAACCCATCTTGTTCAGGGAGTGTGTGTGTTTGGTGGTGGTGGGAGGAGGCGGGGTAGTGGCAAAGTGATGCCATTTTAAAAGAAAAAAACATACCACGCCGGTGCCATTTTATTGATATGTTGCCATTGTCTTGTCAGAGACGGTTATAAAATTAACATTTCTATGGATACTTTTTAAATCAACCGATAGGCTTGAACAAAATGTCGTTTTATAGCGAAACCATTTTTACAATGAGGCAATTCTAACACAAAATACCTTTACTTTATAGACGATCATGAAACTATCCTTAAGCGCCCCGATTTACAGTAAAATCCCTACATTAAGACCACCTTTGGGACTGACCAGCGAACCCTGTATGCAGAGAACGTAAAAATGACTGTAGCTTACTACGAGTAAAAAAGCTCTTTAAAGCAGAATTAGCCTTAATTTTAGGTGGTGCTAATAGTGGAATTTCACTGTATGCCTCATGACCTGGCACTATCATTAAAGAAAAGTAGCTCGAACTACCCCTATATCGAGATTTTTCATGGTCCAAAAGGTATTCGAGTTGTTGAAGTTTGACTGTGTATAGGTTTCATTTTTATAAGAAAATGAAACGGTACAATTAATAGGGAAACGACTCTTTATTTCGGCCTCTCTTATTTGTTTTAAAGTTCTTATAGAGGTAAGACCTCGATGTTGTTTTATGTAATTACATTGGGCCAATATCGGGCCGATATCGATGGGACGGTGCCAGATCGTATCAATATCGGTTGGGCTATGGCCCGGCAGTCCTTGCTGGGTGGGTACGCTGAATTTAGATTCTCTTTCAACACAAGAGTCTTAAAGTAAAGATTTCCTCAGAAGCCAATGCTTTTCTTTAAGAGTAGATCCATATTGGCAAGAGAGATGAGCAAATTATTTCCTTTAAGAGTAGGCCTCAGAGAAGAAGATTTTTTAAGTTTTCGGTGAAAGAAAGTCATGAAAGATGTATGCCTTGTTAACAGTTGGCGATTCATTCATTTAATGAATATATAAAAAGCAAAATGATATGTTGAAAATACTACTTATGATATAAACTGTCACATTTTCATTAGCGTCATCATCGTGGTCTCCTTCTTCATCGTCATCATCATCATTGTTATCGTCCTTGTCCACGTCCTCATCCTGTTCCTCTCCCCTCCTCCTCATCATCATCATCAACGTTTATTTGATCATCATCATTATCATAATCATCATCATCATCATCATCATCATCATCATCATCATCATCATCATCTTCTTCTTCTTCGTCTTCGTCTTCTTCTTCTTCTTCTTCTGCAGCAATTGGCTCACATAATACATGAGGACTCTTGCATTGTAACGTAAGAAATGAAATTTCTGCATACACCAAGGCCTTTTAAAGTTAAATCGGGGCATAGAAGCTACCACAGAAGAGGGACTCTCTCAGTTTCCACTGCATCTATTTGAACCTAACGACTTGTGATGGTATTTAACAGACTAGGACAAATTGAACCATTAGTATTCTTTTCCGAACCTGCCATAAAGCCATTTGTAGAGATATTAACATGAGGATGGTCAGCTTTAATGCACTGAACGCAAACACATTATTTTCTTCAGTACCCTACAAGGATCAGTAATCATTAGGCCCAATTACTCAAGCCTGATTTATGCTAACTCAATTAAGTTTAATTTGTTTCAGAATATCAAATTGCATGACAATTCATAGCAGGTCAGGCCTCTCGCAAATCATGTAGTCAACAATAATACGCTGATTTGTCTGAATACAGTTAGTTCAATGAATAGGAACAGAAAAAACAATAAGAACAGTTTTGAGCCGTGACAAGCGGAAATGGTTATTCGTGTAATTGCGCCCAACTAAGACTCGGATCAGCTGATCTGAGTCTTCGTTGTGCGCTATATGGGTACCCCTTGACTTAAGGTGTCTTAAAAAAGGACGAGAAAGCTGTATAATAACTGAGTAGGTACGCAGGCTGATCTGATTCTTCGTTGAGTGCACGTGCTTTAAGACTCAATTTTGTTTGTTATTTGGTGGCAGAGGTGGGATTGGAATTGAATCACTGGTGTATTGCATAGGTTCCGTCCTCGGGAGTGTGTGACTTCGATCAACGATTGCGCAAACTTTCAGTGGATTTAGGCCAAAATACATTAATGATTGAGGTTGCTTCTTGCAAGTACATCGGGCCAACGTCGGACCCACATCGACGTTGTCAGATCGGAACGATATTGATCCGACACTTTCCCGGCCTTCCTTTCAGGCTGGTCACGCTGAATGTAGATTCACTTTTATCGCATAGGTTAAGATTTAAATCACCTGGAATTTTCCCTGGCTTTTCTTTTTCACTTCTGTATACAGTATATACCACTAACATAGCCTTGCTATTTGACCGACATTTTTATGATTGTCTACGCCCACGGGCGTAGACTATCTTAAGGATGACTTTTGCTCCGGAAGCATTTAAGAAGAGGTCATGACTAGTTGAATATTATTTTCTATCAGCATGTCATCCGTGTTATTGTCTACGCCTGTTGACGTAGACTACTTACCCCAGAAGCATTAAAGAAAAGGTAAGTACTGTTTAAATGTTATATTCCATTGACTAGTCATCAGTGTAATTTGTTATAATGATTTTAAACCGGGGCTGACCGGAACACTTCCGTAAGTTTATCACACGCTCTTCGCTTACAAAATAAACATGTTTCCTGTGTTCACATGATGTTGACTGCCCTCCGATGATACAGTACGTACATCTATTTGTGTTTGTTTTTACTAAAAGAAGGTAGATGCAGCTGTTCTACTGATTTTCGTTTACTTAGTACGAGTGGTTGTCATTATAACAGATTGGTAGTTTTGTTAGTATAGGAAACTGGAGTCAACTATTTGAATCTTTGGCTAATATATAAGTTTCCGTATTTACTGGCACACTTATACAGGATACACATGAACAGCTTTTTCATTCGACTTTCCAATCCTATGACTTCACAAATTAATGTGTGCTTAGCGTAAACTCAAGCTTTTTGTAAAAGCTAATACTTGTACAGGTAGAGGGTTGGCTTTTAACCAAGGTAAAGCAACAATCAGTTCGGACAGTGATGCTTGACTTCGAGCACGACCCAACAGACGCTGCAATATATCATGCATGCTAAAACGTCAAGCTTCGCCTAAATATTTTGGTAATCACGAAAACACGCCTATATAATTCTTACCCCATTGAACCCCACTTTTATATAGTAAAACTGGGGTTTAAAGGGGTAAACCTTAGTTTCTTATTTCTGCCCTAAAATATAAATTGTGGGTACCCGATAGAACCGCCTCATCGAGGCGGTTCTAACGGGTACCCACAATCTATATTTTGAGCAGAAATAAGAAAATTATCACAATTTTTCATCTGAAAATTGTCGTTTTTGCAGTGGTAAAATGTACACTGTATTTGTATAGGCGTGTTTTCGTAATGGCATTATTGCTGCATGTTTGAAGCTATACCGTAATCTTATTTATATATGCTTTTGCATCTGTATATTGTATACATGGAAAAATGGACCGGCTTATCGGCAATAGTAGAACAGCAAGCAAACTTTGTACCATGAAATTTTAAAGCATTAATCAAATATGTTGGTCATTCATTATATTCTGGAGATTTCAGTTCATTATGAACGCGTGTATCCACTGTTAACGTCATTCACATACTGACATCGCCTGCGCATGATTGTCACCAACTTCCGGAGAACTTCTTCGTGCAGATTGTCCAATGTCTCCAGTAAAGTGGCCTTTCCGATGCACTTATCCTACTCTCAATCTTATCCATAATACGTTTTGATCGGGATAAACAAATGTTCGCTCAACAAACACATCGCTCAACAAAGAAAGGTTTCAACATCGCTCTCTTCACTCAACCAGAATTGACCAGTTGTCTTTTAACACCAGTTGTCTGGCGATAACTAAATCCCAAGTGTTTAGAGTCATCTGGTGAATATACCCTTATATATACTCTTGTAACTCCACTTTTCCTCATATAGACCGGCGTTTACCGGGATATTCAATACAAGAACTATCGACATTAAAACCCTCGATGACTCCTCATCCAAAATTGTACATTTTACTGTGTACGCACATGACTACTGGTAAACCGCTCAGAGGATCTAAGCTTGCCCAGGAAAAGCGGTGCGAGTTAGACCGTCCATGCTTATAAACCCTGTTGGTTTCATTGGGCGACAAAGCTTGAGATGTCATTTCATCTCAGTGTCGGGAAAAAGTCCCAGAAAATTGGAAGCATTGTTTCCAAAATGATCTATTCAGTGTTGACGGGGACGTTAAACCTTAAATCAAACAAACAAACAAAACTGTGTACAGACTCATATTTAAACCCTCTGTATGCTGTGTATTTCTTTTAGCATACAACATTTTGAAATATTCTTTTTTTTCTCATTTTCTGGGAAAAATAAGAAAAGAACAAAATTATCAACAATCTGTTGTCTGCTGAAATAGCACAGAGAGTGGCAAAGGTTAATTTGTGGTTATGATTGACAATGGCTGGAGTCTAAGTAGACTCTTTTTTTTTGCCTTCACTTATATTTTACAAGTTTCCTTCTTCTTTTCTTCTGCCTCTCCTTTCCAGTCTTACTAATTTTTAGTTTTACTTTGGCTTGAAGTAGGATCATAGTCCGCTGGTTCCAAAGAGGCATCATGTGAACAAGTCCGTGATATGAATACCCCCTAAACCCCACTTTATATATAAAACAACTGGGGTTTACAGGGATAGTCATTATCTTTCTTATTTCTACTCCAAGACATAGGTTGTGGGTACAGGTTAGAACCGCGTTCTAACGAGCACCCAAAACCTATGTTCGCAGTATAAATCAAAATAATATCACGGATTTTCATCAGCAAAGTAGCCATTTTGGAGATCTGAAAAATGCACTACTTCGAACGGGTGTGTTATCGTAATGATTTTCTTTTTTCTTCTGTCTCTCCTTTTCAGTTTTGCTTTGGCTTGAAGTAGGATCAGTGTCCGCTGCTACTAAAGAGGGAACAGCGAGTAGTTTTGAATATGAGACTGAGTGTCAGTCTAGAGTCTAAGATCTTAGTCAGCGGCATTTTCTGAGCTGATTATACTCAGAAATTTGACTCTACTAACTTGAATCAAATTTTCATAGAACATTTAACTTCACCACATTTGATGTTAGGGTAATGCGTGGCGGCCGTAAAATGTCTCCCTGCCCCTTATCATAGTGTGGGCTGTATTGATATTACAGAACACTGAGAGTTTGCTCATCCTCTAGACAGCATTTCAGTTTCCATGATTGGCAATTCTAACACAGCACGCCTATATAGGCAATGAAAAATAACTGTGTTTTATTCTGCAACAAATCACAGCTCGGAAGAGCGTGACGAGTGACGTCATTAAAAACTGTCAATATATGACGTCACTAGTCGATTTCCTTGACGTTAGACGGTGTAACGTCGTTTTCTCGCATCGAAAACGTTAGAAAAGGATATACATGCATATGTTGCAGTCTATAATTTTAGCGGGATTTCTTCTAACAATGGCGAAAAGTTGTGAGAATTTGAAGGAAACAACAACATTATTGCCGATTTTCAGCATGTTAGAATCGAAATAGACCAGCTCGAGCTGATCTATTTCTTAAGCAAAAGTAAATGGCGTTTGCTTTATGATAATAATAGCGGTATCTATTGTATTTTATTTTTGCCCAAACAACATTGATTGTACATCACGTGAACAAGTCCGTGAAACGAAGACCCCCTATACCACACATTATATAGAGACAAACTGGGGTTTACGGGGTATACATTATTTTTCTTATTTTTGCTCCAAGACATAGGTTCTGGATAATCGTTAGAGCCGCCTCAATGTGGCGGTTCTATCGTTAGAACCGCCTCAATGAGGCGGTTCTATCGTGTACCCACAGTCTATGTCTGCAGTATTTATAAGCAAAATATCACTGATTTTCATCAGAAAAGTAGACATTTTGGAGACACGAAACAATGCACTATGGCGCACGGGTGTGTTATTGTAATGTAGGCAGATGGTATTTATGAGATTTCGAACAGAAAACATGAAAAATAAAATACCTTTCTTTTAACGCTCTGCATGTTGGGTATTTTCTGCACACGACATTTTTCTTATTTTTCCTAGAAAACAGGATTTGACATTCCATGCAAATAATGTGTTAACATTCTATTCCGTATCCTATAATGCATAATGCATTTGTACATGCATTTAATCCTTATGTATGCTTATAGCCGTTAATTGCAGGCACAAGAACGGAAAAGTAGAAAAGTAGAAGTAAAACAAAGATCAGGAATTGATACAATTAACTTACTCCACCCATAAAAAGACACCAAAGGGAAAGACTGCATTTCATACGGACCACTATAAGTGAAACAGGCTTTTGTGTCGCGGTTTGTTATGGCTTATCTTTGAATGTGTGTATCGCTCGTATTATTTTGTTTTGCATAGCCGGTTGGCCGTTTTGTGGGAAAGTGGCTGTCCTTTTTGCTTTCCGCTGTTGGTGTAACCGTTATGGGTCTGATTATTTCATGTTTGCGTTTCTTTCCCTTTGGTGTTTCTGATGGGAGCTGTGGGTTAATTGTATCGATTCCTGATCATTGCCTTCACGTCTATTTTGATATGTAATGTGAATCGTTTCCGTCCTCCGATTTATGGATTCTGGTAAATAACAGTAATAAATACTTTTTGCTAGGTGTTTACGGTTTAAAACTATTAGCTATTAGCAAAAGTGTACCATACACGCATTCATGTCCTCTCAAGAAGTGTCACTGTAATTCCGCTTGGCAAACACCCATGTAAGACCATATTAATTTTCCGGCTCTGAAAATTTTTATATATATTTTTTCTGATTACAATAGAAGTGGAGGCAATGACCGTTAAACTTGCATACAAACAAACAGACGCTTCCATTTGTTTTCCTCTGCGTGCCAGGTCCCTCACTTTCCTCTTCTAGCCATTTTCTCCCTTTCCCTGGGAGACGACAAAAAATGACTCACAAGGGTTGACTTGTCGAGCTCCAGCACAATCAATCAATCAATCAAGGTATGAGGTGGTGGTATATTTTTACACGAATGTTATATGTACTCATCAGAATCGCCTTATTGCACACAACATACCTTTTCACAAAACTCGAAAAACATCCTTCACATGCGGTAAAATTCCTACATTAAGATCAACTTTGGGACTGCTCAAAAGCTATTGAATAGTCCCAAAGGTGGTCTCTTATTAGGAGATACTGGGTGTAGAAAACATAAAGAAAGACTTACTGAAACTTTCTCATTAAGCTTTTAAAAGCAGATTTAGTCTTAATATTAGGTGGTCTTAATAGCGGAAGTTTACTTTGGTATCTGGCGATATGGAAGGAATTCTGCACTGACTCAAGAATAAGTAGTAACAGTTAACGTTCGATGACTCGAACATGGATAGCTTGTTTGCCATAGTTACTACAGTCGGACAGATGAGACAACAGTCAGAGGGGGAGGGGGGAATGGAAGTCCTACTAAAGCAATGTAAAATACAGAATTCCACCGAATCGTACTTTAATGCTCTGCCGCTGGTCGGGCCCATCGGAGTCTAACTGTTGGTCTTCTTCTGTTCCAGCTTTTCTGTGGTGTCTTGCTGTCGAGTCCTTAACTTTGTTTCATCTCTGTGGTTGTTTGACTTTTGTGTTCAAGGAGATGTTGCACTGACGAGTTAGGAGGCCTTCATGCGGACTGCGCGGGTTGTTGGTCTTAATCGTGACGGAAATAAGGGCGAGGACTGTGGCCACGTAAAATCGATTGAAGCCCTCCAGTGGAATTCGTTTCACTGACCGTTCCAAGGCGGTTCTTCTATCGCGGTTTATTTTTTAATGGTTTGTCTTTGATTGTGTGTATCGCTTATATTATTTTGTTTTGGATAGCCAATTGGCCATTTTGTGGGAAAGTAACTGTCCTTTTGGCTTTCCGCTATTGGTGTTTCCATTGGGGTCTAGTTGTTTCATGTCTGTGCGTCTTTTCCTTTGGAGTCTCTGATGGGAGCTGTGGGTTAGTTAAATGTATCGTTTCCTGATCATTGCCTTCGCTTCTATTTGACTATTTCCACAGATACCGATACAAACAGTTTAGGTACAAATGAAAGAGTCGTCTCATCCGGATAAACTCTGTTTATCATCCTGTAAATGATTATGATTAAACTGTCTATTTACAAGAAGGACCGTGTACCAATTGAAATATGAGACCGTCTATCTCAGACGGGTAACACCTAAGGGCTTCATTTAAAACCCGTTCAATATTCTTGGCAGGCGATTTGCAAGAAATGACAAAAAGAAAGGAAATACCATCATCCAGAGCCATACAAAAAGCAGTTGAAGCCTTTAAACACGAAGCAATACAGAAAACCTCGAATTAACATAAAGGGACGACCATCCTGGGACATAACTACAGGTCTTGAACTCCGAGTTCATTACGAAAACACGCCTTTACAAATGACTTGTAAGCTTTACCGCCGGAGAAAAAAAAACACGAAAACTTTAAGATGAAAAATTGTGATATTTTCCTTATTTCTGCTCAAAATATAGGTTTTGGGCACTCGTTAGAAGCGCCTCGTCGAGCAGAAAGAAAAAAAATAAGGTTTACCCCTGTAAACCCCTCTTTTACTATATAAAATGGGGTTCAAGGGCGTCAAAATTATGTAGGTGTGTTTTCGTGATGTTATGAATATTCAACCCTCGTTCTAAATTCTACAATACGATAACACATCAATGAGACATGGTGTATTTTTTATGTCGAAAAACGGATATTTTCTGATGAAAATGTGATAATTTTTTCTTATTGTTATTCCAAACATAGGCTGTGGGTGCTCGTTAGAACCGCCTTAATGAGGCGGTTCTAACGAGTACCTACAACCTATGTATTGGAACACAAATAAAGAAACTAATATATGCCCTAGTTACACCCAATTTTCTCTATATAAAGTGGGGTTTACAGGTGTATTCATTTCATGGACGTGTTTACATGATCAGTTCCATTGAAATAAATCTTCACTGACACATTTGCAGTAAAGTTCCATTACCCTTCAAACAAAAGTTCATCGACTTTCGACATAATGTCATAAAGTACTTTTTTGACATAAGAACTACATTTTGTCCGCGGTCAGATCTTTTGTCTTGTCACAGCCCAGCATGACAGTCAGTTTTTCTGAAGCAAGACTTCACATCACGTCATCGTCTGTTCCAATACTATCAAGCCGTAAATGTCCAGAGAAACACCCCTAATTAAGTCTTAGTTCACAGTTAAGATATGACGGCCCCCGCCCATCGGGGCTTGAAGAAATAAATGGGCTGCATGATGCTTCCGCGCAGAGCTGAATCCGACCGCACACGAGTACTGGTAAGCCACTTAGAAGATCTAAGTCGGTGCGAGTCGGACCGTCCATCATTATAAACCCTATTGGTTTCATTGGGCGGATGGGCTTGAGATATCATTTCATCTCGGTGTCGGGGTAAAGTCCCACAAAATTGGAAGCATCGTCTCCAAAATGTCCTATATAGTGTTGACGGGGACGTTAAACATCAATTCAAACAAACAAAAGCAGCTCAGATATGTTCCCTTATCTGAGAAAACGACCGACGTCAATGCTGTGATTACGGGATCATGATATGGTGATTTGACAGTACAGTGAACGTACCGAATTTTTATGTGTCATTATGACTGATTCGATCTCGTTTTGGAGTCCTTAATAAAATTCTTCCTTTAATTAAAAAAAAAATATCTGAAATATTCCTCCGTTCAATTGCTCGCACTACACCTTTTAGAACAGATGTACAGGTTATTGGATTATTGAAGTTTGAAGTGTATCTACCCCCATTGGATCTAATGACACAGGAGGTCCCTCGTCGTGGTGTGTTGTCCAACGCCAGCGCTTTTATCGTGCTGTTGAACTCTCTCTGAAGTTGACTCTTTCATCCGTTATGCAAACACGCCTATTCAAATACATTACCACCTTTATCGCCGTAAAAATGAAAAATTTATGATGAAAAATTGATATCTTTCTTAGTTCTGCTCAAAATATAGATTGTGGGCACTCGTTAGAACCGCCTCATCGAGGCGGTTCTAACGAGTACTCACAATCTTTATTTTAGAGCAGAAATAAGAAAAAAGTATACCCCCGAAAACCCCAGTTTTACTATATAAAAGTGGGGTGCAAGGGGGTCAAAATTATATAGACGTGTTTTCATGATTGTTGAAATTGGACTAGCCCTTTGTGATACATGATGCATGTCCATGAATTTGTTTGATGAGTATGTTCTTGGGTATGATGCAGTGTTCAGATTGACAGTCTTCACGAGGACTGAGCAAATAACGTGCAAACCACGACACATTACGAGAACACGCCTACATAATTTTGACCCTCTCCTACCCCTCGTTTATAAAGTAAAACTGGGGTTAAAGGAGGTATACATTATTTTTTTTTCTTATTTCTGCTCGAAAAAACATAGATTGTTGGTACTCGATAGAACCGCCTCGTCGAGGTGGTTCTATCGAGTGCCCGCAATTTATGCTTTTTCGAGCAGAAATAAGAAAAAATATCATTTTTTATCCTAAAATTTCAAATTTTATGCCAAAAATGTGTTTGTATAGGCGTGTTCTTGTAATGAGAACCAAGGGCGCTGATTTTGGCCTTGTTAATTCGATTGAAGCCCCACCCCGAGAATTACTGACTGTTTAATTAATTAAACACACTGTTTTTTGCGTCACATTACGCAACACCACCGTAATGTATTTCCTGCAAAATAAAAGTGAAGGAAATGATGAAGAATCGATACAATTAGCCCACAGCTCCCATCAGTGACACCAAAGGGAAAGAAACACAAACATGAAATAACCAGATCCTAATGGAAACGCCGAAAAGACAGTTACTTTCACCCAAAAATGGCTAATTGGCTAACCAAAACAAAAAAAATATAAGCGATGCACTCTCTCAAAGACAAACTACAAAAAAAAAAAAAAAAAAAAAAAAAAAAAAACGCGACAGAAGAACCGCCTTGTAAAACTGTCAGTGAAACGAATTCCACTGGGGGTATGGTTCTTTGACAAATTACCTGTACTAATCTGGATAAAATAATTTATTTTTTGTTTTCGTCTTAAACCCAAGGTAATGGGAACAGAGCATAATAAAAGAATAAATATCCATTATAATTGGTTTCTGTTGCAACTGTGGCATTCCACAGAAACTTGAGATTAACCCTTTTTGTACCAAGTGGAATATTCCTCCTTATATATAGCAGGAGTCCATTTCAAAATTTAGCGGTGTAAGGTTGTGTTTTCATCAAAATTGATTTGGAAAATGACTTAACTTTTCGCAAACAGTGTAGGCAATAATCAGACCCCGCGTTCTGCAGCGTCTGGTTTGGGCCTGCACTGTTTGCCAGGGTACCCGTTTGGGGTTTCTGGTACTAAATGGGTTAATATTAAACAATAAATTTTAACCACTTGTTTTACTTCAACTCTTTACCTGTACTAATCTTGGAAAGCTAAGCGACCATCTCTCTCTCTCTCTCTCTCTCTCTCTCTCTCTCTCTCTCATACACTGCTGCAAACAGAATGAAAATAAAGATACACAGGACTAAACATGAATGCATCTCCTATCTCCCTCTCTCTCTCTCTCTCTCTCTCTCTCTCTCTCTCTCTCTCTCTCTCTCTCTCTCTCTCTCTCTCTCTCTTTGAAAAATGACTTAACTTTTCGCAAACAGTGTAGGCCTGAGTTGAACGAGTAAAGAGTTGAAGTAAAACAAGTGGTTGGTTGTTATTATTCCCTTATGGAAAAAATCTACAATCGAATAAAATTTTAGTCTTGAATCACTAGTTTCAAACTAAGCCATATTCTTTAAACACTTTCATTGGTAAGTACTTGACTGGCCTCCGTAGGTAAAAAAACAATTGTGACGTAATGAAAGCCGTTTGATTCCGTTACACTGTTGTTTCTTACTCGTAGGCATAGAATGGACTTTGTAACCATACTATCTTTCCAGGTTACATATTTATTCTGATTTGTTTCGGCTTTGGTCTCCTGGCAATCATTGGGGATGCATTCATGTTTAGTCATGTGTGTTTTTATTTTCATTCTGTTTGCAGCAGTGTATGAGAGAGAGAGAGAGAGAGAGAGAGAGAGAGAGAGAGAGAGAGAGAGAGAGAGAGAGAGAGAGAGAGATGGTTGCCGAGCTTTCCACTGTTTTCGTTCCGAGTGTTTTCTCGGTGCCACAGTTAGCCTAAGTTTTAAACATTACGATAACACACCCGCTTGACATAGGGCATTTTGGTCACATCTCCAAAATGGCTACTTTTCTGTAATATTTTATTTTTTTATATTGCAAGCATGGATCGTGGGTGCTCGTTAGAACGGCCCGATGGGGAGGTATTGTCAATATCTAATAAATCTTCCAAATATCTAGACTAGACGTCGAGCAAAAGGCTGTTATGGTGTCAGATTGGTTTCCAACGGAAAGGGACATCATGAAGTCTCTTTCATAACAAAACAAGAACAAATCAGTCACAAGATTTTATTTAAAAGTAATCAGAAATATAAGTCCTAAAAATACCCGCATTTCCGCTAACCCAACCGACACTGATTTCTTTTTATGCCCCCGGAATCTAAGAGATTCGGGGGCATATAGTTTTTGGTCTGTCTGTCTGTTTGTCTGGTTGTCTGTCTACAAAAACCTTAACATTGGGCATAACTTTTGAATGGTAATAGATAGAGCTTTCATATTTCACATGTGTATACCTTATCACAAGACCTTTCCAGTGGTACCATAATTTTTGATCTCGTGACCTTGAACTTGACCTTTGACCTATTTTTTACACAATTTTTCCGTTTGTCTGTCTACAAAAACCTTAACATTGGGCATAACTTTTGAATGGTAATAGATAGAGATTTCATATTTCACATGTGTATACCTTATCACAAGACCTTTCCAGTAGTACCATAATTTTTGATCTCGTGACCTTGAACTTGACCTTTGACCTATTTTTTACAAATTTTTTTAAAACATTAACATTGGCCATAACTTTCGATTGCTAAGTGAATGGGCTTTCATATTTCACATGTGCATTCCTTATCACAAGACCTTTCTAGTGGTACCATAATTTTTGACCTTGTGACCTTGACCGTGATGTTTGACCTACTTTTAAAAACTTTAACATTGGCCATAACTTTCGATTGGTAAGTGGTAGGGCTTGCATATTTCACATGTGCACTCCTTGTCACAAGACCTTTCTAGTCGTACCATACTTTTTGACCTTGACCTTGACATTAGACCTACTTTTATAAAGTTTAACATTGGCCATAACTTTCGATTGGTAAGTAGTAGGGCTTTCATATTTCACATGTGCACTCCTTGTCACAAGACCTTTCTAGTGGTACCATATTTTTTGTCCATCCAGACACCCCCCCCCCCTCAAGGTCAAGGTCACTGTGGCTACTTTTAGAAAAACTTTGTCATCGCTCTAGCGCCAACATTTCTTTACTGATTTCAATGTAACTTCACACAAATGTTCCTTATGACAATATCGCGAGCGAGTTCGACTTTCAAGGTCATGACCTCAAGGTCAAGGTCACTGTGGCTATTTTTAGAAAAACTTTGTCATCGCTCTAGCGCCTACATTTCTTCACCAATTTCAATATAACTTCACACAAATGTTCCTTATGACAATATCTCAAGCGATTTGGACTTTCAAGGTCAAGGTCACTGTGGCTATTTTTAGAAAAACTTTGTCATCGCTCTAGCGACTACATTTCTTCACAGATTTCAATATAACTTCACACAAATGTTCCTTATGACAATACCTCGAACGAGTTCCACTTTCAAGGTCAAGGTCACTGTGGCTATTTTTAGAAAAACTTTGTCATTACTCTAGCACTTACATTTTTTCACCAATTTCAATATAACTTAACACAAATGTTCCTTATAACAATATCTCTAGCGAGTCCCACTTTCAAGGTCAAGGTCACTGTGGCTATTTTTAGAAAAACTTTGTCATCGCTCTAGCGCCTACATTTCTTCACCGATTTCAATATAACTTCACACAAATGTTCATTATGACAATATCTCAAGCGATTTTGACTTTCAAGGTCAAGGTCACTGTGGCTATTTTAAGAAAAACTTTGTCATCGCTCTAACGCTTACATTTCTTCACCGATTTCACAATAACTTCACACAAATGTTCCTTATGACAATATCTCAAGCGATTTCGACTTTCAAGGTCAAGGTCACTGTGGATATTTTTAGAAAAAACTTTGTCGTCGCTCTGGCGACTACATTTCTTCACTGATTTCAATATAACTTCACACAAATATTCCTTATGACAATACCTCGAGCCAGTTCGACTTTCAAGGTCAAGGTCACTGTGGCTATTTTTAGAAAAACTTTGTCATTGCTTTAGCGCTTACATTTTTCACCAATTTCAATATAATTTCACATAAATGTTCCTTATGACAATATCTCGAGCAATTTTGACTTTCAAAGTCAAGGTCACTGTGGCTATTTTTTTTTAAAAAACTTTGCCATCGCTCTAGCACCTACATTTATTGATGGATTTTAATAGAACTTCACACAAATGTTTCATATGATGACATCTCGAGTTGTTTTGCCTTTCAAGGTCATGACCTCAAGGTCAAGGTCACTGGGGCTATTTTTAGAAAAACTTTGTCATCGCTCTACCGCTTATACTTATTAACAGATTTTAATATAACTTCACACAAAAGATGCTTATGGTAATATCTTGAGCAAGATCTACTTTCACGGTCAAGGTCACCATGGTTATTTTTAGGAAACATTGTCATCACTCTAGGTTTACCTTGTTACCTTGATGTTTGACCTTTTTTTTTAAATTTAACATTGGCCATAACTTTCAATTGGTAAGTGATAGGGCTTTCATATTTCACATGTGCATACTATGTCACAAGACCTTTTCAACAATGCCATAATTTTTTGTGACCTTGACCTACTTTTTTAAGACTTGAACATTGGCCATACCTTTTGATTGCTTAGTGATACTGCTTTCATATTTAACATGCGCTGGCCGGGGGCATCAGTGTTTCACAAACACATCTTGTTTTTTTTTTGTGGCGACCCTACAATTTTTATAGTCATCCAGAAAAAAAATATTAATGAAACGATAATTTACCGACTGACCTTAATATTTTCTAGTATTTTTGATAAAAACTCATAAAATATTTAGCAAAGCCTATGCTTAAAATCCTATTCGTTTGCTTTCATAACACTCTCAACCTCATTATTTGGTTTTTTCCTGGAAAAATATTGTTGGAATTTAGCACTTTTTCTTTTTTCATCCAAACAAAATATGGCAAAAAGTAAAAGTTTATTTTTCAACCTACTAACCCTATTTGTTTCAGCATTTTACATATGGCAGAAACACGGCTGTTTTAGGCCTTATTCCTTAATTCCTTTGCCTGAAACTTGGAAAAGAATTTTCTATACCAAACTTTTTTCTCATGCGATGGCTAAATTATACCGTTTACAATTATACCTTTGCTGCCTAAAGTGACGATTTGGTTGTGGTGAAGTTATTTTATGTTGTAAGATCCTAAGTATTGCCTGCACTTCTATTTAACCATCACGAAAACACGCCTATATAATTTCGACCCCCCTTGAACCCCACATTTATGTAGTCAAACTTGGGTTTATAGGGGTAAACCTTATTTTTTGTTATTTCTGCTCTAAAATATAGATTGTGGGTATGCGTTAGAACCGCCTCAGTGAGGCGGTTCTAAAGAGAACCCATAATCTATATTTTGAGCAGAAATAAGTAAAATATCACAATTTTTTATCTTAACATTTTCGATTTTTCGGCGGTAAAGTTTACAATGCATTTGTATAGGCGTGTTTTCGTAATGAAAAGGTTTTCATAAAGTAGGGGGTACTAATATGGTGTAAAGATTTCATCAGCACTGATTCACATTACTTGAACAAGTCCGTGAAATGAACACCCACCTATACCCCACTTTATATAGAGAAAACTGGGGTTTATGGGGGTATACAGTATTTTTCTTTTTCTTGCTCCAAGACATAGGTTGTGGATACTCGTTAGAACCGCCTCATTGAGGCGGTTCTAACGAGCACCCACAACCTATGTTTGCAGTATAAATAAGAAAAGTATCACGGATTTTCATCAGAAAAATAGCCATTTTGGAGATGTGAAAAATTGCACTATGTCGAACGGGTAAGTTATCATAATGAGGAGGAGTTATGCTATTGTATTACGTAAGTTTTACGAGAGGTGCTCACTACCAGGTTGTTATGCCAGGGGTATCAAAAAACCAAACTGTTATCAACACTAAAGAAGTTCTATTGTTGATCCGTACAATGTGGCAATTTCCAGAATTATTTCTGATGCGTTTGCCAATGGAAAGCCATAGGTAGACTTCCGAAATCTCGGACATATATACCCTTCTCGGCATTTACTCCCTTTCTTCGTTCAGGTCGATAGGCTTGGTGGGCGAAGCTTGCTTACAAAGTAATGCTTACTATCCTAGGACGCCTGATTACACTCCTCTGGAGTCCATGTCTTTTGGTCTGAACATTGATATTTGCCATTTGTCTATGGATTAATGATTTTGGATTAACGCTTTGGTACTTTGACCTGAACTACTTTTAAGGTTAAATTGTCAGTTATTTTAATAAAAAACACATATTTGCTGCTATCCTAACCGCATATGCAATTTGTCACGATTGTTTGAATTGATGACTTCTGCTGGCTGTAAACAGTCATTTGTCTGTTGGGAGATGTGTCTCTTAGAGTATAAATCGCGTAAGAGTACGTTAAAAGCATTTTACGAGCGACGAATATGATGACAACAATGAAGTGTAAAACCAAAAAAAAAAAAAAAATAAATAAAAAATAAAGATAAAACCCGGAAAATGTTACTTACTTATAAGAAAAACACGTTTACTGAAACCGCAGTTAGAAGAGAGTGCATGGCTTGAACATACACACACAAAACACCAATCAAATACAGTGGAGTGAGTGAGTGAGTTTACATTTTACGTCCCACCAACAGCTAACGTCATACGGAGACGGGACCTCGGTTTAAAGACTCATCCGAAAGTTTGGAGAAGCCCGGGATCGATCCTGCGATCCCTGGTTTACAAGGCGAGTAGCGTAACCACTGCACCACGGAGGCTTCTCAAATACAGTGGAATTCCGCTATTAAGACCATCCAATATGAAGACTTATTCTGCTTTAAAAGTGAGTGAGTGAGTGTTTGAGTTTTCCGTCCCCACCAACAGCTAAGGTCATACAGAGACGGGACCTCGGTTTAAAGACTTATCCTAAAGTCTGAAAATGCCCGGGATCGATCTAATCTTGCGACCCCTGGTTTACAAGGCGAGTAGCGTAACCACTTCACCACTGAGGCTTCTATCCTGCTTTTAAAAGCTTATTTTGAAAGGTAAACTTAATTTTTCTTTCTGTTTTCTGCCAACAGTATCCTCTGGTCAGGGACCACTTTGGAACTGTTCAAACGTGGACTTAAAGACCACGTTTGAACAGTCCCAAAGATGGTCTTAATATAAAAATTTTACTATAAACGTAAGAAACAGAAAAAGAACACCAACCTTTGGACGGACAGAAGAAACATCTACTTTGCATCACGTGAACAAGTCCGTGAAATGAAGACCCCCCTAAACCCCACTTTATTTAGAGAAAACTGGGGTTTACGGGGGTATTCATTATTTTTCTTATTTCTGCTCCAAGACATAGGTTGTGGGTACTCGTTAGAACCGCCTCATTTAGAACCGCCTCAATGAGGCGGTTCTAACGAGCACCCACATCTTATGATTTGAGCATTAATAAGAAAAATATGAAGGATTTTCATCAGAAAAGTAGCCTTTTTGGATATGTGAAAAATGCACTATGTCGTACGGGCGAGTTGTCATAATGGGAGAGGAATGGGTAAAGTTTGTCACTGTTATGTAGTTTGCGAATCGAATGAATACATCATATCAAGCAATTTGATCGGTCGATAGTCAGAAATCTGAGTGACAAAATTAATTTATTCAGCAAGATAAGGGATAACATCACAGTTACATTCCCACCCCTGGGTCTTTGACACAGTAGAATTTCTATTAAGTTATTGCGTGTTGTCCAAAGTCAGACCATTTGTGAATCTACTGGACTGTCTGCCAAGCCAGTTCCCACGTCGTATCGACGTAGGCTCGACGTTTGCCCGACATTCTTTGCTGGACATTAATATTCCACATTAATCGACTAATACAAACTGGCTTATAAGCCGACACGAACGAGAACTGTTATGGCTCGGACAGAGTTCAGGGGGGGGGGGGGGGGGTTGAATTCTTTATTCTATAAAGTTTTGTTAAAATAAGTTTAAATTAAAATCATCAAAAGTGTTGCGTCTTGATCCGAGTTAGAATGTTTTTACGTGCGTGCCTAATCTGGATGTGCGGGCCTTAGGACTCCCACCACTGTGGTTCGCGCCTCGCTGATGCTTTCACGCTGAGCTGGAACAGACCGCGCACGAGTACTGGTAAACCGCTCAGTGGATCTAAGCCTGCCCATGTAAAGCGGTGGGAGTCAGACCGTCCATGCTTATAAACCCTATTAGTTTGATCGGGCGACAGGCCTGGAGATGTCATTTCATCTCAATGTCGTGTAAAGTCCCACAAAATTGGAAGCAACGTCTCCAAAATGACCTATACAGTGTTGATGGAACTTTAAATCTCAAATAAAAAACACACACACAAAACACACACACACGCACGCACGCACGCACGCACGCACACACACACACACACACACACACACACACACACACACACACACACACACACACACAACAACAACAAAAATACAAAAACAAAAACAAACACACAAACAAAAAACAACAACAAACAAACTGAAATGGGATGCGATGCAATGTGACAAAACATGTTTTTCTTGAATATTTATGAATCCACATTAGACGCCTTAAATACTTGTTTAGCAAATATTGGACTTGTTGATTCACTATTTCACTATCCAGAATCGCAGCTGGCATCAAAAGCAATCTTTTAACGCTATGTTTCACCGTCTTCTTATCATATTTATGACGTCAAACTACAAGGTGAACATCCTGGTGTCATTGACAACTTATATCCAGAATAATGTTTCCGATACCTTTGCAGAATCCACATATCCATCACGAAAACACGCCTATATAATTTTGACCCCCTTGAACCCCACTTTTATATAGTAAAACTGGGGTTTCCGGGGGTATACCTTATTTTTCTTATTTCTGCTCTAAAATATGGATTGTGTGTACTCGTTAGAACCGCCTCATCGAGGCGGTTCAAACGAGTACCCACAATCTATATTTTGAGCAGAAATAAGAAAAATATCACAATTTTTCATCATAAATTTTTCATTTTTTCGGCGATAAAGGTGGCAATGTATTTGTATAGGCGTGTTTGCGAAATGTATACATCACATTGACGAAGGATGGAACTGCGGGCTTGGTACATAACAAAACTAATTTTCATGTTATCATGACTGGTTTTGGAATTCATTATCTTCATATGGCGTAAACATATTTTCATGTACTTTGACACTTCTACTTGCCTTCACTGCTTTAGACAGAAGTAAGAAAATTCAGGGGAATATCATCACGTGAACAGGTCCGTGAAATAAAGACCCCCCTAAACCCAACTTTATATAGAGAAAACTGGGGTTTAAGGGGGTATACATTATTTTTCTTATTTCTGCTCAAAGACATAGGTTGTGGGTACTCGTTAGAACCGCCTCACTGAGGCGGCTCGTTATAGGTTGTGGGTACTCGTTAGAACCGCCTCACTGAGGCGGTTCTAACGAGCACCCTCAACCTATGTTTTAAATATTTATAACAAAAATAACAAGGATTTTCATCAGAAAAGTAGCCATTTTGGAGATGTGAAAAATGCACTATGTCGCACGGGTGTGTTATCGTAATGGTTTACAGCTTCGTGGGAGGCAAATCTTTTCCATCTTTCCCGTAAGTAAGTTCGAGTAATGAACTTCCATGTCAACCCTCTTTATGCGGCCCCCGCCCAATGGGCTTGAAGAAATAGATTGGGATACACGATGCTTTCCACGCAGAGCTGAAACCAACCGCACAACAGTACTGGTAAACCGTTTAGAGGTTCTGAGCTTGCCTAGGAAAAGTGATGCGAGTTGGACTGTCCATGCATATAAACTCTATTGGTTTAACTGGACGGCAGGGCTTTAGATGTCATTTCATCTCAATGTCGGGTAAAAGTCCCACAAAATTGGAAGCAACGTCACCAAAATGACCTATACAGTGTTGACGGGTACGTTAAACCTCAAATCAAACACACAAACAAAACCCTCTTTATATAGAGAAAACTGGAATTAATATTATTTCTGCTCCAAGACAGATGTTGTGTGTACTCGTTAGAACCGCCTCAATGAGGCAATGAGGCGGTTCTAACGAGTACCCACAATATTTGTGTATACTCGTTAGAACCGCTAAATGAGGAGGTTCTAACGAGTACCCACAACCTATGGTTTAAAATGGCACAAATTTTTATGAGAAAGGATATAAAGAATGCACTAAATCACACACGGATGCGTCATATGGCAGCATTATCGTATTGAAATATGCAGCTGAATCCCTCTCTTAACATTACAGCCTTTCATTACGAAAACATGCCTATACCAATACATTGTAATCGTTATCGCCGAAAAAAAATGAAAATTTTAAGATGAAAAAATGTGATATTTTTCTTATTTCTGCTCAAAACATAGATTGTGGATACTCGTTAGAACCGCCTCATCAAGGCGGTTCTAACGAGTACCCACACTCTACGTTTTGAGCAGAAATAAGAAAAAATAATGTATACCCCTGCAAACCCCAGTTTTATTTTATAAAAGTGGGGTTCAATGATGTCAAAATTTTAAAGCCGTATTTTCGTTATGTATGGTGTAGTGGTTATAAACCAGGGATCGTGAGTTCGATTCCGGGCTTCTCCAGACTTTTGAATGAGTCTTTAAACCAAAGTCTCGTCTCCGTATGACCTTAGTTGTTGGTGGGGCGTAAAACTGACCCCCTCCCACACACACACACATACAGACAAATATAAACATACACACTCACCTTTTGATAAGACTAATTCTTCTGAAAAAAACGCATTTTAAAATTGTGTTTTTGGTTGTTGTTTTTGTTTTTCTCGAAGACCACTTTTGAACAGTCCCAAGTCGATCCGAATAATTAATTATAAAATGTTTACTGCGTGCCTTCTCTTATCGCCTTATATCCATAAAAGAAGACACTACCTCTTTTTAAAAGGTATATTATAAAGCAAACATGAAGTCCCGAGAGTTTATAAGAATCTTGTATGGGTGTGAGGGGTGGATGGAAAAATCCGTCCCGAGGGTCACTGTCCGGCTTCACGAGGCTTGCCAAGTGATGCCGGACAGAGATCCCGAGGGGCGGATTTTTCTATCCACCCCTCACACCCATATAGGATTCTTTTTCTTGCACACCTGTCATTTCTTAGTGTGGGTTTTAATGCTGCAGTCACTTCGGTTACCAACCTCCGCCATATTGTGATGACACTACAGGAATGTTTAGTGCCGTCACGTAACGTGCATGACGTCAACCTCAACGACGGCGCATACGAGGTCGCATTCAACCAGTACATTTATCAAACACGCGGGAATATTCGATATTGGGTCGGAACACCAGGGTCAGAACATAAATTTCTATCCCAGGGTAAAATCACGGATTTCCTTGTCTGGTGTGCAAGAATCTTATATTCCCACAGCCCATTGTCTATTACATGACAGAAATCATCATCAGAGCATTACATACCAAGTTTGAGTCTAATAGCTGTAATTCAAATTTGACCATTGTCTTTATGGAGAGAAAGTAAAATGAAACCAAATTACAGCATTAACATCAAATTGGTTACTTATTCCCTATTCCCTTCGAATAGGGAACAGGGAATAAGTAAGCAACTTGATGTCTGCATAATAAACACATTTTAGCCGAAAAAGCCTATTGTCTCTTATACGATATAAGTTATCATCATTGCATCGCCTAAATTGAATTTCAAGCTTTTTACCGTCACTGGCCTAGATATGGAGAAAAAAAGAATGAACGAACAGATGCCAAGTATGCGGTGAAAGACAATTATTGTCTCGTACAAGATCCCAGTTATCGTCAATGCAATGTTTATAAAGTTTGAGGCGTTTCGCTTTTATCATTCTTGAGCCCGGAAAACTTAACGAAACACACACACACGCACGCACGCACACACACACACACACACACACACACACACACACACACACACACACACACACACACACACACACACACACACACACACACACACACACACACACACACACACACAACAACAAAAAAACATCAATCCATATGGAGAGGAAAAAGAAAAACATAGAATGAATGAACAGATGAACAAATACGCCGAGGAAGCCCATTGTCTCACACAATTAAAGGCATCATCCAGCTTTTAGGCTTCTCGCTTTTACAATCCCTGATAAATCTTTGACCAATATTTAACATTGGTTTAAATGAAAATAGAAATGAGAGAACAGATGAACAAATATTGTCTTATGCACAATATAAAAATAAAAGTAAAGACAATGATCAGGAATCGATACAATCAACCCATAGCTCCCATCAGAGACACCAAAGGGAAAGAAACACAAACATGCAACAACAGACCTAATGGAAACACCAAAAGCGGAAAGCCAAAAGGACAATTACTTTCCAACAAACTGGCCAATAGGCTATCCAAAATAAAATGACACAAGCGACACAGACACCTAAAGACAGACCATAACAAAACTAAATCGCCACAGAAGAACCGCCTTGGAACGGTCAGCGGAAACTAATTCCACCGGGGGGGGGGGGGGGCATAATTGTTTCATAGTGTACCAAATTTATCGGGTTTTTATTATATAGTTCCCGAGACAGCTTTATCGAGAATTTTAACCATAGCCTAGATATGGAAAAAATGAAGAATGAAACAACAGGGGCCAGTTGTTCAAAACTAACGACGTCGTTAGTTAACGGATCATTAAATATGGCAACTATGCTAATTTTTTGCTAAAACAAATGTGAGCAGCTTTTGCAAATGGAAAAGCTGCTAACATGTTTGAGCAAAAATACCAAAATTTTTGATATTGTACTTGCTAGGACACTTAACAATATGACCACTAACGAGTTCGTTAAGCTAACGATGCTTTGACGACTGGCCCCTGATAGACAAAAGTCCGACAAATCTCTCTCTCACGATAATGCCATCATGACTGCATACTTCATACTAGTCAAGTATGAGACTTCTAGTTTTCATGATTCTTGTGAAGTCTTTGAGAAAAAAATGGGTGACTGACGGACGATAGAACGAACGACAAACAAACGGAAGGGCGTAAAGACAAGTAAACCAGTATTTCAAATAGGGATATACAGATGCAAAAATCTGCCGTAGAAACAAAGGGATGCAGGAGTTGGCTCGCGTCTTGAAAAGCTAAACAAAAAAAAAACATGTCTCAAATTCAGGACTGAAAGGATGCGCATTCAAGGATTTATTTTGTACCCAAAATCAATAAGATCTTCTATAAAAAGAAAGAATTAATTCTCCTCTTTTGGGGGAATGGGTACACCTTCAGGGGAGACAACTCCTGTAAAAGTACTTCTGTCTCCCACGTCAATAGGCGTCAACTCTTACAGGAAAGAATTTGCTCCTGAGAAGCAAATTCATTCCTTTAATAGTAGACCCCTTTTTCAGTGGGACTGATCATAAAGAAAGTCCCGAAAGTTGTCTCCCTTTGAAAAATGGAGGAAAATGTGCTAGATGTTCCTATTCCCCTTAAGAGTAGATTGTTGAGACAAAATTTGTCTCCAAGTTGAATGTCAAAAGAACAACAGTGAAATTTCGCTATTAAAACCACTTAAAATAAAGACTACATTATGCAAACACGCCTATACAAATACATTGCCACCTTTATCGCCGAAAAAATGAAAAAATTATGATGACAAAAAATGTGATAATTTTCTTATTTCTGCTCTAAAATATAGATTGTGGGCACCCGTTAGAACCGCCTCGTCGAGGCGGTTCTAACGAGTACCCACAATCTATATTTTAGAGCAGAAATAAGAAAAATAAGGTATACCCCCGGAAACCCCAGTTTTACTATATAAAAGTGGGGTTCAAGGGGGTCAAAATTATATAGACGCGTTTTCGTGATGAATTTTGTCTGCTATAAAAAGCTAATTTAGTAAGTTGCAGTTATTCTTTCTTCATGTTTTCTACATACAATGTCCCCTGGTCAGGGACCACCTTTGGGACTGTTCAAAAGTGGTCTTAAAGACCACTTTTGAACAGTCCCAAAGGTGGCCTTAATATAGGTACTTTACTGTTTGCAATAGTATTTAAAGTGTTTTTATTCCCCCATTACGAAATTACGCCTATACAAATACATTGCCACCTTTATCGCCGAAAAAAATGAAAATTTTATGATGAAAACTTGTGATTTTTTTCTTATTTCTGCTCAAAATAAAGATTGTTGGCACTCGTTAGAACCGCCTCATCGAGGCGGTTCTAACGAGTACCAACAATCTATATTTTAGAGCAGAAATAAGAAAAATAATGTTTACCCCTGCAAACCACAGCGTTACTATATAAAAGTGGGGTTCGAGGGGGTCAAAATTATATAGGCGTATTTTCGTGATGTTAAACGTTGGAATCTCATGGACAGTGATCACCGTCTTTGACAACAAAACAACTGATAAACAAGTATGACATTTGACAAACATGTTTCGATTAGATGGTTAAAATCCTATTACCTCCTGTTATGCAGACCATTTCATTCGTAAATATTTCTGACATGGAGTCGAAAAGTCTGCTGGAATTTCATTAAGACTACGTCTTGCATTTATTGGCATTTTTGTTTTTGATTCCCGTCAACAATGTAAAGATCATTTTGGAGACGTTGCTTCTAATTTTCTGGGACTTTTTACCAGACATTGCGATAAAATGAATTCTCAAGACCTGCCGCCAAATGGACGGTTCGACTCGCACCGTTTTGCCTGGACAGGCTTAGATCCTCTAAGCGGTTTACCAGTACTCGTGTGCGGATTGGTTTCAGCTCTGTGTGGAAGCATCATGCAACTTATTTATTTCTTCAAGCCCCGATTTATTGACATTAATAATACTTTACAATAACACATCCGTTTTCAAAAATAGCCAGGCTGATATGAATCTTCGATTGGCGCACATGTCTTATTGAGGTTTTGTCGTGGGCTAGCCCAATTTTATCATTTAGAAGCAGGGGATACACCCGAAAACATACAATTGATTTGTTTGTTTGATTTAGATTTAACGTCCCCGTAAGCACTGTAAAGGTCATTTTGGAGACGTTGCTTCCAATTATGTTGGACTTTTACCCGACATTGAGATGAAATGACATCTCAAGCCCTGCCGCCCAATGAAACCAATAGGGTTTAAAAGCATGGACGGGCCGAATCGCACCGCTTTGCCTGGGTAGGCTTAGATCCTCTAAGCGGTTTACCAGTACTCGTGTGCGGGTCGGTTTCAGCTCTGCGTGGAAGCATCATGCAGCCCATATATTTCTTCAAGCCCCTACGGGTTGGGGCCGAAAACATACAATTGTAACGTGTACAATATTTTCTTGACCAGACTAACTAGTTTCCATCTGTTGAGCCTGATTTGTGACCCTCAAATATTTTCTAAATTCCACAATGGGATCAGTGTTGATATTTGTTTCAGTTTATAACAAAACATTACGAGAACACGCCTATACAAATACACTGTAAACTTCACTGCCGAAAGATCGAAAATTTTAAGATGAAAAATTGATATTTTCTTATTTCTGCTCAAATTATAGCTCATGGTTACTCGTTAGAACCGCCTCGATGAGGCGATTCTAACGAATACCCACAATTTATATTTTAGAGCAGAAATAAAAAATAAGGTATACCCCTGTAAACCCCTGTTTTACTATATAAACATGAAGTTCAAAAGGGGCAAATTTTATAGGCGTGTTTTCGTGATGTTATTGTTGAGCAGAGGTAAAAGAATAATGTCCATATCTAAACAAAGGTAAAGAAAAATCCACAAAACTGAACAAGGGTAAAAGAACCACGCCCTACACTAAACACATGGTAAACGAAAACATGTTCTAAAACAGTTTCACCAAAGCAGATACATATCTGAAAAAAAGAAGAAACAGCAGTCATCGCGACGTCAAAACAAACTAGATATGATTCCCAGAAGGTTGAATATTCTGTTTTGCATCAAATATTCCATTTGTATGCAAATGTACGGCAACTGATATATATTAAGCCTTTTTGTACTGGACACCCCAAAACGGGTAAGTGGCAAACAGTGCAGGCCCAGATCAGACGCCGCAGAACGCGGCGTCTGATTAGGACCCCCACTGTTTGTTAAAAGAGCAGTCATTTTACACATAAATTTTGATGAAAACACAACCTGACATCCCTAAATTTTGAAATGAACTCCTGCCATATATAAGGAGGAAGATTCCATTTGATACAAAAGGGTTAAGCGTTGATCTTCAATAACTTTGCTTTATGTAACATCTATATGATAATGGGTAAATGTCTTCTTCGCGGATAACTTTGTTAGGCCGTGTTCCCACGGGCAACCCTTGCTGAAGTCAGCATTTCAACATTTATTTATTTAACGCTGAGGAATCGAGTGCATGTTAAAACCGCATCAAACAAGCAGAAATTGACAAAAAAAATTGGCTTGGTTTACCTATTTGTCCAAATCAACATGGTTAAGTTCGACAAAGTTTTATCGCATGGACACGGTATACTGTTATGGTTAATAAAGATGCTATTTTTCGGTAAACATTATGGCATATGACGCTATATATCAGTGCGCAAGCAGTTGCGACGCCAAGGTAGATTATCATGTATATCAAAGATGGTTAATGGTTCCAGGTTGGTTCTCATTCTGTATCCATTCTAATAAAATGTAGACATACTTTCTAAGATAAAAATTCAAAAATCATTTTGCTTTTTGCTATTTGCCAGGTCATAGACTCTGTCACAGTGACACACCACTAGTACGTGTAAAACGTTATTGGGAAAAGGGGTTTTCATTGGTATGCATTATCGTTCTTTATCACATGACGTCGCGTCTGAGAATGTAATAGCGCCGTGTAATAAATTAGATAATCCACTAGTGGATTAAATATGTATTCTTGCATAAATACCTATGCGCATGGCTGTTTGAAGCCATTATCAAATGGACCGAATGCCGTGCTCAAACAGCAAAAAACATGTTCAAATCATGAAATTCGCGTGCTGTTTGAACATGGATTTTGAGTTTTTGATATCACAAGACGGGCCTTGCTTTGTTTACGTTACGTTGAGCGACGTAACGTTATCGCCCTGAACGTAGCGTTTTAGGGTTCTATGATGACGTCAGAGGGTTACTGCATGACAACCATATTGTAAACAACATTCTGAATTGGCCACCATTTTGGTTTGCCTGTCGCATTTGAAGAGTTTATATGGAATTTATATGGAGCTTTTGGGCGTTTTCGTCAAAATTTGCGGTCGGAGTCCTAAGTTATGCAAGAACAACGATCATCCATGGTTATTTCATTGCATTAACATTTGCCGGATCCCTTTAGCCTAGCCGCCTAATGTTCAAACAGCTTCCTCATGACCCGGCAAATGTTAATGCATGAAAAACCATGGTTGATCCCTATAAACTGTTAGGTACGCCCCGTAACGTTGCATTTACGACGTCGCGTTTACTTTTGGCGGAATACTGACACTTTTGTGAAACAATCGTGAATAAAATGCGTTTTAAATGTCATATGATAAATAGAATATTGAATTTATTAAACTCGTCGAGGAAAAGGGTTAAAATGCTCGGCAAAGCCTCGCATTTTATCCCTTTACCTAAACTCGTTTAATAAATTAAATAATACATGAGCACTCATGTAAGATCCTCTATTAATTCTTCTCAGATATAAATGCACAGTCGGACTTCTGTGATGGTCCATTGATTGAGGTAGTTACCTTCAGGTGGCACAACTATTTTAATATTAGCATCTAGAGTGATAATTTAAGCCCATAGAATCGATTTAATCTCCCCAGTGGTTCCTACTACTGAACTTCGTAAGGCAGTGATTCTAATGTTGTTTGTCTATGTAAAAAAAATCGATTTTAGAAGGTAACTGGTATCCACTGCATGAATGTTATGATATTTTCCCAGTCTATGCGGAACATACTGTGGTACAGTGTTCCACAAACACAGATGAAGCTAGCCGAGTCATTGACATGACATATCTTTTCTTGTTAATACCATGTTAATGGTTAATTGTTCTCACTGAGTAGAAGTGGCGGCAATGATCGGGAATCAATACAATTAACACAACTCCCATCAGAGACACCAAGGGGAAAGAAACACAGACATGAAGTAACTAGGCCCTAGAAACATATATTGCGGAAAGCCAAAAGGACAGTTACTTTCCAACAAAATGGTCAACTGACTATCCAAAACAAAAAAAAATATCAGCGATCCACACACTCAAAGACAAACCATAACAAAAATAAACCGCGACAGAAGGACCGCATTGGAATGGTCAGTGAATTCCACTGGCCGGGGTGCTGGGGGATGCTTAAATCGATTTTACGCGGCCGCAATCCCCGCCCACACTTCGGTCGCGATTTAGACAAATAATTTGTTCAGTCCGCACAAAGGCCTCCTTACACATCAGTGGAACATCTCCGAGAACAAAAGAAAATCAAACAACTACAGCGATGAAACAACGGTGAGGACTCGACAGCAAGAAACCACTGAAATGCTGCAGCAAAAGAAAAACAACAGTTAGACTCCGATGGGCCCGACCAGAGTCAGAGCCTCAGGCACAAACCAATATTACATAAAATTAATTCTCCCTTATTCACAGTAAGCCTTTACGTTGGAACCGTCATAGAATCTGAGGCCTGAACCACCGGCGTGCAATTAAAGAGGGACACTGATTGGTTTAACTGTCAAACATGCAGTCTGTGGTATAACGTTTATGTGATACCCAAAATTTTTATATCGAATAATAATTTTAAGAAATTGCGTGCTGAAGTCATTCCAAGTTTATATTTTTCTGAATTTACATACTAAGTCACCATATAATTCGGGTTTCGATAGACCTTGTTGCAGATCTGAAGAGATTTAAATCCAACATTGAATTTTGAAATTAAATCGGAATGATGTCTATACAATTTTGAAAAGGTTTGCGTACTTTATGATACCGATAACAGTGATTGAGAAGTTTAGCAGTTAACAATTTATTACGAGTGTTGAAGTATAAACACCATAGGATGCCGCACGAGGAAAATCACCATCCCATAAAGTAAAATAAACAATCCTAAAAACAAAACCATCGCGTTTATCAAAAATTTTGCAGGAGACAAACACATCTACAATAGATAGATGTAAATCCAAAAACGGGTTCTCGGTATCGGGGGAGGGGGGATGGCAATTGTGACTGATCAAATCATCGAAACAGGTTTTGTCAATATTTAATAAATAGAAGTGAAGGCAAAGATCAGGAATCGATACAATTCATACACAGCTCCTATCAGAGACACCAAAGGGAAAGAAACATAAACATTTGATAGCCGAGGTACCCCTTTCGGGGTTTCCCGCATGCAATGGGTAAATGTTTTCTTTCTTACTACCGATACTGCGATCGGTCACATTTGTACATTACATACAATGCAGGTTTGCAGGATGAAAAATATAAGTGAAAGCAATAATTAGGAATCGATACATTTAACCCAGAGTTCCCATCAGAATCACCAAAGGGAAAAAAACACAAACATGAAACAACTAGACCCTAATGGAAAAGCCAAAAGGACAGTTACTTTCCCACAAAATGGCCAATTGGCTAACCAAAACAAAATGATATAAACGATACACACACTCATAGACAAACCATAACAAAAATAAACCACGACAGAAAAAACGCCTTAGAACGGTTAGTAAAAAAATTCGACTGGGGGGCTTAAATCGAGTTTACGTGGCCAAAATCCTTCTGCACAGTAATCATGTAATTGCGGTAGGGATCTTTAACCTGCCTAGCGGATGGTTCTCTCTGCACAGGGGGCTCCAGTTAACGACCCGAACGGAAGGACGGTGCACTTGTGGCATTTATCCCTGCAAATGATGCCAGTGGAGCATGTTCGGACGTCGCAATTTTATTATCGCTACCGGGAATCGAACCCTGGACCTCTAGCGTCAATGGCCAGTGCACTAACCACTGAGCTACCAACTCCACGCTCGAAGTACCTGAAGTATATCTACTCATTTTATGTACTGGACTTTTCAATTCACGGACTAGTAAACGTGAGGTGTTCTTCAGGACCTTATTGTGAAGATAAACACACGGTTTTGGAAGATTTATATCCCGATGTTGAAAAAAAGGATGGGCTGCATGATGCTTCCGCGCAGAGCTGAAACCGACCGCACACGAGTACTGGTAAACCGCTTAGAGGATCTAAGCTTGCCCAGGTAAAGTGGTGCGAGTCGGCCCGGCCCGTCCATGCTTATAAACTCTATTGGTTTCATTAGGCGGCAGGGCTTGAGCTTCCATTTAATCTCAATGTCGGGTAAAAGTCCCACAAAATTGGAAGCAACGTCTCCAAAATGACCTTTACAGTGTTGACGTGGACGTTAAATCTCAAATCAAACAACCAAACTATCCTGCTGACTGTACCTGACTAATTCACGGTTTCACGCCTACAGTTTCACTCACTGAAGATCCCTCAAGAAGTGCCACAATGACATCATAGCTAGAGGAAAAGTAAACAAATCTATTACGATAATAAAGAAATTATAACAAGAAAACATTTTTGATTGTGTTGGTAAATTATAACACAATATACTTTCGAACATAAGTTAGGTATCACCTCCGGTTAGAATCAATATTTAATGTCCGGGAATTGCTACTATCGGGCACACAAACAAAGTATTATTGCTTTAAATTGATTTTTTGTATCAAACATAGATGCGCAGCTCCAATTTAAATAATAAATTGCCAGGAAACTTTCTGTAAGAAAATCCAATATGGTTTCAATGGGAATCTTGGTTTCGGTAAGACGAACTTTCTTGATTTCCTTAAAAATCAAATGATTTTAATTTTATCTTCCTTTAGTTTGCTTACTTTATGTCCTGGTGAATCTATACACGGAATTTAGTTATATACTACTCAAAGTTTGATAGCGATCACTTTTTAAATGCAAAATAATTTTGGATAAATTAATCAGTTGAATCCAAATTTGATACAAAACGATAGAAAACCTATCCTTCACAAAGTCTAGTGATTAATTTTGTTAACTAGCACTGCATTCAAGCGTGACAACAACAACCGTCTTGGCACCCACAAAATTTGCCGTAACACAAATGGATTTGGACAATTGACTTTCACAAATTTCCAAATGTGTTTAGACAAACGTGCCTAATAACGTGTATGGCGTCCACGGGCATCAATTACAGCATGACATCGCTTGCGCATGCTTGTAATCAGAGTCTGTATCCGGTTCTGTAGAATCAGCTTCCATTCAGCAATCGATGCATCATTGAGCCTCTGTAAAGTCCTCGGCTACACAGGTCGGTCTGAAACAGCTTGCTATAGCATGTCCCACGCATGCTCAGTCGGATTTAAATCAAGTGATCGAACAAGCCAGTCCATACGAACGATTGTCTTACGTTCCAGATAAGCATCAATGACATGGGCACGGTGAGGACGGGCATTATCGTCCACCAGAATAAAGTCCCGGCCAACAGCACCGGTATATGGTCTCAAAAACTGATCAAGAATCTCATAACACTACCTCACTTCCGTTAACGCTCCGTATTCAACGACGTACAAGTCAGTTTTACCGTTCACGCTTATCCTAGCCCAAACCTTGACTGATCCCATTCCATAGCGATCATGCTCTGCCACATTCAAATAAAAATCAAAAATGAGTTCCTTTAAGTACAATGAAAATATTCATAAGAAAGTAGATGGGTCATACTACGTAGTTTCGGCTAATAAAGCCTCATCAGTGATCTCATCAAGTCATCGAATCGCTCTTTAGACATTCGCCACACTATTTGACGTTTATCAGTGACGTCTAGACAGAATCTGAACGAATCAGTAAACAGTACTGGCGTCCAGTTACGAATCGCCCACCTGACGTTAGTTCTGGCAAAGTCCAATTTGTCTAAAATGTGCTGTTTCGTCAACGGAACACGTACAACGGGCATCCTGGCATTAAGTCCGAACTCATAGTGCCTGTTTCTGACAGTTTGTGTAGAAATTCGTACTTCAGTTCCGTTCCTAAACTCGATATTCAAACGCGTAGCGGTCAGGAACCATTTGCGTCGAGACTGAATCAACAAAAATCGATCCTGACGTTGAGTTCTAGCCCTTTCTCGACCCCGTCGTGTTTGTGTGAAAGATTTCCGTGGGAAAGATGCCGACCCCACATTCGGGAAACCACGCTCTGAGACACATTCAGAATCCCAGCAACAAGGCGTTGAGAGACACCTATTTCCAATATTCCGACGCCACGGTTAATTTCTTCGGGACTCAGACGGTTTCGTAACTGTCCCTTGGCACTTTAGTGTTTCCCAATCTAATGAAATCCTTTACGCTTAGTAAAAGAACACTGAAAAGTTCGATTTTTCTGTTGGAGTGCAGTGTTACGCCAGATTTTTGGGGTGCATGAATTCATTTGCGAAGTGTGAAAAATGTGCACTTTCAAACATGAGTTTCTGCTTAAGATATTTATTAATATACAGAGTAAACATTCTTATTGAAATTTTAAAATTCCATAGCAAAATTTGGTGTATAAAAAGTGACCCCAATCAAACTTTGAGTAGTATATCATTGCATTCGGAAGGAAAGAACTCATTACAGATAGAAAATAGAAGTCTCCGTTTTCGTAAACAACAATGTAGGTTTCAAGAACACTTAAGCCTTCTCGCGTGAACAAAAGCAGTACTCGAGAATATAACGCTTGACCTCGAAGCCTTACAATTAATTATTCGCGTTATTACATTATTAATGAAAAAGCGATTGACGAACCTTTGTCCACATTAATTTAGCTTCTATTGAAAATTGATAAGACGTTTTGACTTCGAACTTAATGATTTAATTGAATGGGCTTTTCACAGAGAAGATTCTCTCTATCTTGCATGTAATGTCAGAAATGCATTTTTCACTTCTAAAGAGCATAAGAATTATACACTTTGGTCATGTCAGAAAGTGTGTGATGCCCTCACCTTTCTACTTGACAATATTTATATTAGATTCGGTACTAAGTTATTTAGACAAATTGTGGGTATTCCGATGGGTACTAATTGCGCACCTCTTGTGGCTGATCTGTTCTTGTATTGTTATGAAAGAGACTTTATTTTGTCGCTTTCCATTGATAACCAATCTGAAATTATTGAAGCTTTTAGCTCTACTTCTAGATATTTAAATGATTTATTAAATATTGATAATACCTATTTTGATGGTTTGATCAGTCAGATTTACCCCCTAGAACTTCAGTTAAATAAAGCAAATTCTTCTGATACCGAGGCCCCGTTTTTGGATTTACATCTATCTATTGTAGATGGATTTGTTTCGTGCAAAATTTATGATAAACGCGATGACTTTGATTTTGAGATTGTAAATTTTCCTTTTTTGGATGGTGATGTTCCTCGTGCGCCATCCTATGGCGTTTATATTTCGCAATTAATTCGATTTGCTAGAGTGTGTAGTCATGTAACTGACTTCAACACTCGTAATAAATTATTAACGGCTAAACTCCTTAATCAGGGTTATCGGTACCATAAACTACGCAAAGCCTTTTCAAAATTTTATAGACGCCATTCTGATTTAATTTCAAAATTCAATATTGGACTTAAATCTCTTCTGCAACAAGGTCTATCGGAACCCGAATTTTATGGTGACTTAGTATATAAATTCAGAAAAATATATAACCGCAATGACTTCAGCACCCAATTTCGTAAAATCATTCTTCGATATAAAAAGATTGGGTACAACATGGATATTATACGACAGACTGCATGCATGGTAGTTAACCCAATCACGGTTGGCAACTTTGCTTCCCTCTTTCATTGCACGCCGGTGGGTCAGGCCTCAGATTCTATGACGGCTCCAACGTAAAGGCTTATTGAAAATTAAAGAGATAATGTTGGTTGGTGCCTGATGCTCTGTCTCTGGTCGGGCTCATCGGAGTCTAACTGTTGGTTTTCTTTTGCTCCAGCATTTCAGTGGTTTCTTGCTGTCGAGTCCTCACCGTTGTCTCACCTCTGTGGTTCTTTGATTTCTGTGTTCACGGAGATGTTGCACTGATGAGTTAGGAGGCCTTCATGCGGACTGAACAAATTATTTGTCTAAATCGCGACGGAAGTAAGGGCGAGGATTGTGGCCACGTAAAATCGATTTAAGCCCCCCAGTGGAAATCTTCCACTGACCGTTCCAAGGCGGCTCTTCCGTAGCGATTTATTTATGTTGTTGTTTGTTACTTACTGTGTGTATCACTTGTGTCTTTTAATTTTGGATGGCCATATGGCCATTTTGTGGGAAAGTAACTGTCCATATGGCCTTCCTTTGTTTAGGTTTCCATTATGGTCTGGTCGCTTAATATTTGTATTTCTTTCCCTTTGGTGTCTTTTATGGATGGAGTAAGTTAATTGTATCAATTCCTGATCTTTGTTTTACTTCTACTTTGACAACCTAGAATCATGTACGAACATTGTATTATATGGCATTATAATGTGAAATTTGAACTGAAAATGTAATAACGCCAAGTATTAAATTCGATAGTTCACAAGTGGATTAAATATGCAAAGATTGATATCCCCTGTAATGTTATACGTATAATGTTCAAAACGACGTCGCGTATACTAACCATTACGAAAACACGCCTATACAAATACATTGCAAACTTTATCGCCGAAAAAATGAACATTTTGAGATGAAAAATTATGATATTTTTCTTATTTCTGCTCAAAATATAGATTGTTGGTACTCGTTAAAACCGCCTCATCGAGGCGGTTCTTACAAGTACCCACAATCTATATTTTAGAGCAGAATTAAGAAAAATAATGTTTACCCCTGTAAACCCCAGTTTTACTAGATTAAAGTGAGGTTCAAGGGGGTCGAAATTTTATAGGCGTGTTTTCGTGATGGACAGGATATTATCATTTCTGTAAAACGATCGCGAATAAAATGCGTTTTAAATGTCATATGAGGGAGAGAATCTTGCGTTCGTGCTAATGTATTATTGAATTTATTAACTTATTTAGGAAAAAGGGATAGCATGCTCGAAAAACCTCGCATTTTATCCTTTTTCCTCAATTCGTTTAATAAATGCAATGATAAGATCCTCCATTTAAAGAGTAAGAAAACTGAATATTGTTCCGCGTTGGAATATCAAAGGAAACGAGCCTTCGAGTTTTGATTTCACAACGAGGACAATATTCACCAATATTGAATAAACCCTTTCATTATATAGCGTCTTGGTATAGTTCGAAGAAATTGACCTGATACTGGTGAACTCTATCCAATAATTTCATACCCAACTGAATGCATATATTTATCTTCGCCGTTTTCCAAAGATGGCGATACTGTTATACAATACATAGAGGTCGGTAAATGGGCCGCTATTCACGAGATGCCGAAAATTCACGAGAAGTTTACGAAAGCGGACGAATAAGGCGATAGCATTGACTGATTTATTATTTGCATAAAGGTCAGTCTCAGGTCAAATTGTTCGCGTAACTAACTAAACGCTTTGTGCAATTTCAGTAGTTGACGTCTCACCTCATAACGTAAACATGCCTATCCAAATATATTGAAAATTTTACCACCGAAAATGAAAAGTTGCTGATAGAAACTTTCTTATATGTCTGCTCAAAAACGTGGATTTTGGGGAACTCGTTAGAACCGCCTTGGCGATGCGGTTCTACCGATTACCCACAATCTATGTATTTGATTTCTGCTCTAAAACATGGACTGTGGCGAGACGATTCTAACGAGTACACACAATTTAGTTGTTTGAGCAGAAATATGAAAAATAATGTATAACCATGTAAACATGGTAAACCTCAGTATTACCATACATAAGTGTAGTTTCAGGGGGTCAAAATTCTATAGGCATGTGTGTGTGATGTGTTATAAATTCCGATGGTTACCGGATATATGATATATCAAGTTATGTGCTGATATCAAGTGATATCAAGTGATGTCAGATTTTCCTCTGGTTTTATCGTTCAATTCTTATCATTCAATATTTATGGCTACAATTACTTCAACACACACATTAAAAAAATGTTTATGTCCAATACGCGACACGCCGTCGGGATTTGCGAATCTGACGAATTTATTTTGGATATGAAATTGCAGTTGAACAACTGCTACGCCGCATGAGACATTTTTGAGAAATCGCGAACGGATTGCATTGTAAATGAGGCTTTGGGTGGAATATTACTTTAGCCATAAGAAAACCTTAGTTTGCTTTACATAACGTTAACGTTAAGTCAGTGAATTGAGTACCCCCTAAACCCCACTTTATATAGAGAAAACTTGGGTTTACGGGGCTACACATTTTTCTTGTTTCTGCTTCAAAATATAGGTTTTGGGTACTCGTCAGAAAATGAGGCGGTTCTAACGAGCACCCACAATCTATGTTTGCAGTATAAATAAGAAAAATATCACAGATTTTCATCAGAAAAGTAACCATTTTGGAAATGTGATAAAATGCACTATGTCGCACGGGTGGGTTATCGTAATGTGCGAGCAACAAAGATTCAGATCAGCCTGCGCATCCGCACATTTTTATCACACCTTTGTGTCATCACGAAAACACGCCTATATAATTTTGACCCCCTTGAACCCCACTTTTATAAAGTTAAACTGGGGTTTCCGGGGGTATACCTTATTTTTCTTATTTCTGCTCTAAAATATAGATTGTGGGTACTCGTTAGAACCGCATCGATGAGGCGGTTCTAACGGGTGCCCACAATCTATATTTTGAGCAGAAATAAGAAAAATATTACAATTTTTCATCTTAAAATTTTCATTTTTTCGGCGATAAAGGTGGCAATGTATTTGTATAGGCGTGTTTGCGTAATGTCACTACAACAATAATACAACTACAACTACAATATAACTTGATTTAAACATATTTATTATTATAGCAGTAACATCATTACAATATGAAACAAGTACATGCATATACAATTGGGGAATAGAATCACAAGTATTTATTTAGGTCCTCTCCCGGAACTTTTTAGTGTAATAATCTTCCTAGTTTACATCACGTGAATAAGTCTGTGAAATGATCACCCCACCTAAACCCAACTTCATATACAGATAACTTGGAGTTTACGTGTGTGTGTGTGGGGGGGGGGGCGTGTGGAGGGGGTATACATTTTTGTTTCTAAATTCTGCCCCAAGGTATAAATGAGGCGGCTCTAAGGAGCACCCGAAACCTATAACTGAAGTATTAATAAGATGAAATATCACGGATTTTTTTTTAGAAAAGTAGCCGTTTCGGAGATTTCAAAAAGTGCACGGGCTAGTTATCGTAATTTTGTAGCTGAGCAGATACATTTCCGTTTAACTTGGTCGTGAACCCACGAAGACAGCTTAAGCTTTTTGTCTATTATATGTGTACTACATGTCTCACATTCTGTCCTTACAAGGGCCTACATTAAACAAGATTGCGTTCAATTTCCGACAAAATACGTCTATAAAAATATTACCCTTTGGCATAGAGAGTAATACATCACAGAGCAGAAACGTATGGAGTGTATATGTTTTTCTATTGGCCAATTAGGACGCATCAGTAACCCTCAAAACCATCAGTAACCGCGCGTCGTGACGTCAACTTGTTTTTTCTGTGAGCGCCGTCGTAAAAATTGTAATAATAATTAAATTAACGTCAAAAATGAAATAAAATTCCAATGAAAAGTTAATGACTGTATAGAATTTTTCACACTCTACGACCATGTGAAATTTGTGTGGTGAATTTTCATTCTTTGAGGAGAAATAAAATACTTTTTGATTATCGCTTCAAGAATGGTTTCAAGAATCACCGCAGAATTCAGTAAGGAGATATCGGTAATTATATAGAACTTAATTGCAGCGACTTCAGCTTGCAAAAGTAAGTTTACATAATATTTAGAAACTTTTCATAGTTTGAGAAAGCTATTAATGTGAGCTAAAAACTGAAATAAATCTAGAGTTTCAAAGAAAACTGCACTGAATCATGATGGCAGAAAATTCTGGTGCAGAAGGGATTTTGGTTCCATCTGTTTGCACTGACGAAAACAGTCTGGAAAATTTTACGCAAAACGTCCTTGAAGCAGTAAATGGAGATAGCTCAGAAGACAGCCTGTCGACCATTGACCCTGAAACGTGCAAATCGGTGACCGAATATGACGACCCATTCGAGGGCACTCTATATAGGACTATATCAGAGGACTCTGACATAGTAGTTCAGTTCGTATCCGGTGTGTTCTTTGATTGTTTTAAAAATAAACTGTTAGCTGATTTTTCAGACAAGATAGAAATAGACGATTCTCAAATATTCAAATGCACAACACACGTGAGAAGTTTGCGGTGTGATATAAAAATGAACAGCGAATATAAAAAGATAGTAGTATCTGGTGTTGGCAGAATAGTATGGAGAAATGATCACTTCCAGAAAGTCGCTAAAGTTTTGTTTAAACAGTATGTGCAAATGTCAGACAATCAGACCTTTGATTTACAACAGGAATCCAGACAAGTAGAAGAAAATGTAACGGAAATTCGCGTGCCGGATATTCAGCCTGCATTCACAAGTACACCGCTAGTGCCAAGATCGGACCGTCAACTGAGTAGCCACGGATTATTTATTCAACAGACGCCTGTATGTACTCCTATAGGGACAATTACAGGTACCCAGCCCATCAACGGTGGACTTATTTATCCGACTTACTTGCTGACTGACCCAATGCGGGAATTGCGACCATCAAATGAACAGTTACTGTACAGTCTACCGATCTCAGAACCCAGTGTGAACTTGCACACATACAGTGACGGGGCATATAGGTTACCATATGAATCAGCTGTACAAACTGCCGTTCCTGAAACAACGAATCTTTGGTCAAATCCGACAGTGTACACACGCGAGCCAGTGGGAGTTCAATCTGACTACGAAATTGCCAATGCCCAGCAGTTAAATATTCAGCAAAAGTCAAGAGTAATTACAGCAGAACGGGCACAAATCTACGACACGGGAGCTAGCTCGCAAGAAATGGTATTTTCACCAGCGACAATAGATAACCAGACCTGCAGAGAGCCAGACCCAAAGAGCAACAACGGATTTTGTATACAGAAAACTGAGTATTTAAATTTGAATACGCCGGAAAGTGTTAATATGAAAACAAAATCGCCGTCTTTCACATGTGAAACGCTATTAATGCATGGGTCACATAATTTTCAGCCACAGACCACAGAAGCTGTCAACCAGCAGGGATTGCTAATTTCAGACAACCAGCCAGGAATAGTTTATCAGCGACCTAAACCAGACGTAGATCATGGTCAGAAGGAACAATTCCGCCAAGAACGGATCAACAGCTAACTGCGAATCAGTAATATATGCCTAGCACAGATAACCTGACAGGAACAGATCAGCAGCAGCGTATGCTAAAACACGTCAATCACCATCCGTCGTACAGACAATCCACCACGATGGCAAATACTGAAATTGAACAGAACAATAGTCAGCCGCACATACTTGGCATGATAATGCGGAAAATTTAAGATCTAGAATCATTAATTCAACATGTTAAGAATTCAATTCTGCTAAACGTCGATTCAAATTTACAAGAAATGAAATCAGTAATAGCAAGTATTGTGGATAAAGTTCCATCAAGAACATATGCCGAGGTAGCCTGCCACCTGACGCCTACAGTTACACGTGGAGAGTCAGAGAGCTTGGACGAAGGTTACTGTAACATCACAATACACAGTACTGGCGGGAATTCCTCTCAAACATTTGTGAAGGAACCTTTTCAGTCAGATAGACAAGAGAACAAACTGTCGACACAAAACAAAATTCCAGTCCGCCTGACAACTAGAGAGGGAACCAGCAACGAAAATCTAAAACAGGGCAATGCTTTAAAGATAAGAACCCCATTAAATACTGGTAAACCGTCTCAAAAGAAGATTTTGTTGATTGGCGATTCCATTTTGAACCCTGGTAATCCGAAAGGGATGATCAAAGACATCCGTAAACATTCCAAAAGTGGTGCTCAGATAAGAAACCTCCTTGAGGAGATAGCCATGTATGACCTGAAATCATTCAAGGCAGTCGTAGTATTCATTGGTGGTAACGAGGCCTCCAACAAAACAGACATTGAACTATTTGAAGAGTATTACGATCAGGTCATCAGTCTAATAAAAACCGGAAATCCTGAGTGCAACGTCTTTCTGTGCAGCATAACACCTCGGGGAGATACGGATGTGACTGACTATAATGCATGTATAGAAAGGATATCAGCTCAACGGAAGGAACATGGTGTCTCTTTAATTAAAAACACAGAAGAATATTTCTATGGAAAAGACGGTCTGCCGATGTTTAGGTATTATTCAGCAGATGGTATTCACCTCTCAAGATCAGGAATAAGGCGTCTACTCCATGCAATTGACGACAAGGTACATATTGTGACTGATTTCGAAGGGTGTGTGTTTACGCCACGTACATCAGGTACGCGGGGTCATGGAGGTCGACGAGTAGAGAAGCCGTCTATGGGACAATTAAAGCGCCCGTCATACAGTTTACCTTCTGGTAGGAAACGAGATCGTCCTAGGGAACCTTACACTAACAGATGGAACGGTTTTAACAACGGGCGACAAAAGCGGGGATGCTTTGGTTGCGGTATGGTTGGACACAAAATAAAGGACTGTTGGAACACCAGATAGGGACTCGGCATTACTGCCAGATCAGATAGAGGCACGCTAATAAATAGTGTTAATTCTTTCTATTGTCTTGAAAACATATGTAGTGATTGCAATGAATTGGACTGTGCCTGTGAAAATTTTTATAGTGATTCTCTAATCAATCATACTGAGGGTCAATGTAGGCATGAGAAACATAAGAGTTCCAGTATATATTTAACAGATACTGAAATAAATAGTAATTCACTTTCGTTAAATGAAACGTCAGAAGATATCAGACACGAAACTTCCATTGACTTAAGGCTTTGTAAAAAAAGGCATGAACATTGTGTTTTTAAATATTCAAGGATTACGTTCTAAATTTTCTGAAGTTCAGGCAATGCTAACATCAACAAAAAAATTCAAATCTGCACGTATTTGGCATGTGTGAAACAAAATTAAATAACAATTGCATGTCAAGCAGTTATAATATCCAAGGTTTTCAAGATGCGTTTCGTAAAGATAATCATACAAATGGTGGCGGCGGCATACTTGTTTACGTTAGGGATCAAATAATGGCTCTACGTAGGGAAGACCTTGAGAGTAATGAAATATCATGCATTTGGCTTGAAATTAGTCCTACTAAAGGAAAGTCCTTTTTACTTGGATTCTTGTACAGAAATCCTGTCGAACGTGCCGAGTGGTTAGACCGTTTTGAATGTTTTTTAGATGGCGTTTGGAAAGAAAGTAAAGAAATCATTTTACTGGGAGATTTTAATAAAGATTTATTAAATCCAAATATAAAAAGAGAATTGTCAATATTTACAGAATCATTAGGGCTAAGACAACTCATTACACAGCCAACAAGGGTAACGAACAATTCTAGCACGCTTATTGACCATATTTATTCAAATCATGAAGATAATATTTCAGAAGTACACGTAAGTCAAATCGGCATCAGTGACCATTTTTCTGTTATCTGCAACAGAAAGTTAAATGCAACTTTTATTAAGAACGCACACAGATCAATAACATATCGATCGTTCAAAAACTTTGACGAAAATAAGTTTTTGATTGATTTGCAAGCAATACCATGGAATGAACTCAGTAGGCTTGACTCTTTAGATGACATACTTTGTGCCTGGTATTCATTTTTCAATGATACGGTCAATAAGCATGCACCAACAAAAACTCATAGAATTAAAAAAGACATACAACCTGACTGGCTAACACCAGATATTCTTGACAGTATGAAAGAAAGAGACAAACTCAAAATACAAGGTCGTTTTGAAGAGTACAAACATACACGGAATCAGGTATCATCAATGATTAATGAATCAAAAAAGGCAACTTATAGAACTAAAATTGAACAAGGAAAAGATGATCCAAAATCAATTTGGAGACTTTTTAAAGAGTTCGGTGCTTCAAATAAAAAGGCCGACAATAACGATATCTTAGGACTTAAGATAAACGAAGAAATGGTTGCAGACAATAATGAGTTAGCCAATAACTTTAACGATTACTTTACAAACATAGCGGCAAGACTCAAGGAGCCTATACAACATAACGAATTTAATAAACTAAATGATTACATTAATTCAAAAATTCCTGCAGACGTAAGTTTTGAGCTCCCTGAAATAAGCGAAAGTTTTGTTTTTAAATTTCTTTCTTCACTTGATATTTCTAAAGCAACGGGGTTAGACGGAGTTGGGCCTAGACCTCTAAAGTTGTCGGCAGGAATAATTACTAAAAGTATAACAATTATTGCTAATAAATGTTTATTGACTGGGGAATTTCCTTCCCTCTGGAAACAAGCTAAGGTCATCCCTCTTCATAAAGGGGGTGCAAAAGATGAAATCAATAATTATAGGCCAATATCTATCCTACCTACATTGTCGAAGTTAATAGAGAAATTCATTCACGTACATTTCATGTCTTTTCTGGATAACTTTGAAATAATACATAGTTCCCAGAGCGGTTTTAGACCTGGTCACTCCACTGAAACGGCTTTGTTATTAATGACGGAACATTGGTTAAAAGCTTTAAACGACGGTAATATAGTAGGGACTGTTATGGTTGACTTCAGAAAAGCTTTTGATCTTGTTGACCATACGTTACTTTTAAAGAAACTAGCAAGCTACAAATGTAATAGTTCTTTTCTGAAATTAATGGAATCATACTTAAGAAACCGTACACAAATTACATCTGTAAATAACAAAATATCAGATCCAGGTCTTGTTACGAGTTGTGTACCTCAAGGGTCCATATTAGGTCCTCTTTTATTTTTAATTTTCATTAATGATTTGCCTTTAGCTTTGTCGCGAAACATTTCCTCTATAGATCTCTATGCTGATGATACTACGATATATGATATGCAAAGTGACCTGCACACATTAAAATTAAATCTGCAAGAAGCTCTTTTTTCCCTTCATATATGGTGTAAACAAAACGGGATGCTTTTAAATACTGAGAAAACTAAAGTTATGATAATAACAACAAGGCAAAAAAGAATACATATAGATGAGAGTATTTTAACTTTATCATATAATGGCACTGAACTAAACTTAACTACTGCTGACAAAATACTTGGTGTTAACATCGATGCTAATCTCACGTGGAATGAACATTTCAACTTTATTTGCAAAAAGATATCCACTTATATTTGGCTGTTGTCCAGGATCCAACACTTCATTAATTATGAACACAGTTATTTTCTATAATGCGTACATTCATCCACATTTCAATTATTGCAATATAATATGGGGTAATTCATCAAATTATAATATGTCAAAAATAGTTAAACTACAGAAACGTGCTTGCAAAATAATCTTAGGCAATGAATACTCAAGTTTCGAAGATGCAAAATCAAGGCTAAGTATCCTTTCTTTCGAGCAAAGTATGTTCGTAAATAAGGCAAAATCATGTTCAAAGTCACGCACAGTCTCTTACCAAAGTATATTTGTGAGTTATTTGAGAAAAAAAGGGATCAATCAAATCAAACAACACTGAGATCTTCTGGTCAAAATTTTAGAATTCCAAAACCTAATATAAATGTTTTCAAAAACAGTATATCATATTCGGGTCCTATTATTTGGAATAGCATACCAACTGAAATTAAGAATTCTTCATCGTATAATGCATTCTCACGAAATTGTATTAGCTGGTTAATTAACTCTTGATGTTGTTGTATATATTGCAACGTGCGTATGCCTCCGCCACCTTGAACTTTTAAATGTCATATTACCATTTTGCATCTACAGTCGAACTTCGATATCTCAAATACATACTGGACCAAGAACTTACTTTGAAAAATAGGTACCCAATAGTACATAATAGAAATGATCTTGGGGCATATTTTCGACTTTCTTTAAAATACACATGTTTTGTGTGTGCTCATTAGAATCGCCTCAAAAAGCAATTCTAATGATGCACACATAACATGCATTTCAAAGTAAACACCAAACAACCCCCACCATAACACAAGTATAGCTGGAGAAATGTAAACAAGGGACCCAAGAGTGAGCTCGAATTAGCCAAAGTAAACTAATTATCTGTACTAGGTTTATCGAAGTTTTACATACGAATGCTTCAATCATTTCTTCTTTTTCCACATTATGTTATCACTTTTGTTAATACCCATGTACTGTTCGTTAAATGTTTTGCATTGTGTTTTAGATAGAGGGCCTTGTGGAAGATTGGTTTTACCAAACGAGTTACCCTCTTTAAATAAAGAAATTACTTACTTACTTACTTACTTACTTACTTACTCAAATATTTTTCAGATTCCAAAGTGGAATAAATGATCCCCAAGGACAAGATAAAATTAACACCACTGTGATGAAGGGAGACATTTTATGGCCGGCACAGATTCCCTTAACACCAGCTGCAGTTACGTTAAATACGGTCTATAAAAGGGCTATACTGAGATGTATGGATTGTACAAGATTTTCTGATTATACATTAGGTGCTTGCTTACGACAGGACGGCGCAGCGCTTCATGTGGTTATATAAAGTATAATTGAATGCAATGATAAGAAATCGATACAATAACCTTACACCTCCCATCCAAGACACGAAGGGGAAAGAAGCACAAACATAAACCATCTTCACCGTGATGAAAACGACACAAGAGGAAAGCCAAAACGGACAGTAACTTTCCCACAAACTGGTCAAACGGCTATCCAAAATAAAAAAAAATATGTTAGCAAAACATACATGCCAATACAAACTGTACCGGAAAATAACCGCGCCAGATGAACCGCCTAGAAACGGTCAGTGAATTAGTATTTCACGCTGAGGGGCTTAAATCCGTTTAAATCGATCATGGCTAAATCTTTTTTCTTGGTTCTGACATGGTTAAACAAATAAGGCAGTCTAGCTCATCAGTGCTTCATATCCGAGACTAAAAAATCAAACGGTTACAGAGATGATACAACGACAATGTCTCGACAGAATGAAATAACTGAAAATGCTGGAGCAACAGACAACCCACAGTTCCCATCGGTGCTTGAAGAAATAGATGTGCTGCATGATGCTTCCATGCAGAGCTGAAACGGGCCGCACACGATTACATGTAAACCGCTTAGAGGATCTAAGCCTGCCCAGGCAAACCGGTGCGAGTCGGCCCGTCCATGCTAAAAATCCCTGTTGGTTTCATTGGACGACATGACTTGAGATGTCATTTCATCTCGATGTCGGGTAAAACCCCCACAAAATGGAAGCAACGCCTCAAAAATGACCTATACAGTGTTGACGGGGACGCTAAACCTCAAATCAAACAAACAGACAAAACAACCCACAGCTAGACTCAGTTGGGCCCAACCAGAGAATCAGGTACCAACCAAAATTAAGGTAAGTCGTTACGCTGGAACCGTCATAGAATCGGAGGCCTGACTCGACGGCGTGCAATTACAGAGGGAAGCAAAGTTATCAACCGTGATTAGGTTGACTTCCATGCAAACAGTCTGTCGTATAACATTTATGTTGCACCCAATCTTTTTATCGAAGTATGATATTTCGAAAGTTTGTACTGAAATCATTACAAACATATTTTTGCTGAATTTTTATTCTAAGTCGTCATAACAAATAAGGTTCCGATAGGCTTTGTTGAAGAAGTGATTTAAGCCCAACATTGAATTTTTAAACTTAATCGAAATGACGTCTATAAAACCTAGCAAGGGCTATTCATGTTGTATAGGTATTGGTTTGTGATGAACATCATGTCAGCACGTCCATATAACGAACACCCCTCTATATCCGAGTTTATATAGTGAAAACCGGGGCTTACAGGGGTATACATTATTTATCTTATTTCTGCTCCAAGACATAGGTTGTGGGTACTCGTTAGAACCACCTCAATGAGGCGGTTCTAACGAGCACCAAGACATAGGTTGTGGGTACTCGTTAGAACCGCCTCAATGAGGCGGTTCTAACGAGCACCCACAACCTATGTTTGATGTATGAATAAGAACAATATTACACATTATCATCAGAAATGTAACCATTTTCGAGATAGGAAATAATGCTCTATGATACACGTGTGTGTTACAGAACCTTGTCACAAGAAAACGTGTATTTTGGGATTACAACTAGGCAGGACACAATTCGGCCTGCTCAGCTAAAATACCAGCAAGAATCTTGAAGTACGTATATTCCATTACGAGAACACACCAGACCGACATAGCGCATTTTTGTCACTTCTCTACAATGGCTACTTTTCTGATAAAAACCCGTTTTATTTTTCTTATTTATGCTGCAAACACAGGTTGCGTATGCTAATGAGAACCGCCTCATTTAGGCGTTTATAACGAGTACCTTAAACCTATTTTTGGAGCAGAAATAGGAAAAATAATGTATACCCCTGTAAATCCCTGTTTTCTCTATATAAAATGGGGAGGCTTTCATGCGGACTGAACAAATAATTTGTCTAAATCGCGACGAAAGTAAGGGCGATATTTTTTTAGCCAGGTAAACTCTATTTAAGCCCCCCCCCCCCATTGAATTCGTTCCCGCTGACCGTTCCAAGGCGGCTCTTCTGTCGTGGTTTATGTGTGTTATGGTTTGTCTTTGGGTGTTTGTGTTGCTTATATTATTTTATTATGTATAGCCCATTGGCCATTGAGTGGGAAAGTAACTGTCCGTTTGGCTTCCGCTGTTGATGTTTCCATTGGGGCCCGTTGTTTCATGTTTGTGTTTCTTTCCCGTTGGTGTCTCTGACGGGAGCTGTGGGTTGATTCATTGCCGCCACTTCTAGTTAGAGGTGTTCGTGTCACGGACATGTTCACGTGAAACAGTTGTTTATCGTCTGTTGTCAGGTCAATAATATTCAGTGAAATTCCGCTATAAAAAATAGAAGTGAAGGCAATGATCAGGAATCGATACAATTAACCCACAGCTCCCATCAGAGACCCCAAAGGGAAAGAAACCCTAATATTAATGGAAACATCAATAGCGGAAAGCCAAAAGGACAGTTACTTTCCCACAAAATGGCCAATTGTCTATCCAAAACAAAATAATATAAGCGATACAAACACTCAAAGACAAACCATAACAAAAAATAAACCGCGACAGTTTGTTTTGTTTGTTTGATTTGAGGTTAAATGTCCCCGTCAACACTGTAAAGGTCATTTTTGAGACGTTGCTTCCAATTTTGTGGGACTTTTACCCAACATTGAGATGAAATTACAACTCAAGCCCTGTCGCCCAATGAAACAAATAGGGTTTATAAGCATGGACGGTCCGACTCATGCGCACCGCTTTGCCTTGGCAGGCTTAGATTCTCTAAGCGGTTTACCAGTACTCGTGTGCGGGTCGGATTCAGCTCTGCGTGGAAGCATCATGCAGCCCATATATTTCTTCAAGCCCCGATGGGCGGGGGCCGAAACCGCGACAGAAGAACCGCCTTGGATCGGTCAGTGAAACGAATTCCACTGGGGTGGGGGGGGGGGGGTTGCTTGAATCGATTTTACGTGGCCACAATCAGACCGACTAAAATTAAGAGAAATTATACTTTTAAAAGCATGTTTAGAATGTTTCAAGTACATTTTCTTTGCTCTGTAACCGGTGAGCTCTAGTGACATACCACCGTTGGGACTGTTCAAATATGGTCTTAAATTCCACTTTTGAACCGTCCCAAGGCAGGTCTCAATACAGGAATTTTAACGTATTTGGTTATTGTTAAAAGGAAGTCAATATTTATGGCTTCCAGTTGTTCAGTCCTGAAATGAAAGTACCCTCATTGTAACACGTGTAATAGTCTGGTCCATAAAGCTTGAGGTTTGAAGTTTATTCTTGTTTACTTGCTCTTTGCTTCTAAAGGTAGTCTTTATAACTCTATTAGCTTACAACAATGCTATGATTTAGTTTTCTGTCTCTCTAGTAGTTGGCAATGGAACACTCCTCGCATATCTTCAGTTTAAATCCATCACAAACAGATTTATGCCCACTTTATTTCAGTCGCGGCAAGCAACTATGTGTTTACAAACATGCGCACTGAACGATGACTCAGATCAACCTGCTCATTCGCACAGTCTGAATAGAGTATTCGCTGTACACTATGGGTGTTGCGTTTCGTCTCAACAGAGTGCTCGTTCCCGATCTCAGGTTTTGATCAGCGCGGCTAGTCTTGTCCTTTCATTCTAAAACAGGTTATAACCAGTTTCCTGTGTTTCCTTTTGTGGATATTCAAATGCTCTCATGGAGCCATAAACCAATCAAAACCAATTAAAGTTAACATGCTAACAGACTATTAAGTCTGCTAATACATGTATCAGTCTAAACCATAAGTGCCCATTGTCATCTCCGTGTTAGTTCATTTTCGGATGAAAATTAACCCTTGTCTTGCTGAATATTCATTTAAGCCACACCCATATCTGTCTATCAACCAATCAAATTACTTGATGTAATTTATATCTACAAATTCATAAACTGAATGCTAAACAGTGTAGATCCTGATCAGATGGCTTCTTCAGAAGCCATCTGATCTGGATCTACACTGTTTCCAAAGATAGGGGTTGTTGCGAACAGCAAGATAAGGGTTAATATCAATTTCCTCATATAAATTTCAGTTGCTAATGAAAACCGTTCATTTGGGCGGTTCTAACGAGTACCCATAGTTTATGCTTTCACGGAAAGAAGGCATGTAAACGTTTAAGATGGGTCAAGAACAATGTAGGTGAACCTCGATGGGGTTCATAAAACTTTGTTCGTGCGCATTTGTTGTGAATATTTCGATGAACGTTAAACAAATGAACATAAGTAGTTATATTCATATCATTTGCCTTCCACTTTGACGAAAAAATGTAAATCAGCAATTGCACAATTTTCATACTGAAGGCGGAATAATGTCGTTTGATCATGATACGTTGTGTGAGCCAATGTACGCCCATAAACCCCACTTTATTTAGGGAAACTTGGGGTTTACGGGAGTATACATTATTGTGTATTTTTACTCCAAGAATAGGTTTTTGGAACTCGTTAGAACCGTTTTAATGAGAACCCACAATTTATGTTTGCAGTTTAAATATGAAAAATATCACGGATTTTCATCAGAAAAGTAGCCATTTTGAATTACGATAACACACCCGGGTGGCAAAGTGCATTTTTTCACTTACCCAGAATGGCTACTTTTCTGATGAAAATCCATGATATTTTTCTAATTTATAGTGCAAACATAGGTTGTTGGTGCTCGTTGAACCGCCTCATTGAGGCGGTTCTTACGAGTACCCACAACCAATGTCTTGGAGTAGATTAAGAAAAAATAAGGTATACCCCCGTAAACCCCAGTTTTCTCTGCATAAAATGGGGTATAGGGGGATGTCCATTTCACGGACTTGATCACGTGATGGGAGATGTAAAAATCCACTTTATCGCATGGAAGTGTTATCGTAATGTTCTCAACAGTTAACTTTTGTTGTTGTTGTTGTTTTTGGTTTTTGTTTGTAATATTTGAGCACGGAAGGGAAAATACAGAAGCTCTATATAGTTTATCAACGACCTTTCAAGCATGACAAGACTATTTCCATGTTTTAGGGGAAGCAGGTTTCGGATTACGTATTTTCACAGTATTTTAAAATTATAAATAAGTTGTTTTGACAATGCCAGTATGTAGAAGTCGTGGCGAAGTGGTTAATATGATGCAGTACGATCATCAGTAAAACTTAATCCCCAAATATAAAATCCCAACTGATGGCGATTTACCTAAAGCGCGGACTAGTCCAAAATTAAAAGTGCAGTCACGTCTCACTGCGTTTTGAAAGACTATAGTACTATTAACCCCAGTTCTCTAAATAAACACAAGCCTTCCGTGTGTATGTGTGTAAGGGTGTTATTTCATTCATTTTTCTCTTTCTCCCCTTCCACCTCTTGGTTGCGTCTCTTTTCTCTCTTTCTCTTGGGGACGACACAAAATGACCTACAAGTATTGGCTTGTCGTCAAACCTAAACATAATCAATCAGTTTATGTGTTTACACAAAGACCGTTCTGTTCGCACTTGCGATCAACAAAGGTTCAGATCAGCCTGTACCTCCGCTGGTACAATAACTCAAGTTCCTATGTACAAAATTTCATGACTCTTGCTTGTCTGTGCAATTCTGAAGCCTGGTTTGTATGTTACCTGGCCCCGAGGTTAGAAATAGAGGATCTTACATGAGTGTTCATGTATTATTGAATTTATTAAACGAGTTGAGGAAAAGGGATAAAATGCGAGGCTTTGCCGAGCATTTTATCCCTTTTCCTCAACGAGTTTAATAAATTCAAGAACACATGAGCACGAATGCAATATCCTATTTATCATATGACATTTAAAACGCATTTTATCCACGATTGTTTACAAAAGTATCAATATTCCGCCGTTAGTAAACGCGACGTCAATAAGGACGTCATACATGTAACGTTACTGGACGTATCTAGCTAATTTGCATATTCAATCCACTAGTGGATTATCGAAAATAATACATGGCGCTATTACACTCACGACGCGTCGTCATATGATAAAACATGTGTCATGCTCAACTCAGCTGAGCATAAAATTTTTTAAGCTCATAACAATTATTTAAATACAAACAAATCAGGCTATTTTCAGGCTCGGATCAGCACATAATGTCATTTATCCTGTTCATAAATTTTAAAATGCCAACATCCGTTGGCATTTTAAAATTTATGAGCAGAATAAATTTCATGCTCAAGAGAGTTGAGCATGAAAAGGTTGTATCACCTCGTGGCCTGGAAACGGCCGATAGTTTATTAATCGACACAAAGTGATAAAGCGTAGTGGCTTTTCAATGCTGAAGTCCACGTGATTATCAATGACTGGTCTGAAATCCAGGTAACGGTTATTTATAGAAAATAACCGCGCTATTCTTATCGTCATGAGGTCAGAGTGTTGCGTAAGAGTGTTAACTATAGTTTGTTTGTTCGTTTGATTTGAGGTTTAACGTCCCCGTCAACACTATAAAGGTCATTGTGGAGACGTTGCTTCCAATTTTGTTGAACTTTTACCCGACATTGAGATGCAATGATATCTCAAGCCCTGCCGACCAATGAAACTAATAGGATTTATAAGCATGGACGGGCCGGCTCGCATCGCATTGCCTGGGCAAGCTTAGATCCTCTAAGCCGTTTACCAGTACTCGTGTGCGGGTCGGTTTAAGCTCTGCGTGGAAGCATCATGCAGCCAATCTATTTCTTCAAGCCCCGATGGGCGGGGCTACGTTTTATCTATAGAATATGGACTGGACTCATGAGTTTGGCTTGGTAAACAGTTTGGACCGAGATCAAACGCCGCAGAACGCGGCGTCTTATCAGAGTCGACACGGTTGTTAATCAAGGACAGACGCCACAGAACGCGCGTCCGATCACGGTCTGCACGTCTGCGAACAGTACAAACCAAATGACCAACCTGTGCTTTAGTGCTTTGAATTTTTTCTACGTCGTTTAAAGGCCGTCGAATATTCTTCATATTCTCATAATTATGATTCTGAGTGTTTATGCTACAGTTTGAAATTAAAACGTCATCATTGATTTTTGTTTATGTTGCAAATACTTAAATAAATAGAGATTTATTGCCTCGTGTCACGTTATCGTCTATTCGAAACGTTATCAAAATAGGAGGTTTTGAACATCACGGAAACTCGCCGGTATAATTTTGCATGTCGAACTTTAACGGACATCCAGGTAACTGCTGTTGGTTAAAGTTAATACATAGATTTATATAGGAACTTGATAAGTATTGCCCCATAAAATAAAAACTTTTCGGAATATCTTTTCTGTGCAAGCGGCTCTTGATTTTACATCCTTTTTCGAATATGCACATATATTTTTAATGCAATTTTTGAACAACTTTTTAGTCCTTTTTACATATATTTGGAAGCACCCTCTAAATGTATAGAATATAAAGTAAAACTACTGAATACAGCGACAAAAACTGATGAACTTATTTTCATAACGTTTTTGTAAATTGTTTTTTCTTTTCTGTGCCAGCGGGAGTAAAATTGCAAATTTATTGTGAACACATCCATGTAAATTTTGTGAAATAAAAATAAAAATAATTTGGTCCTTTTTGAAAATGAAATACACTACCCCCTTTTTTCTATTTCCAGTTTACCTTAGCAATCAGCGGGCAGCGGTTGTCACCACGGTAAACACTAACAAAGGCTATGTTACGCCTTCGATGTACTAATTGATACATTTGACAATTTGTAATTAATATATCATTATGTACATTATTCTTTATTCAGTCTTTTTTTTTTTTTTTTTTTTGTCGACTCGCACCGCTTTTCCTGGGCAGGCTTAGATCCTCTAAGCGTTTTACCCGTACTCGTGTGACGGTCGGATTCAGCTCTGCGTGGAAGCATCATGCAGCCTATCTATTTTCTATTTCTTCAAGCTCCGAAGGGCGGGGGGGGGGGGGGGTTGGGGGTGGGGGGCAGGGCGAAGTAGTTACATTATAACACTTTCTCTACTTTCGTGAATTAGAAGTGACTTTAAAATACCAATAAAGCGGTCCTCAGACTTCATACTGATGCCTCAAAATCGTTCGGATGTCACCTAGGTAACCATGAGGCCTTGGGGAGATAACCATTTATTTTATGTGTTGTACGCGTTAGTTCCCTTGATTATCAGCAAAAATAGCAGTCATGTCCGTATAAGTCCGGTATGTTTACAGGAAGCAAAAGGTCGAAATAAAAAATATAGAGAGCACTTAACCCATATATGCATAGCGGCCCTTTTTTTTGGGGGGGGGGACATTGGCAAATAGTTTAGAAAGCGGCGTCTAATCAGGGTCTACACTGTTTGCTGAAAATATACATTCAATTTTTGTGAAACTTAGTGCTTAAAAGACAAACTTGGCACCACTATTATAGGAAATGGACCATTCGCAACCTTCTTAATTGTGATACATGGGTTAAAGGACGGGATGTTATGTAAAGCTTACAATGAATAAAATCTACGCTGATATTCCCGCGTTTTGCGGCGTCTGATCTGGGCCTGCACTGTTTGCCAGGGTACCCGTTTTGGGGTTTCTTGTGCTAAATGGGTTAAATTTAGATAGGATTTGTCCGAAAGCATTATGGTACATAAGCATTGCACTGCGTTATCTGAGCTGGTTCTGGTTCTGCACTGTATGCTTTGCATATATTTAAATCTCTAATGCTTTTTTTTTTAAAGTAAGCTGAATAATCACACATGTTGTGATAAACACGGTATAATAGCGATAAGTGTAATTCACGGCGTAAAAGAGATTAAATGACTGAGCTGTGACATACGAAATGAGACACATTTTAGCATGTGCACTCTGCAAAGATTCCAGTGTGTTTTGCTTTCCCGTCCACACAAAGAGAAAATCTAGAACACCAGGGATCCGTTTATTGCTAAACGATGACTGATGAGACTGTGCGTATGGGCGGACTGACTTGAGTCTTCGCCAGGTACAATTGCTCACAGAACCCTTTTTACTTGGCGCAGCTCGAATGTGTTTCTCCGTAAAGTTAAAGAATATCCCTTGGTTTCAGTATGTGTACGTGACAGTTGAAAAATCTCACATAATACATCAAACCTCCATATTTACAACGTTAAATCCACGGAAGGAAAGACCCTCACTTTTGCTCGCATAGTAGATTGTCGCATTTTGGCCTCATAAACATAAATTTTGTTTATTCGCTTGAACCGCTGGAGAACGGCTTTGGAATATCAGGCGTTTTTGCTCTGGCTACTCCGGATTTTGCTCACCTGATTAACGATCGGCTCGATATTATTTACCATTTAAGCATAATAAAGCGGCTATCGAGATGATTCTAATAATTATACATAGTCGGTGGTTTGAAATAATAATAATAATAAAAAAACACGAGGGGAAAAAAAACGAGGCTGAAAATATAAATTGCGACTCCAGTTCAGAAGCGCCTTTTTGACGCGGTTCTAACTAGTGGCAGTTGTTTGGGGAAACAAAACATTATCTGTTTTTCATAACAAGTACCCATAATCTCTTTGTATTTGTGAAACACGCACCTGTCTTTTTCTCTTAAAACTAGGTTGCAAGTGAAGGTCAAGGCCTTTTATGTATGAGTAGAAGGCCCTTTTTACATGGAACCTGCATGCCAAATCTGAAGGCTTTATCTCAAAAAGGTTCAAAAGTTATGACCAAAGTCATTTATGTCTTTAACGTACGTGAATTACAACGGGGGCTTCCGCATTTTCTTTTCGTTATGGCCAAATGCATAACATTAGTCACAAAGCGAAGGCTGTGTTCAGGCTGCGCGTACGCGCAGGCTCGGAACAGTATAGCTGGTCGTATGGGCTCGAACATACCTTTCGCTTGGCGTGACACACCTGATATCTCGTCCTGTGTAAACCATTTAGACCCAGACCTAACATGGGCCGCGGTACGTTTATTATGTACACGTGTAAGAGAAACTACCCTAACACGAGCTGCTGCACGGTTTCACTGCCCAGTCAACACTATTTATGCCATATCGAGCTTGTTGGCTTACCTATCCACATTTTCCCAGGACAAGCCTAGACGTAAGCGGTTAACTAGTACAGTGCAAATTCTACCGCCAGAAACTGACAACTGTCCTTCTTGAATCAGCGGAAAGGAGAAAATAACCATTTAAAAGATTTCATTACCAATATCCACGAAAGAATAGTGCCCATCTTGACAGTTATTGAACACGCGTCCTCCTGATTTAGGCATATGGTCAAACTGGTCTGATTATTTGCTTCAGATGCGTACTCTTTTGTTGTACTGTGGATTTTGCCATGCCCAGGCTCATTAAGGAATTTTCTAGTATGGCATCATATTTTACACTGTATTTTTGTAAACGAATACGTCAGACGAGGAATAATGACGTCAAATATATATATATAGATTTCTTTTTTTTTTTTTTTTTTTTTTGGCGTACTGGCGGGGGTGATGTATACTGAATATAACTAAATCGAAAGTGAAAGTACAAGAACGAAACACAGCTGTATTTTTTCACGATGCGCAAATAGATCCATGACACAGACATTTAGCTTCAGAAAATAGCCACATTAATATCGAAAATTTCTTTTTGGCTTTGTTTTTCCTAGTTAGAAAATCGAAGGAGTCCAATACGAAACTTTAACGTTAAACAGCTTTGCTTGCCCAGGTTGTCGTTTCTGTGATGACATCAAATTTTACACTGTATTTTTTTTTTCCTTTTCTATTTTTATTTCTCCTTCTTCCGAAATTCAACCATGTCGAACTTTAACGGACATCCAGGTAACTGCTGTTGGTTAAAGTTAATACATAGATTTATATAGGAACTTGATAAGTATTGCCCCATAAAATAAAAACTTTTCGGAATATCTTTTCTGTGCAAGCGGCTCTTGATTTTACATCCTTTTTCGAATATGCACATATATTTTAATGCAATTTTTTGAACAACTTTTTAGTCCTTTTTTCATATATTTGGAAGCACCCTCTAAATGTATAGAATATAAAGTAAAACTACTGAATACAGCGACAAAAACTGATGAACTTATTTTCATAACGTTTTTGTAAATTGTTTTTTCTTTTCTGTGCCAGCGGGAGTAAAATTGCAAATTTATTGTGAACACATCCATGTAAATTTTGTGAAATAAAAATAAAAATAATTTGGTCCTGTTTGAAAATGAAATACACTACCCCCTTTTTTCTATTTCCAGTTTACCTTAGCAATCAGCGGGCAGCGGTTGTCACCACGGTAAACGCTAACAAAGGCTATGTTACGCCTTCGATGTACTAATTGATACATTTGACAATTTGTAATTAATATATCATTATGTACATTATTCTTTATTCAGTCTTTTTTTTTTTTTTTTTTTGTCGACTCGCACCGCTTTTCCTGGGCAGGCTTATTGAAAATTAAAGAGATAATGTTGGTTGGTGCCTGATGCTCTGTCTCTGGTCGGGCTCATCGGAGTCTAACTGTTGGTTTTCTTTTGCTCCAGCATTTCAGTGGTTTCTTGCTGTCGAGTCCTCACCGTTGTCCCACCTCTGTGGTTCTTTGATTTCTGTGTTCACGGAGATGTTGCACTGATGAGTTAGGAGGCCTTCATGCGGACTGAACAAATTATTTGTCTTAATCGCGACGGAAGTAAGGGCGAGGATTGTGGCCACGTAAAATCGATTTAAGCCCCCCAGTGGAAATCTTCCACTGACCGTTCCAAGGCGGCTCTTCCGTGGCGATTTATTTATGTTGTTGTTTGTTACTTACTGTGTATATCACTTGTGTCTTTTAATTTTGGATGGCCATATGGCCATTTTGTGGGAAAGTAACTGTCCATATGGCCTTCCTTTGTTTAGGTTTCCATTATGGTCTGGTCGCTTAATGTTTGTATTTCTTTCCCTTTGGTGTCTTTTATGGATGGAGTAAGTTAATTGTATCAATTCCTGATCTTTGTTTTACTTCTACTTAGATCCTCTAAGCGTTTTACCCGTACTCGTGTGACGGTCGGATTCAGCTCTGCGTGGAAGCATCATGCAGCCTATCTATTTTCTATTTCTTCAAGCTCCGAAGGGCGGGGGGGGGGGGGGGTGGGGGGCAGGGCGAAGTAGTTACATTATAACACTTTCTCTAATTTCGTGAATTAGAAGTGACTTTAAAATACCAATAAAGCGGTCCTCAGACTTCATACTGATGCCTCAAAATCGTTCGGATGTCACCTAGGTAACCATGAGGCCTTGGGGAGATAACCATTTATTTTATGTGTTGTTCGCGTTAGTTCCCTTGATTATCAGCAAAAATAGCAGTCATGTCCGTATAAGTCCGGTATGTTTACAGGAAGCAAAAGGTCGAAATAAAAAATATAGAGAGCACTTAACCCATATATGCATAGCGGCCCTTTTTTGGGGGGGGGGGGGGGGGACATTGGCAAATAGTTTAGAAAGCGGCGTCTAATCAGGGTCTACACTGTTTGCTGAAAATATACATTCAATTTTTGTGAAACTTAGTGCTTAAAAGACAAACTTGGCACCACTATTATAGGAAATGGACCATTTGCAACCTTCTTAATTGTGATACATGGGTTAAAGGACGGGATGTTATGTAAAGCTTACAATGAATAAAATCTACGCTGATATTCCCGCGTTTTGCGGCGTCTGATCTGGGCCTGCACTGTTTGCCAGGGTACCCGTTTTGGGGTTTCTTGTGCTAAATGGGTTAAATTTAGATAGGATTTGTCCGAAAGCATTATGGTACATAAGCATTGCACTGCGTTATCTGAGCTGGTTCTGGTTCTGCACTGTATGCTTTGCATATATTTAAATCTCTAATGCTTTTTTTTTAAAGTAAGCTGAATAATCACACATGTTGTGATAAACACGGTATAATAGCAATAAGTGTAATTCACGGCGTAAAAGAGATTAAATGACTAAGCTGTGACATACGAAATGAGACACATTTTAGCATGTGCACTCTGCAAAGATTCCAGTGTGTTTTGCTTTCCCGTCCACACAAAGAGAAAATCTAGAACACCAGGGATCCGTTTATTGCTAAACGATGACTGATGAGACTGTGCGTATGGGCGGACTGACTTGAGTCTTCGCCAGGTACAATTGCTCACAGAACCCTTTTTACTTGGCGCAGCTCGAATGTGTTTCTCCGTAAAGTTAAAGAATATCCCTTGGTTTCAGTATGTGTACGTGACAGTTGAAAAATCTCACATAATACATCAAACCTCCATATTTACAACGTTCACCCTCACTTTTGCTCGCATAGTAGATTGTCGCATTTTGGCCTCATAAACATAAATTTTGTTTATTCGCTTGAACCGCTGGAGAACGGCTTTGGAAGATCAGGCGTTTTTGCTCTGGCTACTCCGGATTTTGCTCACCTGATTAACGATCGGCTCGATATAATGAAATAGTTTTATTTACCATTTAAGCATAATAAAGCGGCTATCGAGATGATTCTAATAATTATACATAGTCGGTGGTTTGAAATAATAATAATAATAAAAAAACACGAGGGGAAAAAAAAACGAGGCTGAAAATATAAATTGCGACTCCAGTTCAGAAGCGCCTTTTTGACGCGGTTCTAACTAGTGGCAGTTGTTTGGGGAAACAAAACATTATCTGTTTTTCATAACAAGTACCCATAATCTCTTTGTATTTGTGAAACACGCACCTGTCTTTTTCTCTTAAAACTAGGTTGCAAGTGAAGGTCAAGGCCTTTTATGTATGAGTAGAAGGCCCTTTTTACATGGAACCTGCATGCCAAATCTGAAGGTTTTATCTCAAAAAGGTTCAAAAGTTATGACCAAAGTCATTTATGTCTTTAACGTACGTGAATTACAACGGGGGCTTCCGCATTTTCTTTTCGTTATGGCCAAATGCATAACATTAGTCACAAAGCGAAGGCTGTGTTCAGGCTGCGCGTACGCGCAGGCTCGGAACAGTATAGCTGGTCGTATGGGCTCGAACATACCTTTCGCTTGGCGTGACACACCTGATTTCTCGTCCTGTGTAAACCATTTAGACCCAGACCTAACATGGGCCGCGGTACGTTTATTATGTACACGTGTAAGAGAAACTACCCTAACACGAGCTGCTGCACGGTTTCACTGCACAGTCAACACTATTTATGCCATATCGAGCTTGTTGGCTTACCTATCCACATTTTCCCAGGACAGGCCTAGACGTAAGCGGTTAACTAGTACAGTGCAAATTCTACCGCCAGAAACTGACAACTGTCCTTCTTGAATCAGCGGAAAGGAGAAAATAACCATTTAAAAGATTTCATTACCAATATCCACGAAAGAATAGTGCCCATCTTGACAGTTATTGAACACGCGTCCTCCTGATTTAGGCATATGGTCAAACTGGTCTGATTATTTGCTTCAGATGCGTACTCTTTTGTTGTACTGTGGATTTTGCCATGCCCAGGCTCATTAAGGAATTTTCTAGTATGGCATCATATTTTACACTGTATTTTTGTAAACGAATACGTCAGACGAGGAATAATGACGTCAAATATATATATATAGATTTCTTTTTTTTTTTTTTTTTTTTTTTTTTTTTGGCGTACTGGCGGGGGTGATGTATACTGAATATAACTAAATCGAAAGTGAAAGTACAAGAACGAAACACAGCTGTATTTTTTCACGATGCGCAAATAGATCCATGACACAGATATTTAGCTTCAGAAAATAGCCACATTAATATCGAAAATTTCATTTTGGCTTTGTTTTTCCTAGTTAGAAAATCGAAGGAGTCCAATACGAAACTTTAACGTTAAACAGCTTTGCTTGCCCAGGTTGTCGTTTCTGTGATGACATCAAATTTTACACTGTATTTTTTTTTCCTTTTCTATTTTTACTTCTCCTTCTTCCGAAATTCAACCATGTCGAACTTTAACGGACATCCAGGTAACTGCTGTTGGTTAAAGTTAATACATAGATTTATATAGGAACTTGATAAGTATTGCTTCATAAAATAAAAACTTTTAGGAATATCTTTTTTGTGCAAGCGGCTCTTGATTTTACATCCTTTTTCGAATATGCACATATATTTTTAATGCAATTGTTTGAACAACTTTTTAGTCCTTTTTACATATATTTGGAAGCACCCTCTAAATGTATAGAATATAAAGTAAAACTACTTAATACAGCGACAAAAACTGATGAACTTATTTTCATAACGTTTTTGTAAATTGTTTTTTCTTTTCTGTGCCAGCGGGAGTAAAATTGCAAATTTATTGTGAACACATCCATGTAAATTTTGTGAAATAAAAATAAAAATAATTTGGTCCTGTTTGAAAATGAAATACACTACCCCCTTTTTTTCTATTTCCAGTTTACCTTAGCAATCAGCGGGCAGCGGTTGTCACCACGGTAAACACTAACAAAGGCTATGTTACGCCTTCGATGTACTAATTGATACATTTGACAATTTGTAATTAATATATCATTATGTACATTATTCTTTATTCAGTCTTTTTTTTTTTTTTTTTATTTTTTTTTTGTCGACTCGCACCGCTTTTCCTGGGCAGGCTTAGATCCTCTAAGCGTTTTACCCGTACTCGTGTGACGGTCGGATTCAGCTCTGCGTGGAAGCATCATGCAGCCTATCTATTTTCTATTTCTTCAAGCTCCGAAGGGCGGGGGGGGGGGGGATGGGGGTGGGGGGCAGGGCGAAGTAGTTACATTATAACACTTTCTCTAATTTCGTGAATTAGAAGTGACTTTAAAATACCAATAAAGCGGTCCTCAGACTTCATACTGATGCCTCAAAATCGTTCGGATGTCACCTAGGTAACCATGAGGCCTTGGGGAGATAACCATTTATTTTATGTGTTGTTCGCGTTAGTTCCCTTGATTATCAGCAAAAATAGCAGTCATGTCCGTATAAGTCCGGTATGTTTACAGGAAGCAAAAGGTCGAAATAAAAAATATAGAGAGCACTTAACCCATATATGCATAGCGGCCCTTTTTTTGGGGGGGGGGGGACATTGGCAAATAGTTTAGAAAGCGGCGTCTAATCAGGGTCTACACTGTTTGCTGAAAATATACATTCAATTTTTGTGAAACTTAGTGCTTAAAAGACAAACTTGGCACCACTATTATAGGAAATGGACCATTTGCAACCTTCTTAATTGTGATACATGGGTTAAAGGACGGGATGTTATGTAAAGCTTACAATGAATAAAATCTACGCTGATATTCCCGCGTTTTGCGGCGTCTGATCTGGGCCTGCACTGTTTGCCAGGGTACCCGTTTTGGGGTTTCTTGTGCTAAATGGGTTAAATTTAGATAGGATTTGTCCGAAAGCATTATGGTACATAAGCATTGCACTGCGTTATCTGAGCTGGTTCTGGTTCTGCACTGTATGCTTTGCATATATTTAAATCTCTAATGCTTTTTTTTTAAAGTAAGCTGAATAATCACACATGTTGTGATAAACACGGTATAATAGCGATAAGTGTAATTCACGGCGTAAAAGAGATTAAATGACTGAGCTGTGACATACGAAATGAGACACATTTTAGCATGTGCACTCTGCAAAGATTCCAGTGTGTTTTGCTTTCCCGTCCACACAAAGAGAAAATCTAGAACACCAGGGATCCGTTTATTGCTAAACGATGACTGATGAGACTGTGCGTATGGGCGGACTGACTTGAGTCTTCGCCAGGTACAATTGCTCACAGAACCCTTTTTACTTGGCGCAGCTCGAATGTGTTTCTCCGTAAAGTTAAAGAATATCCCTTGGTTTCAGTATGTGTACGTGACAGTTGAAAAATCTCACATAATACATCAAACCTCCATATTTACAACGTTAAATCCACGGAAGGAAAGACCCTCACTTTTGCTCGCATAGTAGATTGTCGCATTTTGGCCTCATAAACATAAATTTTGTTTATTCGCTTGAACCGCTGGAGAACGGCTTTGGAAGATCAGGCGTTTTTGCTCTGGCTACTCCGGATTTTGCTCACCTGATTAACGATCGGCTCGATATAATGAAATAGTTTTATTTACCATTTAAGCATAATAAAGCGGCTATCGAGATGATTCTAATAATTATACATAGTCGGTGGTTTGAAATAATAATAATAATAAAAAAACACGAGGGGAAAAAAAAACGAGGCTGAAAATATAAATTGCGACTCCAGTTCAGAAGCGCCTTTTTGACGCGGTTCTAACTAGTGGCAGTTGTTTGGGGAAACAAAACATTATCTGTTTTTCATAACAAGTACCCATAATCTCTTTGTATTTGTGAAACACGCACCTGTCTTTTTCTCTTAAAACTAGGTTGCAAGTGAAGGTCAAGGCCTTTTATGTATGAGTAGAAGGCCCTTTTTACATGGAACCTGCATGCCAAATCTGAAGGTTTTATCTCAAAAAGGTTCAAAAGTTATGACCAAAGTCATTTATGTCTTTAACGTACGTGAATTACAACGGGGGCTTCCGCATTTTCTTTTCGTTATGGCCAAATGCATAACATTAGTCACAAAGCGAAGGCTGTGTTCAGGCTGCGCGTACGCGCAGGCTCGGAACAGTATAGCTGGTCGTATGGGCTCGAACATACCTTTCGCTTGGCGTGACACACCTGATTTCTCGTCCTGTGTAAACCATTTAGACCCAGACCTAACATGGGCCGCGGTACGTTTATTATGTACACGTGTAAGAGAAACTACCCTAACACGAGCTGCTGCACGGTTTCACTGCACAGTCAACACTATTTATGCCATATCGAGCTTGTTGGCTTACCTATCCACATTTTCCCAGGACAGGCCTAGACGTAAGCGGTTAACTAGTACAGTGCAAATTCTACCGCCAGAAACTGACAACTGTCCTTCTTGAATCAGCGGAAAGGAGAAAATAACCATTTAAAAGATTTCATTACCAATATCCACGAAAGAATAGTGCCCATCTTGACAGTTATTGAACACGCGTCCTCCTGATTTAGGCATATGGTCAAACTGGTCTGATTATTTGCTTCAGATGCGTACTCTTTTGTTGTACTGTGGATTTTGCCATGCCCAGGCTCATTAAGGAATTTTCTAGTATGGCATCATATTTTACACTGTATTTTTGTAAACGAATACGTCAGACGAGGAATAATGACGTCAAATATATATATATAGATTTCTTTTTTTTTTTTTTTGGCGTACTGGCGGGGGTGATGTATACTGAATATAACTAAATCGAAAGTGAAAGTACAAGAACGAAACACAGCTGTATTTTTTCACGATGCGCAAATAGATCCATGACACAGATATTTAGCTTCAGAAAATAGCCACATTAATATCGAAAATTTCATTTTGGCTTTGTTTTTCCTAGTTAGAAAATCGAAGGAGTCCAATACGAAACTTTAACGTTAAACAGCTTTGCTTGCCCAGGTTGTCGTTTCTGTGATGACATCAAATTTTACACTGTATTTTTTTTCCTTTTCTATTTTTACTTCTCCTTCTTCCGAAATTCAACCATGTCGAACTTTAACGGACATCCAGGTAACTGCTGTTGGTTAAAGTTAATACATAGATTTATATAGGAACTTGATAAGTATTGCTTCATAAAATAAAAACTTTTAGGAATATCTTTTTTGTGCAAGCGGCTCTTGATTTTACATCCTTTTTCGAATATGCACATATATTTTTAATGCAATTGTTTGAACAACTTTTTAGTCCTTTTTACATATATTTGGAAGCACCCTCTAAATGTATAGAATATAAAGTAAAACTACTTAATACAGCGACAAAAACTGATGAACTTATTTTCATAACGTTTTTGTAAATTGTTTTTTCTTTTCTGTGCCAGCGGGAGTAAAATTGCAAATTTATTGTGAACACATCCATGTAAATTTTGTGAAATAAAAATAAAAATAATTTGGTCCTGTTTGAAAATGAAATACACTACCCCCTTTTTTTCTATTTCCAGTTTACCTTAGCAATCAGCGGGCAGCGGTTGTCACCACGGTAAACACTAACAAAGGCTATGTTACGCCTTCGATGTACTAATTGATACATTTGACAATTTGTAATTAATATATCATTATGTACATTATTCTTTATTCAGTCTTTTTTTTTTTTTTTTATTTTTTTTTTGTCGACTCGCACCGCTTTTCCTGGGCAGGCTTAGATCCTCTAAGCGTTTTACCCGTACTCGTGTGACGGTCGGATTCAGCTCTGCGTGGAAGCATCATGCAGCCTATCTATTTTCTATTTCTTCAAGCTCCGAAGGGCGGGGGGGGGGGGGGATGGGGGTGGGGGGCAGGGCGAAGTAGTTACATTATAACACTTTCTCTAATTTCGTGAATTAGAAGTGACTTTAAAATACCAATAAAGCGGTCCTCAGACTTCATACTGATGCCTCAAAATCGTTCGGATGTCACCTAGGTAACCATGAGGCCTTGGGGAGATAACCATTTATTTTATGTGTTGTTCGCGTTAGTTCCCTTGATTATCAGCAAAAATAGCAGTCATGTCCGTATAAGTCCGGTATGTTTACAGGAAGCAAAAGGTCGAAATAAAAAATATAGAGAGCACTTAACCCATATATGCATAGCGGCCCTTTTTTTGGGGGGGGGGGGGGGACATTGGCAAATAGTTTAGAAAGCGGCGTCTAATCAGGGTCTACACTGTTTGCTGAAAATATACATTCAATTTTTGTGAAACTTAGTGCTTAAAAGACAAACTTGGCACCACTATTATAGGAAATGGACCATTTGCAACCTTCTTAATTGTGATACATGGGTTAAAGGACGGGATGTTATGTAAAGCTTACAATGAATAAAATCTACGCTGATATTCCCGCGTTTTGCGGCGTCTGATCTGGGCCTGCACTGTTTGCCAGGGTACCCGTTTTGGGGTTTCTTGTGCTAAATGGGTTAAATTTAGATAGGATTTGTCCGAAAGCATTATGGTACATAAGCATTGCACTGCGTTATCTGAGCTGGTTCTGGTTCTGCACTGTATGCTTTGCATATATTTAAATCTCTAATGCTTTTTTTTTAAAGTAAGCTGAATAATCACACATGTTGTGATAAACACGGTATAATAGCGATAAGTGTAATTCACGGCGTAAAAGAGATTAAATGACTGAGCTGTGACATACGAAATGAGACACATTACGAAATGAGACACATTTTAGCATGTGCACTCTGCAAAGATTCCAGTGTGTTTTGCTTTCCCGTCCACACAAAGAGAAAATCTAGAACACCAGGGATCCGTTTATTGCTAAACGATGACTGATGAGACTGTGCGTATGGGCGGACTGACTTGAGTCTTCGCCAGGTACAATTGCTCACAGAACCCTTTTTACTTGGCGCAGCTCGAATGTGTTTCTCCGTAAAGTTAAAGAATATCCCTTGGTTTCAGTATGTGTACGTGACAGTTGAAAAATCTCACATAATACATCAAACCTCCATATTTACAACGTTCACCCTCACTTTTGCTCGCATAGTAGATTGTCGCATTTTGGCCTCATAAACATAAATTTTGTTTATTCGCTTGAACCGCTGGAGAACGGCTTTGGAAGATCAGGCGTTTTTGCTCTGGCTACTCCGGATTTTGCTCACCTGATTAACGATCGGCTCGATATAATGAAATAGTTTTATTTACCATTTAAGCATAATAAAGCGGCTATCGAGATGATTCTAATAATTATACATAGTCGGTGGTTTGAAATAATAATAATAATAAAAAAACACGAGGGGAAAAAAAAACGAGGCTGAAAATATAAATTGCGACTCCAGTTCAGAAGCGCCTTTTTGACGCGGTTCTAACTAGTGGCAGTTGTTTGGGGAAACAAAACATTATCTGTTTTTCATAACAAGTACCCATAATCTCTTTGTATTTGTGAAACACGCACCTGTCTTTTTCTCTTAAAACTAGGTTGCAAGTGAAGGTCAAGGCCTTTTATGTATGAGTAGAAGGCCCTTTTTACATGGAACCTGCATGCCAAATCTGAAGGTTTTATCTCAAAAAGGTTCAAAAGTTATGACCAAAGTCATTTATGTCTTTAACGTACGTGAATTACAACGGGGGCTTCCGCATTTTCTTTTCGTTATGGCCAAATGCATAACATTAGTCACAAAGCGAAGGCTGTGTTCAGGCTGCGCGTACGCGCAGGCTCGGAACAGTATAGCTGGTCGTATGGGCTCGAACATACCTTTCGCTTGGCGTGACACACCTGATTTCTCGTCCTGTGTAAACCATTTAGACCCAGACCTAACATGGGCCGCGGTACGTTTATTATGTACACGTGTAAGAGAAACTACCCTAATAATAATAATAATAATAATCGTCTTTATTTTCAGAGGGTAACACATTTAGCAATACAACACATTTAACACGAGCTGCTGCACGGTTTCACTGCACAGTCAACACTATTTATGCCATATCGAGCTTGTTGGCTTACCTATCCACATTTTCCCAGGACAGGCCTAGACGTAAGCGGTTAACTAGTACAGTGCAAATTCTACCGCCAGAAACTGACAACTGTCCTTCTTGAATCAGCGGAAAGGAGAAAATAACCATTTAAAAGATTTCATTACCAATATCCACGAAAGAATAGTGCCCATCTTGACAGTTATTGAACACGCGTCCTCCTGATTTAGGCATATGGTCAAACTGGTCTGATTATTTGCTTCAGATGCGTACTCTTTTGTTGTACTGTGGATTTTGCCATGCCCAGGCTCATTAAGGAATTTTCTAGTATGGCATCATATTTTACACTGTATTTTTGTAAACGAATACGTCAGACGAGGAATAATGACGTCAAATATATATATATATAGATTTTTTTTTTTTTTTTTTTTTTTTTTTTGGCGTACTGGCGGGGGTGATGTACACTGAATATAACTAAATCGAAAGTGAAAGTACAAGAACGAAACACAGCTGTATTTTTTCACGATGCGCAAATAGATCCATGACACAGATATTTAGCTTCAGAAAATAGCCACATTAATATCGAAAATTTCATTTTGGCTTTGTTTTTCCTAGTTAGAAAATCGAAGGAGTCCAATACGAAACTTTAACGTTAAACAGCTTTGCTTGCCCAGGTTGTCGTTTCTGTGATGACATCAAAGTTTACACTGTATTTTTTTTTCCTTTTCTATTTTTACTTCTCCTTCTTCCGAAATTCAACCATGTCGAACTTTAACGGACATCCAGGTAACTGCTGTTGGTTAAAGTTAATACATAGATTTATATAGGAACTTGATAAGTATTGCTTCATAAAATAAAAACTTTTAGGAATATCTTTTCTGTGCAAGCGGCTCTTGATTTTACATCCTTTTTCGAATATGCACATATATTTTTAATGCAATTGTTTGAACAACTTTTTAGTCCTTTTTACATATATTTGGAAGCACCCTCTAAATGTATAGAATATAAAGTAAAACTACTTAATACAGCGACAAAAACTGATGAACTTATTTTCATAACGTTTTTGTAAATTGTTTTTTCTTTTCTGTGCCAGCGGGAGTAAAATTGCAAATTTATTGTGAACACATCCATGTAAATTTTGTGAAATAAAAATAAAAATAATTTGGTCCTGTTTGAAAATGAAATACACTACCCCCTTTTTTCTATTTCCAGTTTACCTTAGCAATCAGCGGGCAGCGGTTGTCACCACGGTAAACACTAACAAAGGCTATGTTACGCCTTCGATGTACTAATTGATACATTTGACAATTTGTAATTAATATATCATTATGTACATTATTCTTTATTCAGTCTTTTTTTTTTTTTTATTTTTTTTTTGTCGACTCGCACCGCTTTTCCTGGGCAGGCTTAGATCCTCTAAGCGTTTTACCCGTACTCGTGTGACGGTCGGATTCAGCTCTGCGTGGAAGCATCATGCAGCCTATCTATTTTCTATTTCTTCAAGCTCCGAAGGGCGGGGGGGGGGGGTGGGGGGCAGGGCGAAGTAGTTACATTATAACACTTTCTCTAATTTCGTGAATTAGAAGTGACTTTAAAATACCAATAAAGCGGTCCTCAGACTTCATACTGATGCCTCAAAATCGTTCGGATGTCACCTAGGTAACCATGAGGCCTTGGGGAGATAACCATTTATTTTATGTGTTGTACGCGTTAGTTCCCTTGATTATCAGCAAAAATAGCAGTCATGTCCGTATAAGTCCGGTATGTTTACAGGAAGCAAAAGGTCGAAATAAATAATATAGAGAGCACTTAACCCATATATGCATAGCGGCCCTTTTTTTTGGGGGGGTGGGGGGGGGGGGACATTGGCAAATAGTTTAGAAAGCGGCGTCTAATCAGGGTCTACACTGTTTGCTGAAAATATACATTCATTTTTTGTGAAACTTAGTGCGTAAAAGACAAACTTGGCACCACTATTATAGGAAATGGACCATTCGCAACCTTCTTAATTGTGATACATGGGTTAAAGGACGGGATGTTATGTAAAGCTTACAATGAATAAAATCTACGCTGATATTCCCGCGTTTTGCGGCGTCTGATCTGGGCCTGCACTGTTTGCCAGGGTACCCGTTTTGGGGTTTCTTGTGCTAAATGGGTTAAATTTAGATAGGATTTGTCCGAAAGCATTATGGTACATAAGCATTGCACTGCGTTATCTGAGCTGGTTCTGGTTCTGCACTGTATGCTTTGCATATATTTAAATCTCTAATGCTTTTTTTTTTAAAGTAAGCTGAATAATCACACATGTTGTGATAAACACGGTATAATAGCGATAAGTGTAATTCACGGCGTAAAAGAGATTAAATGACTGAGCTGTGACATACGAAATGAGACACATTTTAGCATGTGCACTCTGCAAAGATTCCAGTGTGTTTTGCTTTCCCGTCCACACAAAGAGAAAATCTAGAACACCAGGGATCCGTTTATTGCTAAACGATGACTGATGAGACTGTGCGTATGGGCGGACTGACTTGAGTCTTCGCCAGGTACAATTGCTCACAGAACCCTTTTTACTTGGCGCAGCTCGAATGTGTTTCTCCGTAAAGTTAAAGAATATCCCTTGGTTTCAGTATGTGTACGTGACAGTTGAAAAATCTCACATAATACATCAAACCTCCATATTTACAACGTTAAATCCACGGAAGGAAAGACCCTCACTTTTGCTCGCATAGTAGATTGTCGCATTTTGGCCTCATAAACATAAATTTTGTTTATTCGCTTGAACCGCTGGAGAACGGCTTTGGAAGATCAGGCGTTTTTGCTCTGGCTACTCCGGATTTTGCTCACCTGATTAACGATCGGCTCGATATAATGAAATAGTTTTATTTACCATTTAAGCATAAAAAAACAAAAAGCGGCTATCGAGATGATTCTAATAATTATACATAGTCGGTGGTTTGAAATAATAATAATAATAAAAAAACACGAGGGAAAAAAAAAACGAGGCTGAAAATATAAATTGCGACTCCAGTTCAGAAGCGCCTTTTTGACGCGGTTCTAACTAGTGGCAGTTGTTTGGGGAAACAAAACATTATCTGTTTTTCATAACAAGTACCCATAATCTCTTTGTATTTGTGAAACACGCACCTGTCTTTTTCTCTTAAAACTAGGTTGCAAGTGAAGGTCAAGGCCTTTTATGTATGAGTAGAAGGCCCTTTTTACATGGAACCTGCATGCCAAATCTGAAGGCTTTATCTCAAAAAGGTTCAAAAGTTATGACCAAAGTCATTTATGTCTTTAACGTACGTGAATTACAACGGGGGCTTCCGCATTTTCTTTTCGTTATGGCCAAATGCATAACATTAGTCACAAAGCGAAGGCTGTGTTCAGGCTGCGCGTACGCGCAGGCTCGGAACAGTATAGCTGGTCGTATGGGCTCGAACATACCTTTCGCTTGGCGTGACACACCTGATTTCTCGTCCTGTGTAAACCATTTAGACCCAGACCTAACATGGGCCGCGGTACGTTTATTATGTACACGTGTAAGAGAAACTACCCTAACACGAGCTGCTGCACGGTTTCACTGCCCAGTCAACACTATTTATGCCATATCGAGCTTGTTGGCTTACCTATCCACATTTTCCCAGGACAGGCCTAGACGTAAGCGGTTAACTAGTACAGTGCAAATTCTACCGCCAGAAACTGACAACTGTCCTTCTTGAATCAGCGGAAAGGAGAAAATAACCATTTAAAAGATTTCATTACCAATATCCACGAAAGAATAGTGCCCATCTTGACAGTTATTGAACACGCGTCCTCCTGATTTAGGCATATGGTCAAACTGGTCTGATTATTTGCTTCAGATGCGTACTCTTTTGTTGTACTGTGGATTTTGCCATGCCCAGGCTCATTAAGGAATTTTCTAGTATGGCATCATATTTTACACTGTATTTTTGTAAACGAATACGTCAGACGAGGAATAATGACGTCAAATATATATATATAGATTTTTTTTTTTTTTTTTTTTTTTTTTTTGGCGTACTGGCGGGGGTGATGTATACTGAATATAACTAAATCGAAAGTGAAAGTACAAGAACGAAACACAGCTGTATTTTTCACGATGCGCAAATAGATCCATGACACAGATATTTAGCTTCAGAAAATAGCCACATTAATATCGAAAATTTCATTTTGGCTTTGTTTTTCCTAGTTAGAAAATCGAAGGAGTCCAATACGAAACTTTAACGTTAAACAGCTTTGCTTGCCCAGGTTGTCGTTTCTGTGATGACATCAAAGTTTACACTGTATTTTTTTTTCCTTTTCTATTTTTACTTCTCCTTCTTCCGAAATTCAACCATGTCGAACTTTAACGGACATCCAGGTAACTGCTGTTGGTTAAAGTTAATACATAGATTTATATAGGAACTTGATAAGTATTGCTTCATAAAATAAAAACTTTTAGGAATATCTTTTCTGTGCAAGCGGCTCTTGATTTTACATCCTTTTTCGAATATGCACATATATTTTTAATGCAATTGTTTGAACAACTTTTTAGTCCTTTTTACATATATTTGGAAGCACCCTCTAAATGTATAGAATATAAAGTAAAACTACTTAATACAGCGACAAAAACTGATGAACTTATTTTCATAACGTTTTTGTAAATTGTTTTTTCTTTTCTGTGCCAGCGGGAGTAAAATTGCAAATTTATTGTGAACACATCCATGTAAATTTTGTGAAATAAAAATAAAAATAATTTGGTCCTGTTTGAAAATGAAATACACTACCCCCTTTTTTCTATTTCCAGTTTACCTTAGCAATCAGCGGGCAGCGGTTGTCACCACGGTAAACACTAACAAAGGCTATGTTACGCCTTCGATGTACTAATTGATACATTTGACAATTTGTAATTAATATATCATTATGTACATTATTCTTTATTCAGTCTTTTTTTTTTTTTATTTTTTTTTTGTCGACTCGCACCGCTTTTCCTGGGCAGGCTTAGATCCTCTAAGCGTTTTACCCGTACTCGTGTGACGGTCGGATTCAGCTCTGCGTGGAAGCATCATGCAGCCTATCTATTTTCTATTTCTTCAAGCTCCGAAGGGCGGGGGGGGGGGTGGGGGGCAGGGCGAAGTAGTTACATTATAACACTTTCTCTAATTTCGTGAATTAGAAGTGACTTTAAAATACCAATAAAGCGGTCCTCAGACTTCATACTGATGCCTCAAAATCGTTCGGATGTCACCTAGGTAACCATGAGGCCTTGGGGAGATAACCATTTATTTTATGTGTTGTACGCGTTAGTTCCCTTGATTATCAGCAAAAATAGCAGTCATGTCCGTATAAGTCCGGTATGTTTACAGGAAGCAAAAGGTCGAAATAAAAAATATAGAGAGCACTTAACCCATATATGCATAGCGGCCCTTTTTTGGGGGGGGTGGGGGGGACATTGGCAAATAGTTTAGAAAGCGGCGTCTAATCAGGGTCTACACTGTTTGCTGAAAATATACATTCATTTTTTGTGAAACTTAGTGCGTAAAAGACAAACTTGGCACCACTATTATAGGAAATGGACCATTCGCAACCTTCTTAATTGTGATACATGGGTTAAAGGACGGGATGTTATGTAAAGCTTTACAATGAATAAAATCTACGCTGATATTCCCGCGTTTTTGCGGCGTCTGATCTGGGCCTGCACTGTTTGCCAGGTACCCGTTTTGGGTTTCTTGTGCTAAATGGGTTAAATTTAGATAGGATTTGTCCGAAAGCATTATGGTACATAAGCATTGCACTGCGTTATCTGAGCTGGTTCTGGTTCTGCACTGTATGCTTTGCATATATTTAAATCTCTAATGCTTTTTTTTTAAGTAAGCTGAATAATCACACATGTTGTGATAAACACGGTATAATAGCGATAAGTGTAGTTCACGGCGTAAAAGAGATTAAATGACTGAGCTGTGACATACGAAATGAGACACATTTTAGCATGTGCACTCTGCAAAGATTCCAGTGTGTTTTGCTTTCCCGTCCACACAAAGAGAAAATCTAGAACACCAGGGATCCGTTTATTGCTAAACGATGACTGATGAGACTGTGCGTATGGGCGGACTGACTTGAGTCTTCGCCAGGTACAATTGCTCACAGAACCCTTTTTACTTGGCGCAGCTCGAATGTGTTTCTCCGTAAAGTTAAAGAATATCCCTTGGTTTCAGTATGTGTACGTGACAGTTGAAAAATCTCACATAATACATCAAACCTCCATATTTACAACGTTAAATCCACGGAAGGAAAGACCCTCACTTTTGCTCGCATAGTAGATTGTCGCATTTTGGCCTCATAAACATAAATTTTGTTTATTCGCTTGAACCGCTGGAGAACGGCTTTGGAAGATCAGGCGTTTTTGCTCTGGCTACTCCGGATTTTGCTCACCTGATTAACGATCGGCTCGATATAATGAAATAGTTTTATTTACCATTTAAGCATAAAAAAACAAAAAGCGGCTATCGAGATGATTCTAATAATTATACATAGTCGGTGGTTTGAAATAATAATAATAATAAAAAAACACGAGGGAAAAAAAAACGAGGCTGAAAATATAAATTGCGACTCCAGTTCAGAAGCGCCTTTTTGACGCGGTTCTAACTAGTGGCAGTTGTTTGGGGAAACAAAACATTATCTGTTTTTCATAACAAGTACCCATAATCTCTTTGTATTTGTGAAACACGCACCTGTCTTTTTCTCTTAAAACTAGGTTGCAAGTGAAGGTCAAGGCCTTTTATGTATGAGTAGAAGGCCCTTTTTACATGGAACCTGCATGCCAAATCTGAAGGCTTTATCTCAAAAAGGTTCAAAAGTTATGACCAAAGTCATTTATGTCTTTAACGTACGTGAATTACAACGGGGGCTTCCGCATTTTCTTTTCGTTATGGCCAAATGCATAACATTAGTCACAAAGCGAAGGCTGTGTTCAGGCTGCGCGTACGCGCAGGCTCGGAACAGTATAGCTGGTCGTATGGGCTCGAACATACCTTTCGCTTGGCGTGACACACCTGATTTCTCGTCCTGTGTAAACCATTTAGACCCAGACCTAACATGGGCCGCGGTACGTTTATTATGTACACGTGTAAGAGAAACTACCCTAACACGAGCTGCTGCACGGTTTCACTGCCCAGTCAACACTATTTATGCCATATCGAGCTTGTTGGCTTACCTATCCACATTTTCCCAGGACAGGCCTAGACGTAAGCGGTTAACTAGTACAGTGCAAATTCTACCGCCAGAAACTGACAACTGTCCTTCTTGAATCAGCGGAAAGGAGAAAATAACCATTTAAAAGATTTCATTACCAATATCCACGAAAGAATAGTGCCCATCTTGACAGTTATTGAACACGCGTCCTCCTGATTTAGGCATATGGTCAAACTGGTCTGATTATTTGCTTCAGATGCGTACTCTTTTGTTGTACTGTGGATTTTGCCATGCCCAGGCTCATTAAGGAATTTTCTAGTATGGCATCATATTTTACACTGTATTTTTGTAAACGAATACGTCAGACGAGGAATAATGACGTCAAATATATATATATAGATTTTTTTTTTTTTTTTTTTTTTTTTTTTTTGGCGTACTGGCGGGGGTGATGTATACTGAATATAACTAAATCGAAAGTGAAAGTACAAGAACGAAACACAGCTGTATTTTTCACGATGCGCAAATAGATCCATGACACAGATATTTAGCTTCAGAAAATAGCCACATTAATATCGAAAATTTCATTTTGGCTTTGTTTTTCCTAGTTAGAAAATCGAAGGAGTCCAATACGAAACTTTAACGTTAAACAGCTTTGCTTGCCCAGGTTGTCGTTTCTGTGATGACATCAAATTTTACACTGTATTTTTTTTTCCTTTTCTATTTTTACTTCTCCTTCTTCCGAAATTCAACCATGTCGAACTTTAACGGACATCCAGGTAACTGCTGTTGGTTAAAGTTAATACATAGATTTATATAGGAACTTGATAAGTATTGCCCCCATAAAATAAAAACTTTTAGGAATATCTTTTCTGTGCAAGCGGCTCTTGATTTTACATCCTTTTTCGAATATGCACATATATTTTTAATGCAATTTTTTGAACAACTTTTTAGTCCTTTTTACATATATTTGGAAGCACCCTCTAAATGTATAGAATATAAAGTAAAACTACTGAATACAGCGACAAAAACTGATGAACTTATTTTCATAACGTTTTTGTAAATTGTTTTTTCTTTTCTGTGCCAGCGGGAGTAAAATTGCAAATTTATTGTGAACACATCCATGTAAATTTTGTGAAATAAAAATAAAAATAATTTGGTCCTTTTTGAAAATGAAATACACTACCCCCTTTTTTCTATTTCCAGTTTACCTTAGCAATCAGCGGGCAGCGGTTGTCACCACGGTAAACACTAACAAAGGCTATGTTACGCCTTTGATGTACTAATTGATACATTTGACAATTTGTAATTAATATATCATTATGTACATTATTCTTTATTCAGTCTTTTTTTTTTTTTTTTGTCGACTCGCACCGCTTTTCCTGGGCAGGCTTAGATCCTCTAAGCGGTTTACCCGTACTCGTGTGACGGTCGGATTCAGCTCTGCGTGGAAGCATCATGCAGCCTATCTATTTTCTATTTCTTCAAGCTCCGAAGGGCGGGGGGGGGGTTGGGGGTGGGGGCGGGGGGCAGGGCGAAGTAGTTACATTATAACACTTTCTCTACTTTCGTGAATTAGAAGTGACTTTAAAATACCAATAAAGCGGTCCTCAGACTTCATACTGATGCCTCAAAATCGTTCGGATGTCACCTAGGTAACCATGAGGCCTTGGGGAGATAACCATTTATTTTATGTGTTGTACGCGTTAGTTCCCTTGATTATCAGCAAAAATAGCAGTCATGTCCGTATAAGTCCGGTATGTTTACAGGAAGCAAAAGGTCGAAATAAAAAATATAGAGAGCACTTAACCCATATATGCATAGCGGCCCTTTTTTGGGGGGGTGGGGGGGGACATTGGCAAATAGTTTAGAAAGCGGCGTCTAATCAGGGTCTACACTGTTTGCTGAAAATATACATTCATTTTTTGTGAAACTTAGTGCGTAAAAGACAAACTTGGCACCACTATTATAGGAAATGGACCATTCGCAACCTTCTTAATTGTGATACATGGGTTAAAGGACGGGATGTTATGTAAAGCTTACAATGAATAAAATCTACGCTGATATTCCCGCGTTTTGCGGCGTCTGATCTGGGCCTGCACTGTTTGCCAGGGTACCCGTTTTGGGGTTTCTTGTGCTAAATGGGTTAAATTTAGATAGGATTTGTCCGAAAGCATTATGGTACATAAGCATTGCACTGCGTTATCTGAGCTGGTTCTGGTTCTGCACTGTATGCTTTGCATATATTTAAATCTCTAATGCTTTTTTTTTTAAAGTAAGCTGAATAATCACACATGTTGTGATAAACACGGTATAATAGCGATAAGTGTAGTTCACGGCGTAAAAGAGATTAAATGACTGAGCTGTGACATACGAAATGAGACACATTTTAGCATGTGCACTCTGCAAAGATTCCAGTGTGTTTTGCTTTCCCGTCCACACAAAGAGAAAATCTAGAACACCAGGGATCCGTTTATTGCTAAACGATGACTGATGAGACTGTGCGTATGGGCGGACTGACTTGAGTCTTCGCCAGGTACAATTGCTCACAGAACCCTTTTTACTTGGCGCAGCTCGAATGTGTTTCTCCGTAAAGTTAAAGAATATCCCTTGGTTTCAGTATGTGTACGTGACAGTTGAAAAATCTCACATAATACATCAAACCTCCATATTTACAAACGTTAAATCCACGGAAGGAAAGACCCTCACTTTTGCTCGCATAGTAGATTGTCGCATTTTGGCCTCATAAACATAAATTTTGTTTATTCGCTTGAACCGCTGGAGAACGGCTTTGGAAGATCAGGCGTTTTTGCTCTGGCTACTCCGGATTTTGCTCACCTGATTAACGATCGGCTCGATATAATGAAATAGTTTTATTTACCATTTAAGCATAAAAAAACAAAAAGCGGCTATCGAGATGATTCTAATAATTATACATAGTCGGTGGTTTGAAATAATAATAATAATAAAAAAACACGAGGGAAAAAAAAACGAGGCTGAAAATATAAATTGCGACTCCAGTTCAGAAGCGCCTTTTTGACGCGGTTCTAACTAGTGGCAGTTGTTTGGGGAAACAAAACATTATCTGTTTTTCATAACAAGTACCCATAATCTCTTTGTATTTGTGAAACACGCACCTGTCTTTTTCTCTTAAAACTAGGTTGCAAGTGAAGGTCAAGGCCTTTTATGTATGAGTAGAAGGCCCTTTTTACATGGAACCTGCATGCCAAATCTGAAGGCTTTATCTCAAAAAGGTTCAAAAGTTATGACCAAAGTCATTTATGTCTTTAACGTACGTGAATTACAACGGGGGCTTCCGCATTTTCTTTTCGTTATGGCCAAATGCATAACATTAGTCACAAAGCGAAGGCTGTGTTCAGGCTGCGCGTACGCGCAGGCTCGGAACAGTATAGCTGGTCGTATGGGCTCGAACATACCTTTCGCTTGGCGTGACACACCTGATTTCTCGTCCTGTGTAAACCATTTAGACCCAGACCTAACATGGGCCGCGGTACGTTTATTATGTACACGTGTAAGAGAAACTACCCTAACACGAGCTGCTGCACGGTTTCACTGCCCAGTCAACACTATTTATGCCATATCGAGCTTGTTGGCTTACCTATCCACATTTTCCCAGGACAGGCCTAGACGTAAGCGGTTAACTAGTACAGTGCAAATTCTACCGCCAGAAACTGACAACTGTCCTTCTTGAATCAGCGGAAAGGAGAAAATAACCATTTAAAAGATTTCATTACCAATATCCACGAAAGAATAGTGCCCATCTTGACAGTTATTGAACACGCGTCCTCCTGATTTAGGCATATGGTCAAACTGGTCTGATTATTTGCTTCAGATGCGTACTCTTTTGTTGTACTGTGGATTTTGCCATGCCCAGGCTCATTAAGGAATTTTCTAGTATGGCATCATATTTTACACTGTATTTTTGTAAACGAATACGTCAGACGAGGAATAATGACGTCAAATATATATATATAGATTTTTTTTTTTTTTTTTTTTTTTTTTTGGCGTACTGGCGGGGGTGATGTATACTGAATATAACTAAATCGAAAGTGAAAGTACAAGAACGAAACACAGCTGTATTTTTCACGATGCGCAAATAGATCCATGACACAGATATTTAGCTTCAGAAAATAGCCACATTAATATCGAAAATTTCATTTTGGCTTTGTTTTTCCTAGTTAGAAAATCGAAGGAGTCCAATACGAAACTTTAACGTTAAACAGCTTTGCTTGCCCAGGTTGTCGTTTCTGTGATGACATCAAATTTTACACTGTATTTTTTTTTCCTTTTCTATTTTTACTTCTCCTTCTTCCGAAATTCAACCATGTCGAACTTTAACGGACATCCAGGTAACTGCTGTTGGTTAAAGTTAATACATAGATTTATATAGGAACTTGATAAGTATTGCCCCCATAAAATAAAAACTTTTAGGAATATCTTTTCTGTGCAAGCGGCTCTTGATTTTACATCCTTTTTCGAATATGCACATATATTTTTAATGCAATTTTTTGAACAACTTTTTAGTCCTTTTTACATATATTTGGAAGCACCCTCTAAATGTATAGAATATAAAGTAAAACTACTGAATACAGCGACAAAAACTGATGAACTTATTTTCATAACGTTTTTGTAAATTGTTTTTTCTTTTCTGTGCCAGCGGGAGTAAAATTGCAAATTTATTGTGAACACATCCATGTAAATTTTGTGAAATAAAAATAAAAATAATTTGGTCCTTTTTGAAAATGAAATACACTACCCCCTTTTTTCTATTTCCAGTTTACCTTAGCAATCAGCGGGCAGCGGTTGTCACCACGGTAAACACTAACAAAGGCTATGTTACGCCTTCGATGTACTAATTGATACATTTGACAATTTGTAATTAATATATCATTATGTACATTATTCTTTATTCAGTCTTTTTTTTTTTTTTTTTTTTTTTTTTGTCGACTCGCACCGCTTTTCCTGGGCAGGCTTAGATCCTCTAAGCGGTTTACCCGTACTCGTGTGACGGTCGGATTCAGCTCTGCGTGGAAGCATCATGCAGCCTATCTATTTTCTATTTCTTCAAGCTCCGAAGGGCGGGGGGGGGGGGGGTTGGGGGTGGGGGGCAGGGCGAAGTAGTTACATTATAACACTTTCTCTACTTTCGTGAATTAGAAGTGACTTTAAAATACCAATAAAGCGGTCCTCAGACTTCATACTGATGCCTCAAAATCGTTCGGATGTCACCTAGGTAACCATGAGGCCTTGGGGAGATAACCATTTATTTTATGTGTTGTACGCGTTAGTTCCCTTGATTATCAGCAAAAATAGCAGTCATGTCCGTATAAGTCCGGTATGGGCCCCCCTTAATTAAATAGCACTTTAATAGAGTATAAATATTGGGGGTTTACAGGGGTGTACATCATTTTATATTTCTGCCCTAAAATAAAGATTGTGGATACCCGGTAGAACCGCCTCGGATTCTTCGCACAATCTATGTTTTGAGCAGAAATATGAAAAATATCAGAATGTTTTATCTGAAAAATTTCATATTTTGGTCGTAAAACTTTCAATATATTTGAATAGGCAGTAGTCTATATTATCTTCATTATTTTGTGATATGTCATGGGTTATTTCATTCTAACTAGCGCCTACACAATATGCTTGGAGGCAAAGAATTTCACAATATTTTGAAATGTCGCCTAAAATTCCAATACTGAATTCATAACATACTCTATTAAATTAGGTAAGTTTGGAAGACACTTGCCATGTGCATAATCTTCTTCTTATTAACTCGATACAATAAATTGACATAGGCAGTACCCTGGGATAGCTCAAGTTTCAAATCAAAATTGGCATGCTGAGACAAATGCAGGTTTTTGTGTTTCGTATTCCTAATCAATTGTCAATTTCAAAGTTAGGTAAGTATATTACGGAAACAGGATGGAATAATATTAGGACTTCTCTCCAGAATCTCTGAGATTTTACCATAACAGACGTAAAATGAAATGAGCCCCGCCAAGCGAATTTGTGTCTTCGAGCATTCCGTCATGACAAATTTTATCTGCGCATGCCCAGCCATTCAGAGGGACCAGGGATATGGCTTTCTGTCTGAAGGTTCCTCTTGATTCACTGCGTGTATGAGCGAGCAGCGAAGGTTCTGGCGAGACTGCGCGGATGCGCAGGCTCGCCTGAACCTTCGCTGTTCGCATAGGCGATAAGTACCAAAATCGCTTGACGGGGCCCAAATTGTTTTACCCATTTTACCTGACAATAATATTTGACATATTCAATGCTATGTTGTGGCAAGTATGTAATGAGTTATTTTTAGGAATTTATGCAGAACATGGTTGAAAGTTCATTGATGACTCTGATTAGACGCCGCGTCCTGCAACGTCTGTTCTGGGCCTGTACCGTCTTTGAAAGTCCGTTTTAGGGGTTCCCGAATAAAATATGTTAACATGTCTTTGCCGATCCTGAAAGTGTTACTCCGTGCATTCATTACTTTGCACGAACGGATATTGCAGTGTCTGCAATAAATAGCTGTCTTTCTTTAGCCCTTAAGATGCCGAGAAAAACGCATCTGAAAAAGTAGTTGTTTATATCGTTTGCTGTGACTCGCTGTACACGTTTGTAAAACTATTTCTGCGCATACAGGCGAACAATGTGGGCCCTGATAGGACAGGAGCGGTCTGATCTTTGCCTGCACTTTTGGCAACAATGACTATTAAAGTATTCCGCAGACGACAAAGCAGACGACATTTGTTGTTGCATCTTAAGAGTTAAGTGCAAATTAAAAAGCATGTCAATGTGCTAAGTTTTCATGGTGACAATTCTGGGCAATGCTTTCATATTTTAATCTAATTCAAAGTCATAAATCGATTTTGAATCATTTTCAACCATTAAATAAAATAATCTTGCATCACGAAAACACGCCTATATAATTTTGACCCCTATGAATCTTACTTTTATACAGTAAAACTTGGGTTTACAGGGGTGAACCCTATTTTTCTTATTTCTGCTCTAAAATATAGATTGCGGATATTCGTTAGAACCGCCTCGGCAAAAAAAGAAAATTTTAATATGAAAAATTGTGATTGTTTTTTCTTATTTCTGCTCTAAAATATAGATTGTGGGTATTCGTTAGAACCGCCTCAACGAGGCCGAGAACATACCCTCATCGAGGCGGTTCTAACGAATACCCACAATCTATATTTTAGAGCAGAAATAAGAAAAACAATCACAATTTTTCATCTTAAAATTTTCATTTTTCGGCGGTAAAGTTTACAATGTATTTGTTTAGGCGTGTTTTCGTAATGAAGGGTTTTAATGCAGTTTATACCTTTTGATTATAGAGAATTCGTTGTATATGCTTGGGAAACAAGCATAAAATAACACACGTTTCTATCACAGCTCGATTTGTTCTTATTTCGCAACAAAGAAAGATTTAGCACTTCAAGACACTGTTCATACCTGGCGGTGTTTCAAGTTGACCTCCGACGGCGGTCCGAGAACATACCATAACGGTTGCGATCTCAGCAACGATTGTTGCTATAAATGTGAAACTTTACTAAATGATTATTATTTTTTGACACGATTACGCAGAATACACCTTGACCCGGTGACCTTGACATACATGCATATCTCACGCTCCATTAACTTTGTCAGAACATACAACGGCAAATATGTTCTCCGCAGCAATAGTTGCAAGAACCTTAAAACCTCACGTTTTGTGTGTGAAAAGCTGACTCTGCATACGACTTGACCAAGTGTCATTGACCTATATTTCAAGCTTGATCATACCATAGATCTTGCAAACTTGGCAACTATTGTTGCTGGAAACTCCAGGTTTTGCACACTGTTTCTACTTGACATGCTGACTCAGAGTACACCGAGATCACGTGGCTTTGGCGTACATTTCACACTTCATTTACTGTCAGTTTAAACGATGGCTCTTGTGAACTCAGAAACTGTAGTGGCTAGAAGGTTAACATTTTACATAATATTTCTTCTTGAAATGCAGACTCAGCAAACACCTTGACCCAGTTACGTTGGCCTTCATTTCACATTTCATTTACGTCGAAGAAATTAAAAATTAAGCATCACCTAGTGCTAATAATAGAAGTGAAAACAATGATCAGGGATCGAAACAATTACCTCACATCTCTCATCCAAGACAAAACAGGGAACGAAACATAACTATAAAATAACATCACTATAATGAAAACTTGACAAACAGAAAGCCAAAAAGGACAGTTCTTTCCCACCAAATGGCCGATTGGCTATACAAAATATTAACAATACAAACATGCAAAGATGAACTATACGAACAATAAACCACAACCGAAGAAACGCATTCATCACGTGAACAAGTCTGTGAAATAAAGATCCCCCCTAACCCCACTTTATATAGAGAAAACTGGGGTTTAGGGGGTAAACATTATTTTCCTTATTTCTTCTCCTAGACATAGGTTGTGGGTACTCGTTAGAACCGCCTCTACGAGGCGGTTCTAACGAGCACCCAAAACCTATGTTTGGAGTGTAAATAAGAAAAATATTACAAATTTTCATAAGAGAAATTACCTTTTTTGAGGTTTGAAAAATGCACTATATCACAGGGATATGTTACAGTAATGTTGGTACGGTCAGTAAAAAGTTTTATTTTTAACTGGGAGCACAAATCGATTTTACGTGGCCACATTCCTCACACTTGGTTCAGTCATGGTTACGTCAAATAATTTATTCAGTCCGCATGGAGGATTTCTAACTCATTGGTGCAACATTTTCCAGAACATAAATATCAAACAACCGCAGAGATAAGGATTCATGTCAATATATTTTTTTAAACGACAGACTGCATGCATGGTAATTAACCCAAAAGAGGTCGACAACTTTGCTTCCCTTTTTAATTGCACTCCGGTGGGTTCGGCCTCAGATTCTATGACGGTACCAGCATCAAGGCTAACTGAGAATTAGAATTTAATTTTATGCAATATTTGTTGGTGCCTGATGCTCTCTCTGTCTCTCGTCGGGCCAATTGGAGTCTAACTGTTGGTTTTCTTTTGCCCCAGCATTTCAGTGCCTTCTCACCGTTGTTTCTTCTCTGTGGTTGTTTGATTTTTGTGTTCTTGGAGATGTTGCGCTGATGAGTTAGGAGGCCTTCATGCGGACTGAACAAATTATTTGTCTAAATCGCGACGGAAGTAAGGGCGAGGATTGCGGCCGCGTAAAATCGATTTAAGCCCGCCCCCCCCCATCCCCGCCCCCCCCCCCCCGCATACCCGCCGGTGGCGTTCGTTTCACTGACCGTCCCAAGGCGGTGCTTCTGACCCGGTTTATTTTTGTTATGGCTTGTCTTTGAGTGTCTGTATGGCTTATATGTTTTTTTTTTGTTTGTTTTGGATAGCCAATTGACCATTTTGTGTGAAACTAACTGTCCTTCTGGCTTTCCACTATTGATGTTTCCATTAGGGTCTAGTTATTTCATGTTTGTGTTTCTTTTCCTTTGGTGTCCTTTGGGAGCTGTGGGTTAATTATATACATGTATATTTTTCTGAATTTAAATACTAAGTCACTATAAATTCGGGTTTCGATAGACCTTTTTGCAGAAGAGATTTTCAGTCCCACACTGAATTTTGAAAGTAAATCGGAATGACGTATATAAAATTTAGAAAAGACTTTGCGTAGTTTTTGATACCGAAAACTTTAGCCGTTTACAATTTTTTAAGAGTGTTGAAGTCAGTTACCAGACTAGACACTCTGGCAAGTCGAGTGTGTGTGTGTGTGTGAATTCGGGTTTAACGTCGCTTTCAACAATTTTTCAGTCATATCACGACGGTGTCTGGTTGCAACAGGGAGCTCAATGCTCACGAATTAATTGCGAAATATAAATGACATAGGATGCCGCACGAGGAACACCTAAGAAAGGAAAATGTACAATCTCAAAATCAAAACCATCTCGTTTATCAAAATTGCAGGGAACAAACCCATCTACAATAGATAGATATAAATCCAAAAACGAGGACTCGGTATTAGAAGAATTTGCTTTATTTATCTGATGTTCTGTGGATCAAACCATCGAAATAGGGATTGTCAATATTTAATAAATCATCCAAATACAGTGTATCAAGAAGTTGAGCGGTTTCAGATTGGTTTTTAACGGAAAGGTACATAATAAAGTCTTTTTCAAAACAAAACAAGAACAGATTAGTCACATGGGGTGCACAATAAACCGCCTCAGTGACGCAAGATACTCAACAGTTTTGCCTCACCCACTTACACCAGTTATCTATCTATCTATCTATCTATCTATCTATCTATCTATCTATCTATCTATCTATCTATCTATCTATCTATCTATCTATATATCTATCTATCTAGCTAGCTAGCTACTGTTACTGCGATCGGTCACAACAAGGTGTACATTACATACACTCGAACACTCGAGATTTGCAGAATGGGAGCCTGCACAGTATAAATCCTGTAAGTACGGTAGGGATATTTAACCTGCACAGAAGATGATTCTCTCTGCACAGAGGGCCTCCTGTTAACGTCTCGATCCGAAGGACGATGCACTTCGTGGCATTTACACATATCCCTGCTTATTATGCCAGTGGAGCGTGTTCGGATGCACTGACCACTGAGCTACCACGCTTGATGGTTTCAAAATGTAACTTTGTAGCTCTATTTCCAGACTAACGGTCAAAAGTTTGTAACTTACCTAACGCCTATAAGTTGTTCTCATAGTTTTATTTAAAAAAAAAAAAAAAAAAAAACTACAGAACAGCGCATATGTCAAACAAGATAAAAAGAAGAGAAATGCAAAGAATTTGATATTGAATTCTTATTTTAGAGTTTTTTTTTTTTTGTTGTTTTTTTTACAATATCACGATTTTTCATCTTAAAATTTTCGTGTTTCTTTTTCGGCCATGAAGTTTACAACGTATTCGTGTAGGCATGTTTTCTTAATGAACAAGACTTCCACGGAGGGCCACGTCGCGCCAATGATTGTAGCCCTTGAACAAGATGGGCCGACGCTAGGCTTCACGCAAACGTTGCCGGATTAATACGGAAACTGGATTCGTATATCGCGCCATGCGCAGAGCAGGCAAGAAAAAATAGGACTTCTTATTGCAGTCTTTTTCTCTTCAAAGTGATCCTTTTCCAGCCAGTAGTATATCACAGATACATGCATGAACATGTACGTTGGAAGTCTTACTCATACTATAATTTAAGAAATATATTTTATTTTTCTGCTGTTCATGAAAGTACGAAGGGTCGAGTGGGTCGAGTGCACAGTAAATTAAGCCCGATGGGGTTCATGTAAACTTTGCTAGCGACCCGATGTCGTTCATACTTTCATGAAAAGCAGAAAAAATAAGTTTATTTTTTATATTTACCTTTTTTGCCATCATCACTGGGCGAGAAAAAGCTTATAGGGCAAACCTTTAAAGTTGAAAAACATTTAGTCGCTGTTTTTCTACAAAGAGCAGAACAGCGTTGACGTCACAAACGCCCGTAGAGAACCATGGTTTAGAGTGACGTCACTTGACGTCACTGAAAATCATGTGACTTGATACGTTCATGAGTATGTATTAGGTTTACATTAGACCTTACACTGGCAATGTAAATATACCTGAATGACTACATTTACATGACCATTACGTGATGTCGAAATAAATCAACGACGCTCTTCAGCTGCATTACATTAACACACCGTGCAACATAGTGGATTTTTCACATTTCCAAAATTGTTACTTCTCTGAAGAAAATATGTGATATAATATTTTTCTTATTTCTATTGCAAACATTGGTTGTGTGTGCTTATTCGATCACCTCATTGAGGCGGTTCTAACGAGTACCCACAACCGATATGTTGGAGCAAAAATTATAAAAATACTGTATACCCCCGTAAAGTTGAAGTGGAGGTAAAGCCAGTTTTTCTATATAAAGTGAAGTTTGGGGCGGGACTTCATTTCACGGATATTGCTATGAAAAATTGTGTGAATTTGTTTCCTTGTTTCAATTTAAGCCCTCAGATCAGATTTTTTTTAGATAATGGAAGATACTAAATATTGTAAATTTAAGTGATTACACGTATTTAATGTGAATAGGAACATCAGGCAGATTTTTCAGCCATGATTCAAAGGGACACAACCTTCGGGACTTTTTTGTTCGCTTTTCTGTAAGACAGGAGCAAATTCTTTACTTTAAGAGTTGATCCCAGTTGACATGGAAGACAAAAATACTTTTGCAAGAGTTGCCTTCCCTGAAGGTGTTCCCATTCCCCTTATCCATTACGCAAACACGCCTATACAAATACATTGTGACCCGCAAGAATTTTTTTTTGTGGATTTTTGCTTGAAAACAACAATCAAACCGCTATTTGAAGATGTATTGTGCAACTGATTTGCCATACGTACGAGGGCAAGTCAATAAGTAACCAGCCTATCCCATTTCCAATTGACCGACATAACCAAGTTTTTCATGCCTTGTTTCAATACATGTACATGTTTTCGGCATGAGGGCAAAATTGCACCCTTATTGTATTCACCCATAAGCTATTGAACGTCAGATTTGGCTAGCGATGCAAAAGTTGAGTGCCGTGTTGTTATTGAACCAACTCAGTCAACTTATAAAGCCTCGTGGTGACTCAGTCTTTCTTATAATGCCTCGTGGTGACAGTAGTTATGGTGGTTCCCTTTGACAAAACAGAGCTGACAGGTATGTCACGATCTGGCAATATGTGGACATTGAGTGCCAGGTCCTAGTGTACCAGACAGAGATGAACCGGCTCAGTCTAACAAAATGCCTCGTGGTGACAAAAGGCGGTTCCTAGGACTGATCTTCACACCACCTTTACGCAATGCTAAGTCGGTTTGACGAAACCTCCCTAACCTTTGCAGACTTCTTATGTGACAAGATGTGTTTGTGAAATACTAACAGGTCCCAGGACCGAGGTCTTTAAAGTAGTTCACAGGTCAATGTTGAGGTAATATTTCACAATGTTTGTATGAGTTGAAAGCCTTTGTCACAAGGAAACTATATAAAAATATGAAGACTATATCTCCAATAATTCAAATGTTATGATAACTTAGGTCCCAGGTCAAGGTCACAGGTCAAAATCTTTCATACGAGTTGGAAGCCCTTGTTGCAAGGAACCTGCAAACCAAATATGAAGGCACAATCTCAAAGAGTCTACAAGTTATGATAAAGTAGGTCACTAGTCAAGGTCAGTGGTCAAAATTGTTTGTATGAGCTAAAAGCCCTTGTCAAAAGGGACCTACACGCCAGATATGACGGCTCTATCTCAAAATTTTCAAAAGTTGTGATAAAGTTGATCAAATGTCAAGGTCAAAGTCACAAGTCAAAATATTTCGTATGAGTGGGAAGCCCTTGTCACAAAGAACATATGCCGAATTTAAAGGCTCTATCTCAAACGGTACAGAAGTTATAATAAAGTAGGTCACAGATCAAGGTCAGGGTCAAAATCTTTTATAAGAGTGGCAAGCCCTTTTCACAAAAACGGCCCCGCCCATCGGGGCTTGAAGAAATAGATGAGCTGCTGATGCTTCCACGCAGAGCTGAAACCGACCCGCACACGTGTACTGGTTAATCGCTTAGAGGATCTAAGCCTGCCCCGGCAAGCGGTGCGAGTCGGGCCGTCCATGCTAATAAACCCTATTGGTTTCATTGGGCGGCAGGGCTTGAGATATCATTCCACCTCAATGTAGGGTAAAGTGCCACAAAATTGGAAGCAACGTCTCCAAAATGACCTTTACAGTGTTGACAGGGACGTTAAACCTCAAGTCAAACAAAACAAAGTTTCACAAAGAACCTACATGCAAAATATGAAAGCTCTAAGAATTCAAAAGTTATGATAAAGTAGGTCATAAGTCAGTTTTTTGTATGAATGGGAAGCCTTCGTTACAAAGAATCCATATGCCAAATATTTAGGCTCCGATGGATACGAATTGTGCACCTCTTGTGGCTAATCTATTCTTGTATTGTTATGAAAGAGACTTCATGTTGTCGCTTTCCATTGATAACCAATCTGATATTATTGAAGCTTTTAGCTCCACTTCTAGATATTTAGATGATTTATTAAATATTGATACTACCTATTTCGATGGTTTGATCAGTCAGATTTACCCCCCCCCCCCCCAGAACTTCAGTTAAATAAAGCAAATTCTTCTGATACCGAGGCCCCGTTTTTGGATTTACATCTATCTATTGTAGATGGGTTTGTTTCGTGCAAAATTTATGATAAACGCGATGACTTTGATTTTGAGATTGTAAATTTTCCTTTTTTGGATGGTGATGTTCCTCGTGCGCCATCCTATATATTCGCAATTAATTCGATTTGCTAGAGTGTGTAGACATGTAACGGACGTCAACACTCGTAATAAATTATTAACGGCTAAACTTCTTAATCAGGGTTATCGGTACCATAAACTACGCAAAGCCTTTTCAAAATTTTATAGACGCCATTCTGATTTAATTTCAAAATTCAATATTGGACTTAAATCTCTTCTGCAACAAGGTCTATCGGAACCCGAATTTTATGGTGACTTAGTATATAAATTCACGAAACTATATACCCGCCATGACTTTAGCACCCAATTTCGTAAAATCATTCTTCGATATAAAAAGATTGGGTACTACATGGATATTATACGACAGAATGCATGCATGGTAGTTAACCTATTCACGGTTGGCAACTTTGCTTCCCTCTTTAATTGCACTCCGGTGGGTCAGGTCTCAGATTCTATGACGGTTCCAACGAAAATAAAAATAAAAAATGAGTTCCTTTAAGAGCAATGAAAACATTCATAAGAAAGAAGATGGGTCATACTACGTAGTTTCGGCTAATAAAGCCTCATCAGTGACCCTGTAATGATCCGGCAACGAAAGCCAGAGGAAACATACTGCAAATTTGTGAATTTCGAACAGGCAGTCGATTCAAAGACTGATATAAATCAAAATGGGGTCCAAATAATTAAAAAAGGCTTATTGAGAATAAGAGAGATCTAATTCAAGGTAATGTTGGTTGGTGCCTGATGCTCTGTCTCTGGTTGGGCCCATCGGAGTCTAACTGTTGGTTTTCTTTTGCTCCAGCATTTCAGTGGATTCTTGCTGTCGAGTCCTCACCGTTGTCTCACCTATGTGGTTCTTTGATTATTTGTGTTCACGGAGATGTTGCACTGATGAGTTTGGAGGCCTTCATGCGGACTGAACTAATTTTTTGTCTAAATCGCAACGGAAGTAAGGGCGAGGATTGTGGCCACGTAAAATCGATTTAAGCCCCCCAGTGGAAATCTTTCCACTGACCGTTCCAAGGCGGTTCTTCTGTGGCGATTTATTTATAATGTTGTTTGTTACTTACTGTGTGTATCACTTGTGTTTTTTTTTATTTTGGATGGCCATATGGCCATTTTGTGGGAAAGTAACTGTCCTTATGGCCTGCCTTTGTTTAGGTTTCTATTATGGTCTGGTCGCTTAATGTTTATGTTTCTTTCCCTTTGGTGTCTTTGATGGGTGGAGTAAGTTAATCGTATCGATTCCTGATCTTTGTTTTACTTCTACTGTCTATCTCAAACATTTCAAAAGTTATGATATAGTACGTCACAGGTAAATATCAAGGTAACAGAACATTTAGGTGTAATGAGCGGGAGAACCTTGTCACAAGGAAGTACTTGCCAAATATGAAGGTTCTATCTCAAACGGTCCCAGCGTAATGATAAAGTAGGTTACAGGTCAAGGTCATAGGTCAAAATCTTTTGTGTGAGTGTATATGAAGTGTTACCCCCTTCAATTATCTACCTTGGTAGATCATATGCATAGCTTCTAGGTTTATAACCGCTCTCTGACAACTGCGTCAGGGAGTCGACTCTGGCTCAGCGGTTAGAGCACTGGACTATCACCCGAGCGGCCCGGGTTCGAATCCCACCATAGGCGGGGATTTTTTCAGGCTATGCTTCTTTCCTTGTTACGACTTTCACGTCGTAAGATGGGGGCTCGTACGGGATCGGACTTTACATGCCAGAATTGGCTTCGTGCCGAAGTTGGCTCCACGTCATCATAAATGATGACTTCCTTGAAGAGTGGGTGTGTTATCTCCCTTCCATTATCTACCTTGGTTTAGATTCTAGGTTTATAACCACTCTCTGACAACTGCGTCAAGGTCAAGGTCATAGGTCAAAATCTTTTGTGTGAGTGTATATGAAGTGTTACCCCCTTCAATTATCTACCTTGGTAGATCATATGCATAGCTTCTAGGTTTATAACCGCTCTCTGACAACTGCGTCAGGGAGTCGACTCTTTGGCTCAGAGGTTAGAGCACTGGACTTTCACTTGAGCGGCCCGGGAGTCGACTCTTTGGCTCAGAGGTTAGAGCACTGGACTATCACCCGAGCGGCCTGGGTTCGAATCCCACCATAGGCGGGGATTTGTTTCAGGCTATGCTTCTTTCCTTTGTTACGGCTCTCACGTCGTAAGAGAAGGCTCTATCATAAACAGTACGAAAGTTGTGACCAATGTTATTTTCTATGTAAGTAGGTCACATGGCAAGGTGAAACCTTTTTGACTCCAGAAGACCCATATTCAAACTTGCCCGAGATATTGTAATATATATATTGTTTGATGATAATTGAACTGTGGCATCTACAGTGTTCGAAACGATTATAATTTGACATACTGACCTACTTCTTGACACGACATGACCCATATTCAAAATTGACCGAGATATTGTAAAGATGATAATTCTGATCAAGTTTTATGATGATTGGATCCTACCTGTAGCAGCTAAAGTGTAAACAAGTTTTTTCCGATGATTTGACCAACTGGCCTCCTTTTGAACCAACATGCCCCATATTCAAACTTGACTGAGATATTATCAAGCTGATCATTCTGAGAAAATCTAATGATGATTGGACCAAAACTGTGGTATCTAAAATGATGAACAGGTGTGTCTATGATTTGACCTACTGACCTACTTTTTAAGGTGACATGACCCATACATGTATTCAAACGTGATCGAGATATTGTCAAGATGATCATTCTGAGCATGTTTGATGATGATTGCACTAAAACGTTGGCCTCTAGAGTGTTAACAATGGTTTTCTATGATTTGACCTACCGACAGACATTTTGATCTAACACGAACCATATTCGAACTAGACAGAGATATTTTCAAGTTGATCATCTGAGCAAGTTTGATAATAATTCGATTCAAACTGTGGCCTCTAGATTGTTAACAAATATTTTCTATGATTTGACCTACTGACCTACTTTTAAATCCGAAAAGACCATTTCGAACATGACCGACATATGATGATCATTCTGAGCAAATCGGATGATGATTGGATCAAACTATGGCCTCTAGGGTGTTGACAAGGGTTTTCTATGATTTGATCTACTGACCTACTTTTTGACCCGACATGGCCAATATTCAAATTGACCGAGATTTTATCATGATAATCCTTCTGACCAAATCTGATTATGGTTTGGCCAAACCTGTGGCCTCTAGAGTGTTATTAAGAAAAAGTTTACGTACGCACGAACGCACGTTGCACGATTGACAACGCATGACGCACGGCGAAAGACGACGCCGGACATCTCACAGTCACAAAAGCTCACCATGATCTTCGGTCGGGTGAGCTCAAAATAATGTATACTCCTGTAAACCCCAGGTTTACTATATAAACTTGAGTTTTAACATTTAGAACATTTAACTTCTCTGCAGCCGGTGTTCAATAAGGGAATGTGTGGCGGCCGTTAAAAGCCCCTTCCCTTCATCATAGTGTAGATTAAATTCTCTTGTCATTTTATTTCATTTTGAAATTTTGGAAATATTTGAGGGCCAATGATGATGCCTTAATGGCCGAAACTAGTTAGTCTGGCCCGGAAAACATGCACATTATAAAGTTCCGTTCTGTGGTGTATTCCTTGCTTGCGGAGGATCTCGTATAGAACATTTAAGAGGGAACAGGTATAGTGGCGTGTTTTCGAGATGCATTTTGAGGCGGCGGTCATGTGTTGCTCAATCTACACTGATGTTTCATAATAATTCCTGCTTGAAGCTTTCAATTTATATTTTATTTCCTTTATCGTACCATTTCCCCATTGAGCTGGTTTACTTGTTCATTGTGCATATGTTCCTTACTTGTACTGCTTTGTTGCGTCTTCCTCTTGGTGTCATTGGTAGCCTAGTTCTCTGGAACTTCCTGGTCATATTCGTTTTTACAGTACATTTTTATACATATACCACCTATTAGACTTTTCAAAAATGGCTGCTATGCTGTTTGTGGTTCGTTTATTTCCTGTTTTGTTTTCCATTACCAAAACACGCCTATAAAAATGCATTTTAAACTTTACCGACGAAAAAAAACTAAAATTTTAAGATGAAAAATTGTTAAATTTTTCTTATTTCTGCTCAAAATATAGATTGTGGCCTCGATGAGGCGGTTCTAACGAGTACCCACAATCTATATTTTAGAGCAGAAATAAGAAAAATAAGATTACCCCTGTAAACTATATAAAAGTGGCGTTCAAGGGAGTCAAAATTATATAGGCATGTTTCGTGATGTAAAACACCAAGAAAGAAAGATATTGTATACAAAATAATCTTTAGTCTACATTTGTTCTTTAAGAGCACTTTTGAACAGCCCAAATATGGTCTGTTACTAAAGAAATTTGGTGCTTGAAACACGAAGAAAGAATATCTATGTTTTTAGTCTAAATTTGGTCTTTAAGAGCACTTTTGAACAGCTCAAATGTGGTCTGTTACTAATAGAAATTGACTGCATAAAACACAAAGAAAGAAAAAATCTATGTCTTTAAAAGAATATTTAGTCTAAATTTTAGCTGGTCGTGAAAGCGAAATTGCACTTAGTTTGCCATGCTTGAAAGAAAAGCATCAGTGAAATATGTTTTTCCTTGATACGTTATATTATCGCATTATCTGTTTCCAATAAACAAACTAAGTGATAAATGTGGACCAATATATATCGTAATACAATCGGATTGGACCGATATTATCATCAATTGATGGATGTAAGCGACCTATCCAAAATGGCACGATGACACAGAAATGTTTGCGGTGTTAGCAGCAATGGATTTATACACAGAACCTCTTTGACGGACTCAACTGAAGAACCGGCAGTCCTTTTAAAGCCCATCCCTTGTATGGACAAGGTTTAGAACAGACTTTTAATGGTTTCTCGTGTAATATAGTGTGGTGTAGATGTTTGGCACTGTGAGTCGGTTACCCTTTTTGTACCAGAAACCCCGAAACGGTTAATTGGCAAACAGTGCAGGGACTACACTGTTTACAGAAAGTTCAGCCATTTCCCAAATTGATTTTGAAGAAAACACCTGACACCCCTAAATTTTAAAATGGACTCCTGTATTACGAAAACACGCCTATACAAATACATTGTAAACTTTGCCGCCGAAAAAAACGAACATTTTAAGATGAAAAATTGTAATATTTTTCTTATTTCTGTTCAAAATATTGATTGTGGGCACTCGTTAGAACTCACAGTTTATATTTTAGAGCAGAAATAAGAAAAATAAGGTTTACCCCTGTAAACCCCAGTTTTACTATATAAAAGGGGGGGGGGGTTCAAGGGGGTCAATATTATATAGACATGTTTTCGTGATGTATATATTAGGAGGAAGATACCATTTGGTACAAAAACATTACGAAAACACGCCTATACAAATACATTGTAAATTTTACCTCCAGAAATTGAAAAAAAATTCAGATGAAAAATTTCGTTATTTTTCCTATTTCTGCTCAAAACATAGATTGTTGATACTCGTTGGAATCGCCTCGACGAGGCGGTTCTAACGAGTACCCACAATCTATTTATTTGAGCAGAAATAAGAAAATTAATGTATACCCTGCAAACCCCAGTTTTACTGTATAAAAGTGGGGTTTAACGGGGTCAAATTTATATAGGCGTGTTTTCGTGATGAGGGTTAATATCTCTCATCAACAAAAGTAAGTGTATCCAAATATTTCAAAGTGTATTGCTAAGAGGTGTTGGTTTCGAATGAATTTTTGTATTGCGTCCACCGTTTTTTTCATCTGTTAACGGTATACGATTTTCTGTAGATAATTTGGTCAGAAAGACAACGCATTTAACATACCCTTATAGCCTGCAAAATGTAGGAATGCAGTACGTTGGACAGAAAAATCATATGTTAAAAGCAAGATTTATCGCCTAAGAAAATTGACACACTTTCAACGTACAGGTCATTTACTAAATGGTATATCTATAAAACCAACGGAAAATAAGACGATATAAATTCTAAGCCTAGAATTTAAATCATTAAAAACATGAAACTGAATCAAAATAGATTAAATCATTACCGTCACCTTTTCCGCTGAGTTTAAATACCACGCCATCGAAAGGATAGCGTTTTTATCGAGTATCAGCCACTTGGAAGCGTCTTGCGTTTTTACCTGCCTGGGACCCCTTTTGTGGTTTTGGACTAACCCATTTCTGATTGGATGTCGCTGTGCTGGCGATGCTGATTTTATCGCGCGATTTTTCTTTCCAACCTCGTGGCCAAACAGTTCAGGCGCCATAGATTTCAGAAGCTTCAATTTTTAATCTTTCCGCCTCCTCCCTCCTCCTCCGCATGCAGTCATGTTTTGGCAGGGTGTGGCAGGAGTGTTGCCCCATCTGCTTTCTAGATGAGGTCATAAGATTATTTTAATTTGTGGGAATTTTTTTTTCACTACATGCTGTATGGAAATTTAACATTTTTGAACTCAATATGTTTTTGAATCTTTGGGAAAATTAAAACTCATTGATACATACAGATGTATCTACAGTAGCAACACTGTGTTTGGTTATCACGTGTTCAGTCACACATCAAGGGACAGCATTTGCATGAAAAGGGAATCAGTTTCCCTTTCCATACCGTCAGGACGTGGCCTGTTATTTGCCCATTTTCCTGGCTAGCGTTGGCTTCACCATGGTTCAATGCTGGGCCAGCTGCCGTTATCCATGTATTATGAAGATCGTTCTCTTTGTATGGAAATGCTGCTCTAGAAGAAAATCGTCAATTTGGAAACTGCATGCAGTGGGGATGTTTTCCCCAAGGCTGGATTGGATGTCTCAAGCTGAGGAGATGTTTTTCTTCTCGGTTGAGTTGTCCAGACTTATATGGTTGGCGGAGGCGAGATAAATGATAACTTTTATCATAAAGGTAATATTTGTAGAATGCCAGATTTTTTATATCATTAACAGAACCATGTGACATAGTTCATTCTTTCATATCCCCCAAAAAGCTACTTTCACAATGAAATTTGTAATATTTTCTGATTTTAAGTCATAACATAAGTCATGGGTGCCCGTTAGAACCGCCTTGTTGTGGCGGTTCTAACGCGTACCAACAACCTATGTTCTATGTCTTGGAGCAGAAATAATCAAAACATTGTATACCCCTGTTCACCCGAATTTCTCTATATGAAACAAGGTTTAGGGTTGGGCCCATCGTAGTCTAACTGCTGGTTTTACTTTGTTACAACATTTCAGTGGTTTGTTGTTGTGAGTCTTCACCGTTGTTTTCACTCTGTGGTTCTTCGGCGTTTGTATTCTCGGAGATTTTGCACGGATGAGTTGTTAAGAGGCCTTCATGCGGACTGAACAAATTGTTTGTCTAAATAGCGACGGAAGAAATGACGAGGATTGCGGCCGCGTAAAATTGATTTAAGACCCCCAGTGGAATTCGTTTCACTGACCGTTCCAAGGTGGTTCTTCTATCGTAGTTTATTTTTGTTGTTTGTCTTTGCGTGTGTATATCGCTTATATCTGTTTGTTTTGGTTAGCCAATTGGCCATTTTGTGGGAAAGTAACTCTCCTTTTGGCTTTTCGCTGTTGGTGTTTCCTTTAGGATCTAGTTATATCATGTATGTGTTAGTCTACCTTTGGTGTCTCTGGTGGGTGCTTTGTGTAAATTGTATCGATTCCTGATCATTGCCTTTACTTCTGTTTACCTTGGCCGTGTTCACAGAGGCCAAACAGGAGTCCGTCAGTTGGTTTATATTTCCGTTGTTCATGCTGTATTTGTCTAAATCGCGACGGAAGTAAGGGCGAGGATTGCCCATTTAAGCACCCCCGCCACCCCCCCCCCCCCCCACTGAAATTCTTAACACTGACATTTCCAAGGCGGTTCTTCTGTCGCGGTTTATCTTTGTTATGGTTTGTCTTTGAGTGTGTGTATCGCTTATATCGTTTTGTTTTGAAAGCCAGTTGGCCATTTTGTTGGAAAGTAACTGTCATTCTGGCTTTCTGCAATTGATGTTGCAATCAGGGTCTAGTTATTTAATGTTTGTGTTTCGTTCCCTTTGGTGTCTCTGGTGGGAGGTTATGGTTAATTGTATCGATTCCAGATCACTATCTTCACTTCTATAATAGCTGATGTATATTTCAACAATTAACGTCATGACACAGTATGTTTGGTGTTGTAGATAGTACATTGACCAATCAGTGTTCATCAATGACAAGTGGGTGTGCTCTTGAACAGTACAGTGATCCTTTTGAGTGTCAAATTATTTCAGTTAAAAGTAAGTAACTAAATAAGTAAGTAAGTAAGTAAGTAAGTAAGTAAGTAAGTAAGTAAGTAAACTTTATTTATAGAGGGTTACCCAGTTGGCATAGCCAATCTTCCCGAGGCCCTCTGATTGCTATTAAGATATTTGATCTTTACACAGAAAAGAAACATTTGGTCAATCTTCCCTGAGGCCCTTTGATTGCTATTCCGATATTTGATCTTGGGTAAATGGGTAATAGGGGAGAAACATTTGATAGCAGTGCCAAGTATAGAATATTGCAGCTGAAACAAAATGGGTAATAGGGGAGAAACATTTGATAGCAGTGCCAAGAATAGAATGTTGCAGCTGAAACAAAATGGGTAATAGGGGAGAAACATTTGATAGCAGTGCCAAGAATAGAATGTTGCAGCTGAAACAAAATGGGTAATAGGGGAGAAACATTTGATAGCAGTGCCAAGATTAGAATGTTGCAGCTGAAACAAAATGGGTAATAGGGGAGAAACATTTGATAGCAGTGCCAAGAATCGAATGTTGCAGCTGAAACAAAATGGGTAATAGGGGAGAAACATTTGATAGCAGTGCCAAGAATCGAATGTTGCAGCTGAAACAAAATGGGTAATAGGGGAGAAACATTTGATAGCAGTGCCAAGAATAGAATGTTGAAGCTGAAACAAAATGGGTAATATGGGAGAAACATTTGATAGCAGTGCCAATAATCGAATGTTGCAGCTGAAACAAAATGGGTAATAGGGGAGAAACATTTGATAGCAGTGCCAAGAATAGAATGTTGCAGCTGAAACAAAATGGGTAATACGGGAAGAAACTCACAAAAATAAATATCAGGTCTGTGACCGACACTCCTAATTACTATCACAGCTTAGACACTCAGTTCGGCTGCCGAATTCCACATATTGTTTCGTTCCTGGGGAAAGTGGCCATATAGAACCAAGCCGCCTGTATGCAGATCCGTAACTAAATCTGTTCGCCCTTTAGTGTGTCTTGCACATGTATGCTTGCTGTCACTGTGTGTATATGATTAAGATGGCATGCGCTCTGAAAAGGATTATAGTGAGGGAGAGGTGCGCAGGGTCAACCTCACTCTCAGCACAACTACTAAATGGCTTCATTGGTGAGCATGAAACAGTAGAATATTAGTTGCTTGAACACTTTTGGGACCATGAAAAATGATTACGATAACACACGCATAGTGCGTTTTTCATATCCCCAAAATGGCTACTTTTTTCATCACGTAAACACATCTGTATAATTTTGACCCTCTTGAATCCCACTTTTATATAGTAGAACTGGTGTTTAGAGGGGTTAACCGTATTTTTCAAATTTCTGCAGAAATAAGAAAAATATCTCAATTTTCAACTTAAATTTTTCGTTGTTTTTTTCTGTGGTAAAGTTTACAATGCATTTGGTTGGCGAGTTTTCCTAATGGATGAACATCTGTGAAAGTTCGTCTTATTTAAAGTCAAAGCATATGTTGTGAGTGCTTGTTAGTACCGCCTTATAACAGGTACTAGTTATCCTGCTATAACACATGCTGCCCATGTGCTTTTTATTCATTTCTAGTCCCTGATATAAAGGTTCTTCGCGATAGCAAAGATGCATGACAAGGCACTATAAAGTCTTACTTGAATTAATAGAAGTAATTAAGGCATAACTATATATAGCGTGCGGTTTGTAATGGACTTAGACACTGATACAAATTACATGTATCTGTAATGTGACACATTGTAGTCATGCATTCCGTTCCTCATTTTACTGAGATCATGTTAGATACCATCACGTGAACAGTCCGTGAAATGAAGACCCCCTAAACCCCACTTTATATAGAGGAAACTGGGGTTTACGGGGGTAAATATTATTTATCTTATATTTGCTTCAAGGCATAGGTTGTGGGTACTCGTTAGAACCGCCTTGAGGCGGTTCTGACGAGTACCCACGGCCTATGTTTGCAGTATAAATAAGAAAAATGTCACGGATTTTTATCAAAAAAGTAGCCATTTTGAAGGTGTGAATAATGCACTATGTCGCACGGATGTGTTATCGTAATGGATACATGTCCATAAGAAGGAACTGCGGAAATACTATGGTCACATTATACGAATACACACCCGTGCGACATAGTGCATTATTCACACCTTCAAATATACGCATAGTGTAAACTTTACGGCCGAAAATTTTTCGATGAAAATTGTAATATTTTTCTCATTTCTGATCAAAATAAAGATTGTGGGTTCAAACGAGTACCCAACAGCTATATTTTAGAGTAGAAATAAGACAAATAAGGTTTACCGCTGTAAACCTCAGTTTTACTATATAAATATGGGATCAAGGAGGTCAAAATTATATAGGCGTGTTTTCGTGATGCGATATTGTTTGTAATTGACAAATATCGGAGTCAAACTGTTGGTTTTCTTTTGCTTCAGCATTTCAGTTATTTCATGCTGTCGAGTCCAGTCCTCATCGTTGTTTCATCTCTGTAGTCGTTTGATTTAAATGTTCTCGGACATGTTGAAATGATGAGTCAGAAATCCGCCATGTGGGACTGAACAAATTACAGTCGAACTTCAATGGCTCGAACACCTTTGGGACCTCGAAAATCTGTTCGAGACAGGGGTAGTTCGAGCCACTGAGGTTACTGTTAGGAGCTATAACGAGATTCTATTAGACATCTTTTCGGTGTTCTATAATGAAAATGTATGATGTGTGTAATCATTAGAATCGCCTCATCGAGGCGATTCTAATGAGTACACACAGCATACATTTGGAAGATAAAAAGACTAAAATCTCCTTAATTGTCCCCCACTATTTCTTATGTAGAGGATTTCACCAGGGGCTCAAGAACGGGTTCGACTCAGCCATGGTAAACGAGCCATCGGTCTTCGAGCCATCTAAGTTCTATTGATGTCATTTATGAGGAAAGCGGCTGTCCCTTTGGCTTTCCGCTCGTGGTGTTCTCAGTAGGGTTCGTGTTTCTTTCCCTTTGGTGTCTCTGATGGGATGTGTTTGATAGTTGTATCAATTCTTGATCATTTGTTTCATTTCACTCGTGATAGTTTCATAAGGGTTCGTATTTCTTTCTCTGGGTACTGTTGGATAGTTGTATCGATTCTTGATCATTTGCTTCACCTCCGTAACCTTACTGGTCTAAACTTTTAAGGCTCTGGCACGCCCGTGTAGCTGAGCATTCTGGTCTGTGTCTAATCTGGTCACAAACCCCGAAGGGAGGCTTACTCGTGACGGGACTTACAATATCTCAAATTTGATCGCACAGACCATCATGTCAATGCCTTGCACAGGACGCATATGCAGGCAATGGAATGGAACTGTGATTTATTCTGCAATTAATCAGGTCGAAGAAAAGAGTGACACAAAAACCGCCGTTTTGTGACATCACTTTTAATATATTTGACGGTAGACGGTGTATCATCATTTTCTCGCATCAGAACTAAAATGCATATGATACGGTCCGTATTGTTTGCAGGATATCTTCTAACACCGGTTTTGTTTGTTTGTTTGATTTGAGGTTTAACGTCCCCGTCAACACTGTAAAGGTCATTTTGGAGACGTTGCTTCCAATTTTGTGGGACTTTTACCCGACATTGAGATGAAATGACATCGCCCAATGAAACCAATAGGGTTTATTAGCATGGACGGTCCGCCTCGCACCGCGGTTCCTGGACAGGCTTAGATCCTCTAAGCGGTTTACCAGTACTAGTGTGCGGACCAGATTCAGCTCTGCGTGGAAGCATCATGCAGCCCATATATTTCTTCAAGCCCCTATGGGCGGGGGCTGCTTCTAACACTGGTCAAAGATTGGGAGAAACTGAAGGAAACAACACAATTACTGTCAATTTTAGTGTGTTATAATCGAATTAGATCAGCTGTGGTGTGTGATGTGTGGAGTAATCAGAGTATGTCGGTCAGTTGAAAGAGGACAAAATCACTCGCGCTACGCGCTCATGATTTACAGTAGAAGTTCGATGGCTCGAACACCGATGGCTCGTTTACCATTGCTGAGTCGAACCCGTTTTTTAGTCCCTAGGGAATTCCTCTGCATAAGAAGTAGTGCGTGATGATAAAAGAGATTTTAAACTTTTTATCTTGCCAATGTATGCTGTGTGTACTCATTAGAATCGCCTCGATGAGGCGATTCTAATGAGTACACACAACATACATTTTTATCATAGAACATCGAAAACATTAAAATTAACCCTGTTATGCTTCCCGACAGTAACCCTCAGTGGCTCGAACTACCCCTGTCTCGAACAGATGTTCGTGGTTCGAAAGGTGTTCGAGCCATTGACGTTCGACTGTACTAAACTTTACAACTGACCTCCAAACTGTGATTTATTACCATACAAATCTTAGCTAGAGCTGATCTGTTTTCTCTCAGTGAGGTCGTCCTGCGAACTCGCTCAATCATAATGGAACCATTTCTGTCTGCATGAAAATTTGTGAGCCGGAACAGATCATACTACGTGAAGCGCATGCTGATTTGAGTATTTGCTTCTGTAACTGTTCGAATACATATCTTTGCTTTTCATGAAAACATATTGAATATTTCACCACAAAAAAGAACATGTTCAGACAAAAATTCTGATATTTTCTGCTCGAAACACTGTTCGTTGGCACACGTTAGAACCGCATCGGCGCGGCGGTTCTAACGAGTGCCGACAATCTATGTTTTTGAGCAGAAATAAGAAAAATAATGTATACGCCTGTAAATATGTCCTTTGGAAGCAAGAAATACATCACAGAACTGAAAAGTATGGAGTGTACATGTTTCTGGGCCAGACTAGCTAGTTTCGGCCAAATAGGCCTCATCAGTGAACCTCGGATATTTTACAAATTCCACAATGGAATCAATGATCCCAAAGGACAAGAAAATATAATCTACACTATGGTGTGGGACAGGGAGACGTTTTACCGCCGCCACACATTCCCACACACCAGCTGTAGTGAAGTTAAATATGTTCTATAAAAGGGTTAACCCAGTTTTACCCCAAAAATGGGGTTTAACGCGTCAAAATTATATAGGCGTACTTTCGTGATGTATATATTGCAGGACACGTTTTCTTGGGATATGTTAACAATTTGACTGTAAGGCGTAGTCATTTGAATTTATGTTCTTTTTACACATATCTGGTATTTTATCATATTAAGTCTTGTCTGGCACGGAAAATTTCTTTTTCGGTTATTACATTACCAATCATACTTTCCTTGTTTTACTCCCGTCAGTTAAATAAAATGACAATATAATAGCTTTATGCATACTTTGAACGTAATGGTGTTCCATATCATGAAATGTTCCTTGACGTATGTAAAATAAAACTGTTGGTATTGTAACGATTTACGGGCCTACACACAACAGGGGTAGCGGAGCGATCTTTCTCGGATCGGGGTTAGCACAAAGTACCGGTACTTAGTACGTCCCCGTACTTTGCGGTATCACGTTGTACCACAACAACGTCGTCAGGCGGTTTTCGATAATTACCTACTCGGCGATCACCTTCTTGGTATGCTCTATTTATCCCTTATTCAGGAACAAATATACTTATTTCCTTATGCAGGTAATAAGCTTACCAAACACTGCTTGATGTTTCTCTTGCGGGATCGACCAAACAAATGCCAAGTTTTCGCTGTGCTTTCTGCTTTTATAGTCGCGGTCACGTGTTTACAATCGACTGGTACCCGGTACTCAAACGGGTATTCAAACAGTGCCAAAAAGCAGATTGTACAGTTCGCTGCACTTCCGATGTTTACAAGCACAAGCTTTCTAAAAACAGCAGCTTCCTTACACTATCCACGCCTCCGAGCAAGGTCGTCCCGACCTAAAGTGATTAAATTCATTGTGGCAAAAATAAAACAAAACAACTTCAAAACATTCAATGATGATTAATGTTACATTTTCTTACTCCACCCAGCGCGTTTCATGAACCTCTTTCCTCGTAACATCTGCCCCTTTCTCTTTATATGTTTTAACAGTTTCTACCACTAGGTGATGCTCCACCTTACCCTTACCCATTGAACACTGAACACCAAACTCTCTCTTATTAACAACTGTCATAGTGCTTGTCGGCACAGACTCAGCAGATCCAGAATTATGTGATGATTTCTTGATTGGTACAATGGGTGTCTTAATACAAGAGGTGGTTTCAATTCCTGAAGTAACCACACATTCACCAAAGTCAAATGGCTTCCCTGAAAAAGTCAGCAGTGGTATTTTCCTCTTCTTTCCACTGATAACAGGATCCGGTTTGGTCTGTTTCCTGATTGGAGGATGTATTTCAGGTTCTGATGAAACTGACTCCTCAACAGAGGTGACTGGATCATTCATATCGTCATTAAGTTCTATGTCAGGGTCTGAGCCTAGCTCATCCACATTTGTATTGACATCATCATCCCTATCCTTGGCTGAAGCTTGTTGATAGCTGCATGTTGCTGTCGTTACAACTGGACCTGATTTGACGTTTGAATGCATCGGATGTGTTCTCTTTATGTGCCTGTTCAAGTCAGATAATTTGACAAACATCTTTGAACAATACTCGCACATAGCAGGCCGTTCAGGTTGCACGGACACTTCCTGTGGCATCTGTTTTTGACATTTTCTCAAATGTTCCTGGAGGCTTTTCATATCCCAAAATCCGCACCCACAGAACAAACACCTAAACTGTTGGCTGGAGTAGCGTATCTTAGGTGGCATGTTCTGAAAAAAAAAAAATAAGAAACAGTCTAAATGTCTGTTATAAAATATCCCTTATATATTACAATATATAGTCAGAGTATTTAGAGGGTATTTTCCGCTTTCTTTGCCCTCTACCTAATTCCAGTATTGCTTCATCTTCATGCATAAGTTCTAATTCATCCTCAGGGACAACTCCGGTTTCACCATCTTCCTCTCCTTCTCTCAGTTCCTCCTCACACTCTGTCTCATTCAGATCATCCGATCTAGTTTCATACCCCTTAATATTGTCTATGTGAGCTATGTACTCTGGTTTACCCGATTCTAGCTTTATGCCATAGGTAACATCAGAAAGTTTTCTTTTGATTACAAAGGGTCCTCGCCATAAACCTCTGAATTTCCGGCATCTACCGGGTCGTGTTGTTGGGAAGAAGACAAATACTTTATCACCTGGTTCAAAACTATCCCAGAAAAGCTTTGAATCGTGATAACGTTTTTGCCTTAACATTGCACCTTCAATATTTAATCGTGCTAGCTCATGTGCCCACTCCATCCTGTCTTTCAGTTTATTCACCCATTCACTAGCAAACGTTCTTTCTATCGGGGATCCAAACTGAATATCAATGGGGACTGATACCTCCCGCCCTAACATCATATAATTCGGCGTGAAACCCGTCGTTTCATGCTCAGACGAACGGTAAGCCATCATTACATAAGGCAACAGCTGGTCCCAGTCAGTGTGATCCTCATTCACAAAGGCGCTCAACAGCTTGGCAAGAGTTTTGTTGTAACGCTCAACCATTCCGTCGCTTTCGGGATGGTAGGGCGTTGTTCTGGTTTTCTTTATACCCAAAAGCTTACACATTTCTTGATAGACAGCTCCCTCGAACTGTCTACCCTGGTCTGAATGGATATATGCCGGAGTACCGAATCTACAGACAACTTCCTGCACTAGTGCACTTGCCACTGTCACAGCCGTTTGATCAGGGATCGCTACTGACTCAACCCACTTAGTGAAATAATCACTTATTACCAAGATATACTTATTTCCATTTTCCGTTTCGGGCAATGGTCCTAAGATATCTGTGGCGATGCGTTCCATAGGTTGTCCCGCCCCCACTAGTTGCATTGGTGCACGTTTTGTTCTTTGAGGGGATTTGAATTTGCAACATATTTCACAGCTTTTAACCCAATTTCGAACATCTTTTTGTAATCCCGCCCAGTAGAAGCCATTTCGCACTTTAGCCAATGTTTTTCGAATGCCGAAATGTCCTCCAGATTTTTCATCATGACAAAACTTCAGAATCTTGCTTTTCATATCTTTTGGCACAATCAATTGCAATCGAGAAACTTTTCCTTTCTCAAACCATTTTCTACACACTAATCCGTTTTCAATTTGAAGTCTGTCAAATTGTGACCAGTAGGTTTTCACAACCGCACCATATTTGTTGACCTCTTTCCATGGTGGTCTTTGCCCTTTGTCGAGCCATGTTTTGACTGTTTGAATATCATTATCCTTTCCTTGCTCATTTTTCAATAAGTCATTGTCAGTTGATATCTGGGCAGTCACGGACCTAATTAGGATTGGCTCTTCCTCACGACTGCATTGTCGGCAAGGGATTCTGCTCAAAGCATCTGCATTAGAATGCTTCCTGCCAGGTCTATGTTCCACTTCAAACTGGTATGATGATAGTGCATCTATCCATCGTGCCATTTGTCCCTCAGGATTCTTGGTTTTCATTAACCATCGAAGGGAATTATGGTCCGTCCTTATTTTGAACTGTTTTCCCAACAAATAGTGGCGGTAAAACTTCACAAAGTAAACCAAAGAAAGCAACTCTTTTCTGGTGACACAGTATTTTCTTTCTGATTTAGTTAATGACCTGCTTCCGTAACAAACAACTCTTTCTTTTCCGTCATGCACTTGAGATAAAACTGCCCCAATACTAGTGTCACTAGCATCCGTATCCAGTATGAATGATTTCGAAAAATCAGGATAAGCCAGAACAGGTGACTCAGTTAAGTGTTTCTTCAATGACTCAAATGCATGCTGGCATTCATTGCTCCATACAAACTTTTGTCCTTTTTCTGTGAGGCGATGCAGTGGCTTGGCAATTTCAGCAAACTTTGGAATAAACCTCCTATAGTAGCTACAAAGGCCAAGATAACTTCGGACTTCAGTTATGTTTATAGGAATGGGCCATTCCTGTACGGCCAGAATCTTTTCTGGGTCTGTTTCAATTCCCCGATCAGAAATTATATGTCCCAGGAAGGATACCGATTTACTGAAGAGTTTACACTTCTGTGCCTTTAACTTTAGACCTGCTACTTGCAAGCGCTCTAGCACTGTTTCAAGATTCTTGAGCGCCTCTTCAAATGTTTTCCCGTATACAATTACATCATCAATGTATATCAGACAGATGTCCCATTGGAGTCCTGCCAGCACTGTCTCCATGAGGCGTTCAAACGTAGCTGGAGCATTGCATAATCCAAACGGGAGGACACGGAACTGAAAGAGTCCTCTACGGGTGATAAAGGCAGATTTTTCCTTATCCTTTGGCTCCAGGCCGACCTGCCAATATCCGCTTCGTAAATCTAGCGTAGAGAACCATGAGGCACCAGACAATGTGTCCAAGGTCTCGTCTATTTTAGGAAGGGGATAGGCGTCCTTGACAGTGACAGAATTAAGATTTCTGTAGTCAACACAAAATCTTAGTGTATTGTCCTTTTTGCGCACTAAGACGACACCAGCAGCCCAAGGACTATTTGATGGCTCTATAATACCACGCTCCAACATATCATCTACTTGTTTATCAACCTCATTAACTGCATAATGTGGGAGACGCCTCAATCTTTCTTTGATTGGCTTTGCAGTCCCTGTATTGATTTCATGTTTAACCACGTCTGTCCGGCCAAGTTGTTCATCTGTCAAGGCGAATACATCCTGATACTGTGTCAAAGTCTTTTTAACACTTTCGATTTCTGTATCATCTAGATTTTCTGAAGCTTGCCTTATCAGATCCTTTAATTGTTCTGGTAATTGAGAATTCTTTTTCAGCTCCGGATTTCTCTTATCGGTCTCTTCTTTTACTTGCTCAAACTGTCCAACTATGGTTCCTCTATACACAATTACTTCTTCATTAGAGGGATTCATCAAGCGCACCGGAACATTTTCATCAGCTGTAGTTAGAGTTCTTCCAATCATCACCTTGTCCAATTTACCGAAGGTGTCAGAAGGCTCAATTATGCCGATTCCTTTTATGTCATTGCAATAATCATTTATTTGACCAGATGTCAGCATCTCATGTCTTGGGGGTATGCTCACTGTCTCCACCAGACTTACTCTGTAACAGCCAATTTTACCTTTGATTTCACACCTTATTTTCTTTCCGTCCATTATTATGCACTTTTGTTTTAACTCAATACTGCACTCAAATTCAGTGAGGAAATCAAGTCCCAAAATTCCAGATGTATTAAGTTCTGCAACTATAACCATTATCGAGTAACAACATCCTCCAATGAGAATATCAAAATGACAATATCCATGTATTTTCAAGTTCATGCCATTGATGGCAACCATTTCTCCTTTCACTGGTTTCAACCGTGGTCTTTCTGCTAATTCTATCTTTTCATAAACGTCCACTGAAATCAAAGAAGCTGTTGCCCCTGAATCAATTAACATGTCTGTTTTGATGCCGTTTACATGCACAGGCAGATACATTCCAGCTTCAACAAAATTTGCTGAAGCAGTCCTTCTTGTCTTTTTCTTCTTCTTCCTAGAAGAATTCTTGTCACAGAATCGACCTACACGTTTCACACTTGTTTCGTCACCTGCTTCTTTTCTGTTCACACTACCTTGATGCTTATTTTCGGGACAGTTCCTTTGAATGTGTCCAATCTTCTTGCATTTGTAACATCTAACTTAAGACTTAATGCCTCCATTTCCGGAATAAGGTGGTTTCTTGGTTTCATTCAGATCCAACAGTTTGTCTAATTTCTGCAGAATAGCAGAACTTTCTATATTGGCAGAAGGCTCGGCTACCTTACTAGTACATGAGGTCCCTCTGACATACTTGTTGCCTTGTCGCTGACGCTCAGCTTTGTCAAACGCTTCTAGCTCTACAGCAACTTTCACAGCCTCATTGAACACTTTTGGCCTTGACTGTTGAATTTTCAGACGCATCTCTGAGTCTGAAATTGCGTCAATAAAATTACCCATAGCTAATGTGTCAATCAATCCAGCATTCGCACCGGGGTATGCCAATGTTGTGAGTCGTAGAATCCTCTGTCCGAATTCAGGGATATTTTCACCATGCTTCCACTGTCTTTCTTTCAACTGAGCTCTATATAGCTCTGTCTGACTTTCTGGTGAAAATCTCTCAGACAAGGCTTTGGCCAGCTTTTCTACATCCTCTCTATCACCTACTGGTAAATTTCCCAAAACACCTTGGGCCTGGCCACGGAGACTCACTGCCAAATGTAATCCCTTCTGTTTAGCATTCCAGCCATTCAATTCTGCACACATATCGAAGTGTGTTTTGTAATCTAGCCATGACGAAGATCCATCAAAAGTAGCAGGCTTGACTTTCACTCCTGAATTTTTGACCTCCGTACTGACGTTTTTAGAGTCAAGTGCCTGGTTAAGCGGTTGCTCTGAAGAATGAGTTTTTATTGGAAACACATTTTCTATCAGCGGTATTTCTGTTATTCTTTCCTTGACGATCTCCTTGCTTGGCACACGTTGGCTTTTGTCTGAACTCTGAAGGTCCTTTCCACTCGCAGACAGTACCTCTTCTGGACATTTGGCCATTTCTGGCCTATGCTCAGTGTACGTACCTCGTGGATACTGTTCTTCTGACCACTGAGTTTTCCTTTCAGGCTCCAAACTTCTTTCATCATATTCCGTTTCCGGATTTAAGTAGAAGTAAAACAAAGATCAGGAATTGATACAATTAACTTACTCCACCCATAAAAGACACCAAAGGGAAAGAAATACAAACATTAAGCGACCAGACCATAATGGAAACCTAAACAAAAGAAGGCCATAAGGACAGTTACTTTCCCACAAAATGGCCATATGGCCATCCAAAATTAAAAGACACAAGTGATACACACACTAAGTAACAAACAACAACATAAATAAATCGCCACAGAAGATCCGCCTTGGAACGGTCAGTGGAAGATTTCCACTGGGGGGCTTAAATCGATTTTACGTGGCCACAATCCTCGCCCTTACTTCCGTCGCGATTTAGACAAATAATTTGTTCAGTCCGCATGAAGGCCTCCTAACTCATCAGTGCAACATCTCCGTGAACACAAAAATCAAAGAACCACAGAGGTGAGACAACGGTGAGGACTCGACAGCAAGAAACCACTGAAATGCTGGAGCAAAAGAAAACCAACAGTTAGACTCCGATGGGCCCAACCAGAGACAGAGCATCAGGCACCAACCAACATTACCTTGAATTAGATCTCTCTAATTCTCAATAAGCCTTTACGTTGGAGCCGTCATAGAATCTGAGGCCTGACCCACCGGCGTGCAATTAAAGAGGGAAGCAAAGTTGCCAACCGTGATTGGATTAAGTCTGCTAAGCCTGAAAACGTCTTTTGATCCTTAAGTGAAGACACAAGAGACATGATCATCTCATCTTTCTGCCGCATTGCTTCATCCCTCTTTTGGCATTCTGCAATCATTTGCCGCAAGTCATTATCTTTTCGCTGGTAATTAGATATAAGAAGGCGCATGTCTTCATCTTTCTGCTGATACCCAGACATTAGCCTCCGCATATCCTCATCCCGTCGAACTTCACTCGTTCTATAGTGCTCGTCTCGGATTCGGACCTCCTCTGTCAGTTTACGAAGCTCCGACACAAGAAACATTGTAGTTGAGCTATCACCAGCACTCTCCTTATTATCCGAACTTGCCTGCTGTCTGCCTCCAATATGCAGATCAGAAAAAGAGTCATCTAACTTCCTGGCTACAGATTTTTCTCTTGTCAGTGTAGGCGGCATACGTTGCTTCACTGTAGTGCTACTTATTGGTGTTTTGACACTCAGATCCTGTGACACTGTATCCTTCGAAGAAGCCATCTTTCAGGCCAGATCCGATTTCAGAATACACAGGTTAATAACCACTAATAGCGGTATTTTAGCACTTCAGTACACTTAACACACGATAAAACTGATTTTAGAATCGTATCCCACCGCTGCCACCAAATTGTAACGATTTACGGGCCTACACACAACAGGGGTAGCGGAGCGATCTTGCTCGGATCGGGGTTAGCACAAAGTACCGGTACTTAGTACGTCCCCGTACTTTGCGGTATCACGTTGTACCACAACAACGTCGTCAGGCGGTTTTCGATAATTACCTACTCGGCGATCACCTTCTTGGTATGCTCTATTTATCCCTTATTCAGGAACAAATATACTTATTTCCTTATGCAGGTAATAAGCTTACCAAACACTGCTTGATGTTTCTCTTGCGGGATCGACCAAACAAATGCCAAGTTTTCGCTGTGCTTTCTGCTTTTATAGTCGCGGTCACGTGTTTACAATCGACTGGTACCCGGTACTCAAACGGGTATTCAAACAGTGCCAAAAAGCAGATTGTACAGTTCGCTGCACTTCCGATGTTTACAAGCACAAGCTTTCTAAAAACAGCAGCCTCCTTACAGTATATATGATGATCTTGTGGTAACATTGTGGTAACAGGACCTTTCGACATCATGAGTGAAGGCACTGCTCCGGAATCGATACAATTACATCACACCTCCCATCCACATTATGAAAACATGTTCATACAAATACATTGTAAAATTTACCGCCGAAAAATCGAGATGAAAAAATGTGATAGTTTTCTTATTTCTGCTCAAAACATAGATTATGGGTACTCGTTAGAACCGCCTCAACGAGGCGGTTCTAACGAGTACCCACTATATATGTTTTTGAGCTTCTTATTTCTGCCCTCAACGAGGCGGTTCTAACGAGTACCCACAATATATGTTTTTGAGCAGAAATAAGAAAAATAAAATATACCCCTGTAAACCCAGTTTTACTATAGAAAAATGGGGTTGAAGGGGATCAAAATTATATAGGCGTGTTTTCGTGATGACTATTGGTATATATGATGATCTTGTGGTAACAGGACCTTTCGACATCATGAGTGAAAGCACTGCTCCGGAATCAAGACAATTACATCACACCTCCCATCCAAGACACCAAAGTGAAAGAAGCACAACCATAAAACTAAATGTTGGTTTTCTTTTGCTCCAGCATTTCAGTGGTTTCTTGCTGTCGAGTCCTCACCGTTGTTTCATCTCTGCGGTTGTTTGATTATTCGTGTTCACGGAGATGTTGCACTGATGAGTTAGGTGGCCTTCATGCGGACTGCACAAATTTTTGTCTAAATCGCGACGGAAGTAAGGGCGAGGATTGTGGCCACGTAAAATCGATTTAAGCCCCCACGTGGAATTCGTTTCGCTGACCGTTCCAAGGCGGTTCTTCTGTCGCGGTTTATTTTTGTTATGGTTTGTCTTTGGGTGTTTTTGTCGCTTATATTATTTTATTTTGGATAGCCTATTGGCCATTTTGTGGGAAAGTAACTGTCCTTTTGGCTTTCCGCTATTGATGTTTCCATTAGGGTCTAATTGTTTCATGTTTGTGTTTCTTCGCCTTTGGTGTCTCTGATGGGAGCTGTGGGTTAAATGTATCGATTCCTGAGCATTGCCTCTATTTCTTTTTTACCAGTATGAAAACGCGTATCGAAAACACGCCTATACAATAACATTGTAACCTTTATCGCCGAAAAAATGAAAATTTTAAGATGAAAAATTGTGATATTTTCCTTATTTCTGCTCAAAATACAGACTGTCGGTACTCGTTAGAACCGCCTCATCGAGGCGTATCTAACGATTACTCACACTCTATATTATAGACTGTGGGTATTCGCGGTTCTAACGATTGCCAACACTGTATATTTTAGAGCAGAAATAAGAAAAATAATGTTTTACTGTATAAAAGTGGGGTTGAAGGGGGTCAATATTATATAGGCGTGTATTCATCACGAGGACAAGTCCGTGTAATGAAGACCCCCTAAAACCCCACTTTATATAGAGAAAACTGGTGTTTACGGGGTATACATTATTTTTCTTATTTCTTCACCAAGACATAGGTTGTGGGTACTCGTTAGAACCGCCTCACTGACAATCTTTGTTTTGAACATTTATAATAAAAATATCAAGGATTTTCATCAGAAAAGTAGCCATTTTGGAAATGTAAAAAATGCACTTTGTCGCACGGGTGAGTTATCGTAATGTCGTGATGCGTCACAAGTGGAAAGCCAAAACGACAGTTTCTTCCCTACAAAATAACCAAACGCATTACGAAAACACACCTATGCAAATACACTGTGCACTTTACCGCCGAAAAAACGAAAATGTGGAGATGAAAAAAATTTAATTTTTTTTTTTTATTTCTGCTCAAAGTATAGATTGCGGGTACTCGTTAGAACCGCCTCATCGAGGCGGTTCTAACGAGTACCCTCAATCTATATTTTAGAACAGAAATAAGAAAATAAGATTTATCCCTGTAAACCCCAGTTTTACTATATAAAAGTGGGATTCAAGGGGGTCAAAATTATATAGGCGTGTTTTCGTGATGGGCTATACAAAATAAAAAGATATTAGCAAACATGTATGCAAAGACGAACTGTAACAAAACTAAACCACAATGGAACGCTCGGAAGTTTTTGCTGGTGGGGGAGGTGGGTGGGAGCTAAAATTGATTTTAAGTTGGCACAACCCTCGCCCTTGTTTCTGTTGTGTTTTAGACAAATAACTTGTTCTATCCGCATGAAGGATTTCTAGCTCCTCGGTGCAACAACTCCGAGAACATAAAATTCAAACGAATAAAGAGATGTAATAAAAACGAGGACTGGACAAAATGTAATAACTGCGTTCGTGTAACTGGGGTTTACAGGAGATACATTTTTTCTTATGTCTGCTCCAAGGCAATACATCACGAAAACACGCCTATACAAATACATTGTAAACTTAACCGCAGAATAAATGAACATTTTGTGATGAAAAACTGTGATATTTTTCTTATTTCTGCCTCGACGAGGCGGTTCTAACGAGTACCTACAATCTATGTTTCTGAGCAGAAATAAGAAAAATAATATATACCCCTGCAAACCCCAGTTTTACAATATAAAAGTGGGGTTTAAGGGGGGTCTACATTATATAGGCGTGTTTTCGTGATGATGATGTGGCTACTCTATAGGACGGCCTAAATTGAGCGGTTCTAACGAACACTCACAACCTATGTTTGGAGTATAAAAATATCACCACTTTGATGAGAAAAGAAACCGATTTGGAGATATGAAAATTTGTTTGTTTGTTTGTTTTGGATTTTAATGGCCTAGTCAACGCTATTTTAGGTCATTTTTGAGCCGGTCATTTTTACCTATCCACACTTTTCCTGGGCAGGCTGACACTTAAGCGGTTAACCAGTATAGTGCACATTCTTTCGCCAGAAACTGACAACTGCCCTTCTTGAATTAGCGGAATGGAGAGAATTACCGTAGAAAAGATTTCATGATCAATCTCCACGAAAGATTGTTGGCGACCCGACAAGTATCGAACCCGCGTCCTCCTAATCACAAGTAAGACGCGCATCCGACTGAGCGACCGAGGCCGGCTGGAGATATATGAAAGAATGTACTATGTCACACGCGTGTGTTGTTGTAGATATCTAAGAGCTGCCATTCATATACAGTGAATTTTTGCTGATAAAAGACAAATTCTTCTCTTAAACGTATTTTTAAATGTTTTCATTTTTTGTTTCTTTGTTTTAACACCCAATTTCCGCCGGCCTCGGTAGCTCAATCGGATGCCCGTCTGACTGGTGATCAGGAGGACGCGGGTTCGATACCTGCCGGGGTCGGCAACATTCTATCGTGGAGATTGATCATGAAATCTTTTCTACGGTCATTCTCTCCCTTCCGCTGTTTCAAGAAGGTCAGTTGTCAGTTTCTGGCCAAAGACTGTGTACTGTACTGGTTAAACGTTTACGTATAAGCTTGCCCAGGAAAAGTGTGGATAGGTAAACTGACCCGCTCAAAAATGACCTAACATAGTGTTGACTGCGCCGTTAATCTCCAATACAAACAAATCCCCAATTTCCGTTAGACCACTTTTGAACAGTCCCAAAGTTGGTATTGACACAGTAATTTAACTGTATGCGGTTTTGCAGGCATTTTCTCTACAGATGAGTTGCAACTATTTAGTGACAATCAAAATAGAAAACAAGACCAGCAGATAAGCAATTCTAATGCACTTGCGTATGTAACGCGACGTCTGATTGGATAACGTCAAATATTTGCGACAGTATATTCTGCGATATACTGTCGGAAACCCGACGTCATCATGTAACGTCGCTTTTCATTGGCTGGTATTTGGTTTTACGCAGCTCACCGCGCTTGCCGCCTTGTGCAAAATAGTATAATTTTTAACTCAACAACCGAATAAGTGCATTAGAATGGGCATAACTGTATTGAAAATTGTCATTTGGGGAGGTAAATCGTCGGTTTTACGGTCGCAAATTACGTTTTACGGCTCCGCTAACGCGTCGCCGTAAAACGAAATTTCCGACCGTAAAACCTCCGATTTACCTCCCTAAATGACAATTTTTAGTACAGTTATCCCCTAAATGAACTTCATAAAGTTTCATAATGAGATGGTTTGTTTTCTTTTTATCATTGCAACAGAATATGGTGACATATTTTGCTAGCGATAACGTGTCATTTCTTGACACGGGTCATGAAATCGTGCATACCAGTAGTGTCAGAGATGAATTTGTAGTGAAGATTCATTATAGATCTAAATGTGCGTTTTCAGTCCCCGATTTGTTCTTTATTTATTTATCAATTAATTTATTTATCACATGTGTTTGAATATTCTATTTATTTAATCAACAAACTGATCAGCTGTTGCAGTGAATTGTTGATTTTGTTTTGAAATGAGGTTTAGCGTCCTCGTCAACACTATTTAGGCCATTTTGGAGACGTTACTTTCAATTTTGTGGGAGTTTTACCCGACATCTCAAGCCCTGCCACCAAATGAAACCAAAATGCTCATATGCACTGGGAGGTCTGACTCACAGCACTTTGCCTGGTGTTATGCATACGAATTTATTTTTCTGACCACTGGGTGACCTAATAATGGTATTAATATCTTGTTTATTCTTCTTAAAGAAGTTTCTGGAAAAATGAGTCACAGATTAATTTCATTCTGTAAACAACTTGTTTACAAGGAAAAGTACTTGTGAACCTTCCAGAAAGTTCGGGTTGCATTATTTTTAGAAAATTACCTAATCTTATTCCACAGCCCTCTGGAACGTTCTAGAGAAGTCTTAGGGTCTATAAAAGAGCTTGATTTTTCTCTTTGAGTGAGACTTTTAAAACTCATTTTTGATTTTTATTTGGAGTTTGAAGTTTGGGTTTATAAGAAAAGTTATTACTGATTTCTGTGTTGGATTTTTAAAGGATATTATTTTTCATTTCAGACTGTGAATTCTGTGGGATCAAGGAAAATAGATTAATTCAAGGATATTTCATAACAGGGCTAAGTACATTTAATTTTCTTACTTCTACAGGTTAAAGATACTTTGTAAATAAATTTTGTTAAATTTTTCCAAAAGGCTTGTTTGCTTTTTCTTTCTGCTACACCTGGCTCGTAACACTGGGCAGGCTTAGTCCTAAACGGTTCACCAGTAATCATGTGTGGTCAGTTTCAGCTCTGCGTGGAAGCACCATTCAGCCCAATCTATTTCTTCAAGCCATGATGGGCGGGGGCAAAGTGAATTGTTGAATATTCAAATTGTAAAGTAGTTCAAACCAAAGCGCGAATGATATGTCTACTTGCAACTGACCGACACACTCTTATTGATCATACTCGAATTGCTCATTACGAAAACACGCCTATACAAATACATTGCCACCGTTATCGCCGAAAAAATGAAAATTTTGTAATGAAAAATTGTGATATTTTTCTTATTTCTGCTCAAAATATAGATTGTGAGCACTCTTAAGAACCGCCTCATCGAGGCGGTTCTTAAGAGTACCCACAATCTATATTTTAGAGCAGAAATAAGAAAAATAACGTATACCCCGGAAACCACAGTTTTACTATATAAAAGTGGGGATCAAGGGGGTCAAAATTATATAGACATGTTTTCGTAATGGTGATCTATTTCGATTCCAAAACACTGAAAATCGGCCATCACGCAAACCCGCCTATGTAATTCTGACACCATCGAACCCAACTTTTATATAGTAAAACTGGGGTTTACTGGGGTAAAGCTTATTTTCCTCATTTCTGCTTTAAAATATAGTTTGTCTGAACTCAATGAGGCTGTTCTAACGCTTACTCTCAATCTATATTTTGAGCAGAAATAAGAAAAATATTACAATTTTTCATCTTAAAATCTTCGTTTTATGGCGGTAATTTTTACAATGTATTTGTATAGGCGTGTTTTCGTAATGCAATAATGCCGTTGTTGCCTTCAAATTCTCAACTTTTCTAGGTTCATAGAAGCAATCTGGCCAAAATTCGTGACTGTTACACATGCATTAAAGCAGAAGTAAAACAAAGACCAGGAATCGATACAATTAACTTACTCCACCCACCAAAGACACCAAAGGGAAAGAAACACAAACATGAAGCGACCAGACCATAATGGAAACCTAAACAAAGGAAGGCCATAAGAACAGTTACTTTCCCACAAAATGGCCGTATGGCCATCCAAAATAAAAAGACACAAGTGATACACACAGTAAGTAACAAAAAACAACATAAATAAACCGCCACAGAGGGTCTTTTTCTAAAGCTTTCGTTGAGAAAAAATGACGTTACACCGTCTAATGTCAAAGAATCTAGGAGTGACGTCATAAAACGGCGACACGCTCTTTTTACCTGTGATTTATAGCAGAATGGATCACAGTTCCATTAATTGCCTATATAGATGTGCTACATTTGAATTATTTATTTATTTATTTTCCAAACAATCTTGTGCGAAACGGTTGAAATGGTCCAGGGCTCAATAAAGTGCATCTAAAACACTTGCTGAAAGCAGCCCATATACTACGTGTTTTGCCGTTTATCTTGACATGACCCTATGTTATCACATTTACACTGTCTGAAATTCTCATCAAGTGGTAGAAACAGACCAATACATCGTAATACAATCGCAGTTTGGCGAATTCCCGGCGAGTGATATATGACCTATGTCAAGCTCAAGTGCCTTGCGTAAATGACTTGCTAACACAAAACTCTTGGCAATTTGAATAATTTGGAAATCTATTCTTTGGCGACACCAACAGCATACAATGTCCTACTCAGTTGAGGAAACGAGAATGTTATTCCTGTGTCTGTGGAATGTATATGTGCACGTTCTCTTGGTGTAATCGGTGGGTTATTCCTGTTTTTAATTTTGGTTTGTTTTGAGGCGTTTTCTGTGCATCTTAGTCAGTCTACACTTTTACCAGAGGATGGAAAACGTGTGCGTAAAAACACAAAGAAAGAATAAGGGGAATGGATACGCCTTCAGGGGAGGGAGGCAACTCCCAAAAATTATTTTTGTCTCCCATGTCAATAGGGTTCAACTCTTATAGGAAAGAATTTGCTCATGAGGAGCAAATTCTTTCCTTCAAGGGTATATCCCTTTTTCAGTGGGACAGGCCTTACAGAAAAGCGAAAAGGAAGTTCCGAAAGTAGTCTCCCTTTGAAAAATGGCGGAAAAATCTTCCAGGTGTTCCCATTGACCCTAAAACCTTTGGAATATTTTCTGTCCACATTTCAGCTGGTCTTAATAAAACAATTCACTATAATTGGGTCTAGTTTGTGGTTGAAACTGAGACGAGGAAGTCGCAGACAGAAGAGAAAAACAATCGTCACTCAAGCGTGTACATAGAACAAAGCCATATTTACTGACATGGAAGCACACACAAAACCACAAAACAACACGTGCACCTACTGCAAAGCCAATAAACGTATAGGAAACTATAACACACCCGTGAGCCATAGTGATTTTTTTCTTACCACAAACACGGAAATTATTCTTATGAAAATTTGTGATATTTTTTTTTTATTATTATTACTCCAAGCATAGGCTGAGGGTGCCCGTTAGAACCGGCTCTAAGGTGTACCCACAACCTATGTCTTGGATCAGAAATAAGAAAACTAATTGTATTCTTGCACTTCCTCCTCATGTTGGCTGACGGAGGACAACATTCTTTTAACAGATGACTAGCTTGTGTGCATCTATTTCAAGTCATTGAAACTAGTTTTCGTAAAATCATTAAATTGAAACGGATAACATTGTACTATTTTCGCGAATGTCTAGTTTGACAAATCATTTGTGACTGGCTTTAAACATTAAATTCGGTGATTGATATCCTCCTACCTGTACACCGAGGAATGAACACCATTGTTATTTCCATAGATATGAAACGTGTGGGTAAGGACATTGTTGCTTTGTCTAAACAAAGACTTGTACTCGTGAGGCGATTCAAACAACCCGGACTATTTTCGTTGCAGAGATAAAAAGTTAAACCAGCAAAAATACAAAGACATGTCAAAAGAGGGGCCTGTCTAAAACGCTGAAAAACCTGCTGAATTCAGCAGGTTGCTGATCAGCAGATGGTGACTAAAACGCTGATCTGCTGAAATGCTGAATTTTAGTATATTTTATTTTTTGGGGCCAGAAAACCGGCCGTGCATGCTATTATTATGTTTATTTATAATATTTATAAATTTAATCAATTTGTTTTACGCCACAGACATTAATATTGTTGCCATATCGAGCTGCATGTATGCAAATATAACAGAATATAAACAGTGAGATGCTGAAGGTTTTGAAGTAAAAGGTTTTCCTAGACATATTACTGGTGACACATCTTGAAGCAATTTTATAGAAGAAATTATTTGCTGTTTGTTTGCATGGTTTAAGTACCGGACGGCGAAATATTTGTTATAAAAGGCGAGAACCTTGAGTCCCTGTTCTATACGTATAGAAATGAAATACAGTGCTCCTTTACTGATTTTTTTTGTGGATAAATTTGCCTTGACACAAAACTTGCCGAATATCTATCTATCTATCTATCTATCTATCTATCTATCTATCTATCTATCTATCTATCTATCTATCTATCTATCTATCTATCTATCTATCTTGTGAACTTGTGCGTAATTTAACCCCCTACACCCATTTTATAGAGTAAAATGGAAATGGGGCTTACTAGGTTAAAAAACGTTTTTCTGAATCCTCCTCTAAGACGAAGGTTGTGGGTACTCGTTTGAACCGCCTCACAGAATTAAAGAACTTAATTCAACGTCAGTTAATTATGTTATTGTAAGATATCTATGTTGTACTTGTTTGGCATCAGAAACAGACATTTATAAAGATGTGATGTATAAATAAGCTTATTTAGTACACGTAAAAAAAGAAATAGAAATTATCAATCGGCCGGGCCACTTAATACTTTCCTATACGCAGTCGCTTTACATCACGGAAACACGCCTATAAAAATTTGACACCCCTTGAACCCTACTTTTACAAAGTAAAACCTTGGTTACAGGGGTAAGGCGTGCTTTTCGTAATGAATATCTGTCTACACGTTTGTATAGAGAGAGAGAGAGACACCTCTATAATCTTATTATTACACTTACCACTCAGAAGTAAACATATTCCATTCATTTTCTACTTCTTTTGCTCGTGCAGAACATGCTTTGTAACGGCATATTTCACACTCTATGATTTTATGAATGGAAAACAGTTTAATACAAACGGACCAGTCTAAGCAATAACATGCAATTCCTGATAACACCTATCTTTGCACATAGTGCAGATCCAGATCAGATTGCTTTTGAGTCTGATTAGGATCTACACTGAAATTTGCAGGAATAAATTACACAAGTTATCTGATTGGTTCAAAGTCAGGTACGGGTATGGTCTGGTAAATGAAATAAATTAATAATAATAACCAGTGCTTCAGCTGAAGTGCACGACCCGCCGGATGCTTTTAGTTTTATGAGTGTTACCATATATGGGTATGGCGGCCATTTTGGTCATGTGACCTGGACCTAAAACGGTTCCCCCAATAAATGCGCCTTATCGTAAGGAGCAAAAATATATCTTATACTTTAGTACTGTATTCTGAATCGTTTGCAGGATAAAATGCATTCTCACTTTTCCAATACAAAAGCATATGTGTCAAAGTTTGACCTAGGCACAAAGAAGGTCAAGGTCAACCCAGGGTCACCATTTTAGCAATTTATGATGGGCCTATGTCCCAGATGATATTTATCAAGTTTCGTGGAAATCTGCCCAGTGGTTCTGGAGAAGACTATTTTTGAAGGGTGTTTACCATATATGGCTTGGCGGCCATTTTGGTCATGTGACCTGGACCCCATGAGCAAAGTTTGGTTTCCCCCATCCCATAGAGGCTCCATATGAAATTTGACTTCAATCGGCCCAACAGTTTCCGAGGAGAAGCAGTTCGAAAATTTTCACATTTTTCGCCTTGGCGAGGCTATACTAAATGGAATGTAATATTTCGCAAGTTCATTGGTTATACCTCATTAATATCTATCAGTATGCCAAAATTGTTTAAATATTCCAAGCGGTTAAGTCACTATCACCAATTTTCACAAACGGGTTACGGACGGACAGACAGACAGACCATATATGGCTTGGCAGCCATTTTGGTTATGTGACCTGGACCCCATGAGCAAATTTTGGTTTCCCCCATCCCATAGAGGCTCCATATGAAATTTGACTTCAATCGGCCCAACGGTTTCCGAGGAGAAGCAGTTCGAAAAGTTTCACATTTTTCGGCTCGGCGAGGCTATACTAAATGGAATGTAATATTTCGCAAGTTTATTGGTTAGATCTCATTGATATCTATCAGTATGCCAAAAATTGTTTAAATATTCCAAGCGGTTAAGTCACTATCACCAATTTTCACAAACGGGTTACGGACGGACAGACAGACTGACAGACTGACAGACTGACAGAATGACACGGTGATTTTAGGGCACTCTTAGAAAATCAACCGACTTCAGTCGGTCGCTTTTTCTGCGGGTCGTGCAATAAATGATGGAATAATAAGTTTGTTACTTGTAATATTGGTATTCGTCCGAACCCCCTTGCCGAGGCTGTGCTGACAAGTACATATGATTTTTTTATCTCCAATATACGGGTTGTGGCTTGCGTTTGATTCCTTGTATTGCCTAGCGCTCGCTTTCATTAATATACGGAAAACTGCTCTACCGTGTATAAACAAACAGTAGCAATCACATGTTGTTGTTGTTTCCAGTTTCCCCGTGTCGCGGGTCGTCAGCTGGTGGGGTCCCAGGGAACTAATCCATTCTGGCACTACACCGTAGCCGTTCGGTGCTACCCCCATTCCACGTTGCCGGTGAATGGGGAGACCATCGCTCGGCTCCAGCCCCGTCCGTCCGTGTCTATCGTAAGTCCGCTGCAGTCGGTCCATTTTGTCTTCTACTCGACGTTATAATTTTTTGCTTGTCAATATGCCGAACCGTGTCAGAGCAGGAAAGGGTCAATTTTGATATTGGTATTTTTGTTTTTTATTTTTTTTTTAATTGATTTTTGTATATTTATGTAACGTATGTACATTTTTACATTGTTTGGTCTGTTTCCCCATCTTGTTGAGTGGTCTTTTTTACGGCGTAGCCGTTATAGTTTTGCTTTTGTCCTACATTTTTCGTTACTCCATTGGTCAATAAAACCACATGTCCAAGGAGATGACCATTTCATTGGTCAATGATTTGCATAAATAAATCTACTCAAAAAATACGACAGTTTACCGAAGTTTTAACCTAGGAGATGTTTCATTTTTTATGTGAGACATGAATGAAAAATATATACAGTTTCGGCTTGCTCACCGTCTTGTCCTTTGATGACCATACGTCATATGTATAATTGTGATTCTAGTGAATTCTGTAACTGCTGCGGTGAATAGCTATTTTGACCTTATTTCACGTGGTTGGTCTATATAGCGAAAGGAACCATTTCGCGAAAGGAAGGTTCCTTTCGCGAAAGGAAGAATTTTCTGCGAAAGGAATTTTTTCTTTGACTTGAGGTTTAACGAGCCCATCAACACTGTGTAGGTCATTTTCGAGACGTTGCTTCCAAGTTTGTGGGACTTTTACCCGACATTGAGATGAAAGACACCTCAAGCCCTGTTGCCCAATGAAACCAATAAAGAGATATAGCATGACAAAAACATGTAATAATCGCATTACAAATTGACAGATGTTTAATTTACAATATATGCTAAATAAAAGTTGCAGTGTATCATTTGTCTTCAGCATACTTTATGTCCTCCATTTTAACACAAAATTGACATTTTCGAATATCATTAATGTTATATAAATTCTGAAAAGGAATAAGTGTAATTTGAGTGAGTTTTAGTTAAGTGCACATAAGATCAAGTTTCCGCCCGTTTGTCTGCTCGTCCGTTTGTTCGTCCGTCTATGCGTTTACGTTCACCATAGCGACAACCCTAAATGCTAACCCTAGAATTTGTGTTCAAAAACAGTGAATGATAAAGTTTTCTTATTTGTTGTGCATATGTACTTGAGATCATATGCTCTTGAAATGAGGTCATGTTTTTAACCTTGACCTTTTACATTGACCTTAGCTCAAACAGGCGGGACACCGCCCTCTGCAAAGCTATTTTTCCTCGCGTGACATCTGAATTGTTTGACTACAGTAAACCATTTCATAGCTAGACAATTGTTGCTGTCACTATTGTAGCTCATATTGCACGACCCGCAGAAAAAAGCGACCGACTGAAGTCGGTTGATTTTCTAAGAGTGCCCTAAAATCACCGTGTCATTCTGTCAGTCTGTCTGTCCGTCCGTAACCCGTTTGTGAAAATTGGTGATAGTGACTTAACCGCTTGGAATATTTAAACATTTTTTCGGCATACTGATAGATATCAATGAGATCTAACCATTGAACTTGCGAAATATTACATTACATTTAGTATAGCCTCGCCGAGGCGAAAAAATGTGAAAATTTTCGAACAGCTTCTCCTCGGAAACCGTTGGGCCAATTGAAGCCAAATTTCATATTGAGGCTCTATGGGATGGGGGAAAACAAAATTTGCTCATGGGGTCCAGGTCACATGACCGAAATGGCCACCAAGCCATATATGGTCTATCTGTCTGTCCGTCCGTAACCCGTTTGTGAAAATTGGTGATAGTAACATAACATAACATAACATAACATACCTTTATTTCTCTCAGATCATACAACATATGATACATGAGGAACATAAACAATATTCAATGAAGACAGCGAAGTTACTCAAACACTAACATATACAAGCTATGATACCGAGCTTAACTTCTCTAGAGGTCTAGGACATTATGCCAACACACCTATTCAAATACATTGAAATTTCATTGCTTAACCCCCACCCTGCTGTTGGCGACAAGCCCTATCTTTGCAAACAGTGTAGATCCAGATCAGAAGCCATCTGATCAGGATCTACACTGTTTGACATTTAGTTTAAGAATGTGTACAAATAAATTGCATCAAGTAATCTAATTGGGTCAAAGCCAGAAACGGGCGCGGCCCAATTGAATATTCAGCAGATTAAAGGTTACAAAAGAAACAGTTTCTGGTGAAAAATTAAAAAAATACCTCCCGTCTCCGCACAAAACGCAGATCGCGGGTATCCGTTAGAACCGCTCAGTTCCATCGAGCACCCACAACCCACGCTCCCGAGGAGAAACAAGAAAAATAATATACACCCTGTAAACCCCAGTTTTACTATATAAAAGTGGGGTTCGAAGGGATCAAAATTATGAGATTTTTTTTTTTTTTTATCATTATTATAGTTATTATTATCTTAATGAGGACATGTAATTTCTGAAGGGGAAAGGATATACACTATTCTGCAAAAATGGAAGTAAATAAAAGATAAGTAAATAAATAATTAAATAAATAAATAAATAAATACACAAATAAATAAACGAACAAATCAGTCGATAATACCTGCCTTGAATCAATATTTTCGTTTCCCAATAAATTCCTGCTATAGATAATTTCACTGGGTCAAATTGCGACAAATGAAACAATTTGTTTAACTTTCGCTCTGGAAGAGGCTGTAAGCTACAAACTTTTGCCTGAGAAAGAGCTTTTTTTTTTTTTTTTTTTTTTAATAAAAATAAAAATGTAACAATTTTGCGTCGCTCTAACACTAGCGCATTTGGAAAATTGGTGAATGCTTGTTTTTATAGATTTTGTTTTTTCAAATTTACGGAAATATTTAATCTCTTTGCCGCAATTCAACCTCACTGAATTGATCACACCTGGGGTATCCCCTTAGTGCGTGCAAGGCATGCGCTTTTTATGAATGGGATATCTAATTACCAGAAAAAACATTTTGATGTGTTAGAACGTGTAAATGACAACTGTCAATTTAACAAACGGAATTAAAAATTTCACTCTTCAGGTAATTTTTTTTTTTCTGTTATTACTGAGGCAGAGTACACCATGAAAACACGCTTATTCCAATACAGCGCTGTATAGAGAAATAAAGAGGGGACCCAATGGGGGTCAAAAATATACAGGCGTGCCTTCATAAGGCGTGCCGCACGGAAGCAACGTCGAGCCCACACCAATTCAGCGATAGCGAACAAGTACTGACACGACCCGGCCCCGGTGCAGTAAAGTTTATAACTGGCTGGTTCTAGGTCCAATATTCAAGTACGCAGTAGACTAGACAAGGCGGGCACCCGCTAACAATTCAGGGACAATTCCCCCCACTGCTCAACACAAACACATGCTGTGGGTACTCATTTGAACCGCTTCAGTGAGGCGGCTCAAGCGAGCCTCCACAACACTTGCTCCCGCCGAGAGACCAGGAAAACTACCACAAAACACCCGTCCCGTCCAGTCCACTGAGTACGTCTATTTCTGTTCTTAGGAACACAGCCCCGAGACAGCACTGAGCAAACGTTGATTCGAAGGTTTCGAAACAAGGTTGACCCAGCGCTGACCCGAAGGGGTATGCCCATACAAAGGATTACTGTAACAGCTTACTTACAGATTGCTGTTTATGATTTTCGTTGAAGACACATACATTGAACCTTCAATAGCTCGAACACTTTTGGGAATCTGTTCGAAACAGGAATTGTTCGAGATACCGAGGTTTACGCTTAGTGATCATATGACATAATTGATATCTTCTAAGGTATGTTGTGCGTGTTCATTGAGGCGACTCAAACGAACCCATGCAACAGACCCCCAAGGTAACCTTTATATAAAATACTTTATAAATAACATATTGGTATCTGGAACTATAGGACAAACTCCGCTACATCGAGTTGGGTACCTTAATACTATCGGGGCCAGATATCAATATTGATAATTAGACATTACTAAATTTATTCATTAATATCTTTATAAACTTACATAAGTTTTGTAGTCTGGGTTTGTTTGTAGTGGCCATAAGTTCTTGAAATTTCAATATGTTTGGTCTGGTATAATATTTTCTATGTAAATATGTTTTTCTTTCTTCCGAGAAATAAGAGCAAGACAAAAGATAATGGAAGTTATCACCCACGTCATGATTATTGCACAAGTTACATTTCCGTTCACTGTATTCGATATCATTCCATCTCCCCGTTTCCACGGGGAATTTATGATTTTCCGTTCTGAATTTAAATAAGCACTGCCAATATTTTCTCTGTACTGTAATTAAGTATTTTTCTAGACTGATTGCTTGTTTTATTATACTGTAATTAATGCCTTTCTGTGAATTTTGTAAGTCGCTATGCCATTTTTGCAAATTCTGGTCAACAAGGACAGATTTAAGGAGGACTTTCATATTTCTTGAGTTTATACTTGCCTGGTTTATCCAGAGGTCGTTTCTGCCGATTTCAGTAAAAATACTTTTTATATAATTTATCCATTTAAAGGTTTTATCATGATTATAGAGCGTTTGGTATAAGATAAATGATAATTTACTCTGTTTTCCAGTTATCAAACGATTCCAAAATCCGATCATACGACTTTTGATAATAATTTCTACAGGGTATCTGCCAAGCTCGGCGTACAACATGTACATTGGTGTACTGCCTCGTACCTTAGTTATTTTTCTCAAAAACTCGTTATGTATATTTTCGATGATTTTCAGATTTTCAAAACCCCAAATTTCCGAACCGTAGCAGAGAATCGGCAGGACAGTATGATCAAACAACTTAAGCTGGAAGTCTAGGGGCAATGATAAGTTATCAATACGCATAAACAAAAGATACATTGCTTTTCGTGCCTGTTCCACTATGTGTTTCCTTGCATTTAAAAAACTTCCTGATGACGAAAAGACGATTCCTAGATATTTATATTGTTTTATTATTTCTATCTCAGTATTGCCCATAGTAAAATTAAATCTATCAGTATTTCGGGCACCAAAAATTATAATTTTTGTTTTATTAAAATTTATATTTAGTTTCCATACGCTACAGTAATCTACAAAAGAATTTAAGCATGCTTGAAAATCTGAAGGGTCTTCGGAAACGATAATTGTGTCGTCTGCGTATAACAGGAGGAATATTTTAGTGTATATATTCAATACATCGGTTCTTGTTTCAATAGTTACTCCATTATGTCTACACGTTGTGAAATAGGTTTCAAGGTCATTCAGGTATAAGGAAAAAAGAAGGGGAGATAGATTTTCTCCTTGCCGAACTCCGGTAGTGCACGAAAAGAAGCCAGATGTTTGATTATTAATGGTTACACAAGATTTTATGTCTTCATACATGTTTTTGATAATACGCAAGATTTTTCCATTGATAGTAGTACTAAGCAACTTTCTCCAGAGTCCCACCCGCCAAACTGTATCAAATGCTCGCGAAAAATCAATAAAACAACAAAATAATTTCTTTCTTTGTGACTTTAAAAGTTCTGTTAATGAATGCAATGTAAATATATTATCCAACGTGGAGTAATCTTTTCTGAACCCTGTTTGCGTCTCAGATAATAGCTTATATTCATCTAGGAATCGCGTCAGCCGATGATTAAGTACCGACGTGAACAATTTACCCAAGCAACTCAAAAGCGTGATAGGTCGGTAATTTTCCGGTAATAAAGGGTCACCCTTATTTTTATAAATTGGGCAAATGTTTCCTATAGACCAAGAGTCCGGTAATAGTCCAGTGTCTAAAATTGAGTTAAATAGACAGACATAAAGGGGCATAAACAAATGTTTTGTAGATTTAATATGTTCATTTAGTATATGGTCATTACCAGGAGCTTTGCCATTATTCAGTGAATTGATACATATTAAAATTTCTTGTTCGGTTACTTGTGCGCTCAATATATCGTCGTCCTCGTCAAAAATCATATTATCAAGGGGGTCAACTGGGTCAGGTTGGGAATTATCAGCTGTGTTTAGTTCCTGGAAATAATCATAAAATTCTTCAACCGATGGGCACTTCGTGTTTGACTTTACATTAATACTATTAAGAAACTTCCAATACTGTTTCGAATTTTTGTTTTGCATCAAACGTAATTTATGCTCTCTGTCATGTTTGAATTTATTAATATATCTATTCATTGTGCGCTTGTAATCTCTACTTAATGTTATAAGACGGTGCCTATTCTCGGAAGTTTTATTAATATTAAATTTTTTCCTAGCAGTATGATATCTACGCCGTGCTGATCGACAATGCTGTCCAAACCATGGTTTACTAGTACTGGTGCTACTCGAAGTACGGTTTGCAGTATTCTTCGCAAGCTTTTGCGAGAACGTTCTATTTTCTGCTGCATGAAATAGTTCGGCAATCTGACCAGTTACATAGTTGATAGTTTCTTTACTTAGGCTATTATTTTGCAGAATATGTTGCAAAGAGCGAATTTTCGTACAATCAATATTATGGGTAAAATCTTCAAGTTTATCAGGCTGCCATTTTCTTTTGCTAGGCATTTGTTGTAATGGCTCTTCTTGCGACAGGTTCGAGCTAAATTTTAGGACCGATCGTAAAAGACAGTGGCCGTCACTGAATAATGGGTCCATTTCAATTATTTCAAAATCCTGGTATAATTCAAACATATCACTGGAGATAATACAATAGTCAATGACTGAAGTGTTTCTGAAAGAAAAATTCCCTATTTGCCTATCCCTTCCAAGCCTACCATTTACAATGAAGAGATTATTGTTTTTGCAGATTTCAAGTAGTTTATAACCAGACAGTGTTATTAATTTTTGTGTCTTTTGATCTTCGGTCGCGAGGAACAGAGAACTTATCAAGTTTGAATACTGGGTTGAAAAAGGTTTCTGTTTCAGAGTCGAAATCAAATAAATCAGCAATAAATGTATCTGATGGTAAATAATCGCAGGCATTCGACGTTCTACCGTTGAAATCGCCTGTCAAAACCACGTGATTATATTTACTACACATCTGCGTGATTTCCATTTCAAGGATCATCAATTCGTCATTTATTAGGAAACGCGAATTTTCCGGTGGGACGTAAACCGCCCCAAAAATTATATCTTCATTCGTGTTTGCAAAGCTTTTATTGAGACAAAACCATAGTATATAGTCGGATTCAGTGGATATGAAAGAGAAATATTTTGAGATATCCTCTTTCACATAAACAGAAATTCCTCCCGATCTGCGTTCACATTTTTGGCGCCTACTTTGCGAAAATGAGACGAAGCCTGGAATGGAAATCACGTCGGTTTCTACAGTTTTAGTCTCCGTGAAACAGAGTAGGTCAAACTTATTACAATAATCAATAAAATCGGGATACTGCGACCTTGTTTTCAAGCCACATACATTCAGTGTTCCGAATTGCAATTGAGTGTTATACGAGCTGCCCCTAAGCACTTCATGAGTATTAGTATTTCTTGTACAAGTTTCATTTCTATCTGCAGCCTTAGATATATTACGGCTGCTATCTTTTCCCCTTATGTCCTACTTGTCTTTATTTTCGTTTGGGGGAGATCCTTCTGCCATTCTCTCCTCATTACGAGGCGGGGAGTTCTGACCATGCCTGTCATCCGGGGCACGAGATGCTGAGCGCGACACTGACCTTCGTGGTGGTTTATCAATGGATCGTTTCCTTAGATTTAGTTTATCACTATGTCTGGTCTCTGAACGACTCCTGCGAATTGAATCATTTGATAAAGCAATATTGCCAGGATGTTTGAAATTACCAGTTATTGAAGTTGTATGGGTTTCATTTCTCGATCCCGAGGGCCCGGGTTGTGTCTGTTGCGTATTGTTTCTATCAGGCTCTAGTGTAGTCAGTGTTGTAGCCGATATAGGTGAGCCAGGCTGCTGGGGTAGTAACGATTGACTCATTTCTCCTGGCTGGGAACTTTCCGCCTGTATGACTACAGACTGACTCCGTGATCGATCATGTTTAAATGTCTGCTGGCTTGGATGCGCTGCATCAATTCTGCTGCCCCTAAGCGTATCGTCCCATTCTGGAAATATATCCTCTACAACTCGGCCATCCAGGATAATTTTCGCAGGATATGCTAAAGTTGCTTGAGATGATGGAAATTTCTGTCTTAACTGTTTTAGTTTTGGCCATAATACCTTCCTCGCCCTTGTGATTTCAGTGGGAAAATCCCTGTTAACGCTAAAGTCTGTATCCCTAAGTTTACTAACATTCGCCATTATTGTTTCTATATGTCTATAACTAGAAAAGGCTACAATAATAGGGCGTGCTGCCTTTCTGCTGTCAAACCTGCCCAAACGATGTGCCCTCTCTATCCAGGTATCGTCTGCACCACTAATGCCCAGTTCCTCGCCATGTAAAAGTTCTAACACTCGAGCTACACAATTTTCATTTCGCCGTTCAGTAAAACCATAAATTATAAGATTATTTCGCCTGCTACGGGCCTCAATGTCCAATGACTTGTATTCTAATAGTCTCAGGCGATCATTGTGGGACTTTACCACAGATTCAATTTCAGCGACACGTTTGTCTTTTTTAACAACTGAGGACACCATTTGCTGAATACTACCAACTTTATTTTCATTCACTGACAATTTTTTCAAAATCATTGATAATTTAGCGTCAGTCGATAACCCTTCGAAATCTAGATCTTCGAACTCATGTTCTTGAGCAGAGTCATTCTTATGGAGGTCACCACTGCGACCCCCGGAGCTCACGCGACGCCTTTTGCTTTTAGCCCCTTTTCGTCCATCCTTTGTGAAACCACCATCGTTAGTATCTGACCATAACCCCTCTGTATCTGAGGATTCGCACTCCGTATCCGACTGGTGGGTGGGGTCAGACAATACGCTGAACACATTGAAATCACTCCTAAAATACCTATTTTCGACTCCTCTGCCCCTACCGAGACCTCCTCTGGTCCTCACGCCTCTACCTAAACCTCGCCCAAGCCAATTCGATGCCATAATGTTGAGATATAGTTATATATTTTCTGTTTTTCACAGAGCGCACTTCGCCACGTCTTCTATGTACAGTAACCGTCCTAAATAGTGACTTAACCGCTTGGAATATTTAAACAATTTTTGGTATACTGATAGATATCAATGAGATCTAACCAATGAACTTGCGAAATATTACATTCCATTTAGTATAGCCTCGCCAAGGCGAAAAATGTGAAACTTTTCGAACTGCTTCTCCTCGGAAACCGTTGGGCCGATTGAAGTCAAATTTCATATGGAGCCTCTATGGGATGGGGGAAACCAAAATTTGCTCATGGGGTTCCAGGTCACATGACCAAAATGGCCGCCAAGCCATATATAGTAAAAACCCTTCAAAAATAGTCTTCTCCAGAACCACTGGGCAGATTTCCACGAAACTTGATAAATAGCATCTGGGAAGTAGGCCCATCATAAATTGCTAAAATGGTGACCCTGGGTTGACCTTGACCTTCTTTGTGCCTAGGTCAAACTTTGACACATATGCTTTTGTATTGGAAAAGTGAGAATTCATTTTATCCTGCAAACGATTCAGAATACAGTACTAAAGTATAAGATATATTTTTGCTCCTTACGATAAGGCCCATTTATTGGGGGAACCGTTTTAGGTCCAGGTCACATGACCAAAATGGCCGCCATACCCATATATGGTAACACTCATAAAGCTAAAAGCATCCGGCGGGTCGTGCACTTCAGCTGAAGCACTGGTTTCTAAACAACCTTCCAATTAAATCTACGCCGCATATCTTTTTTAAAGATATTTCTTGTTTTAAGTATATATGCGGGCGGATGTGCTTACCCGCCACGGACCTTTTTTGTTTGTTTTTCTTGTGCCTTAAAGGTGGCGTTGTCCGTTTTAGGGCAAGCCCACCCGCTCACAGTTGCTGGGGAGGACAGTTTTTGTACCTGCAAGATTAAGCTAGTGGTTTATATTGTGTTTTTTTTTTGGTTTATCTGTACATACAATATGTAACATAATAACATGAAGTGCCGGCCTACGCCGTCTCGGGCTTGAACTCGTATTTATTTTGTTAATGAGTGACTTCTATCGCGGAGGATGTGCATATTAGGTCAATCCCTTTTTATGCATTTGCCGTTTTAAGTTAAGAAAAAGTGATGCCTTCCTCGACGTAGGATGCCGCACTCTGCGGGACCATAAGTGGGTCAGTCGCCATGTTTGCATATCATTAACGCATCCTACGTGAAGGAAGGCACCATAGGAGGAAAGTGTATTCCTGCCTAGCCATTTGGAGGCCCGAGACAACGTTTGCCGATCTCCTCTGTGTTGTTGTCCTTTTTGGGACAAGCCCATCCGCCCACAGTTGCTGGGAAGGACAATTTTTGTACCTGCAAGGTTGTGCTTGAAGATTATATTTGTGTTTTGTTTTTTCTGTACATACAACATATAACATAGTAACATGGTGTGTTGGCTTCCGCCGTCTCGGGCCCAAATTCGTATTTATTTTAGTTAGTGGGTGACCTCTATCGCGGAGGATGTGGAAAGTAGGTCAATCCCCTTTCATGCTTTTTCGTTTGAAGTTAAGAAAAGGTGTCGTATTCTGTTGGACCGTAGGAGAGTCATTTTGTGTCGCCATGTTTGCATATCACTATCGCATCCTACGTGTAGGAAGGCATCATAGTAGAAATATAAGTATTCTTGCCTAGCCGTTTGGGGACCCGAGACAACGTTTGCCAATCTCTTTAGTTAAAGTGGTTAGTGCAAATTGTTATATAATCATGTAGGTCGCATACAAGCGTCCGCCTGCGCACGTGCGCAGTCGAGCGCTCCTATGCGATCTTGTTTTTAATGTTTCATATTTACACAAATAAAAATGTTTGAAAACGCTTTTTGAGAAAACTCTTCTTCTTCTTCTTCTAACTCCAGGTTTTTTATCTCTCTTTTCTATACTATCCTCTCTACTGTATTCCTATCCTACAACTATCGCTATATCTACCTATCTAGTGTGGTTGTATGTTGGTTTAGTTTCGCGTGGGTGGTTGTGTGTGTTAAAAGCCTTCCTTCAGGTCGCGCTAAGTCATGCCCTAGTTAGTTAGTTAATTGCCCTTGTCTGTATTGGTATGTGGCCATCTTGACCGTCTGTCTTTATTACGGTCATGGCGCAATTTGCTGTTTTGGGTGATTTTTATGTTATGCGACAAGGGCAGTGCGGAGGGCTGTATGATATACCGGGCCAGATGCGGTTTTTCAGTCGTGGTGGTATGCAGAAGGCCCTTTTGAGGGCCCCCAGGTCATTCCGTTTGGGTAACCTTATAATGTACATCCTTTATTCGAAAGCGAAAGTTGCGATAAAAGAAAGAAAAAGATGTGATAAGGCGTCTTGTTTCTTATTTCGGTCCCACTTTTCTGTATGCGTTCCTGAAGGAGAGGCTTTGTTTGCTGGTGTGCTGTTGTGCCGTTTTCCTTTGGGTTGTGTGGCTCTCGATCAGCCAGGCTTTTGACGCAACGCTCCTAAGTGCAAAGTCCAAGGACCGCAACCACAGCGCTACGTCTCGTTCTGACTTCCCGTTTGCCTCACCCTCTCAGGAGGGGCTGGGCGACAGATTTTCCTTGTGGTGGGTCCATGCCCAGTCCCGGCGTGCTTTCGTGTGGTCCTCTTTCGGGCTGTGTGGCTCCCGATCAGCTAGGGCTTTGGTGCAGCGTTCATAAGTGCAAAGCCAGTGGGCCGCAACCACAACGCTACACGTAGCAATCACACTGTATTCATAATCGTTTTATAGCCCCTGTAACAGATCAGAGGCGGTCCTTAATAGGATAAGATAATAACCAGCCACTGACTGAGGCAGGTAAAGAGAAAATGAATGGCCATTCTTAAGGTATATCATTCATAATTTTTAACACTAAAAATACTGTTGTTTTAAAGAATTAATGAAATAAACTTTAAAACAAGCATCGGATATAAAAATTCCATATTTATAAAATAAATATGTTGTCATCTAGACTCTCACTTACAAAACGTTTTACTGCAGAAAATGTATAATACTTTTCTTACGGATGAGTACCCACAACCTATGTCTTACGTCGGAATAAAAAAAAAAACCGATAAATCTACTTTTGTTATTTATATTCCACACGTAGGTTGTGGGTGCTCGTTAGAACAGTGTCAATGAGGTTGTCCTGACGAGTACCAACAACCTGTCTTACGTCTGAATAAAATAAATGATACTTTTCTTATATATATATTCCACATGTATGTTGTGGTGGCCCCCGCTCATAGGGGCTTGAAGAAATATATGAGCTGCATGATGCTTCCACGCAGAGCTGAATCCGGCCCGCACACTAGTACTGGTAAACCACTTAGAGGATCTAAGGCTGTCCAGGAACCGCGGTGCGAGGCGGACCGTCCATGCTAATAAACCCTATTGGTGTCATTGGGCGACAGGGCTTGAGATGTCATTTCATCTCAATGTCGGGTAAAAGTCCCACAAAATCGGAAGCAACGTCTCCAAAATGACCTTTACAGTGTTGACGGGGACGTTGAACGTCAAATCAAACAAACAAACATGTATGTTGTGGGTGCTCGTTAAAACAAAAAATAATGAACACCCCATTAAGACCCTAGTTATCGATCAGAATTATAGCAGAGCGCTCAGTGGAAACCCAAGAACCCATAGCTTCTGTAAATGACGAGGTTTACATGGGTATACGTTTTTCTTTCTCTCACAAAACATATATTGTCCGCCAACAAATAGCTGGCAGTGACGTAGCTGACTATTTGAGCTGTTTTACCGTTAGCCCCATAAGCTTTGCATTGTTCAGAACAAAAACAAGTTGTGACGTCACTGTCAACTATTCCGCGACGGACAGTACTGTGGGTACTCGTTAGAGATCACTGGGTAATCTCATTTAGGGATGAGACAAACAGTACTTTTATGTTTGACAGCCTTGGATTCGACAGACAGGCCCGCTTCATGATGGCACCGAGCTTGTCAATTCAGTTAGGTTTAATGTATGGGGAACACACCGATCATGATTTGGAAGTCATATTAATTGAGACTCAAAAGCAGACAAATGGTGTTGATTGCGGTGTTTTCGCAATCGCACACTTAGTAGAATTTTGCACAAAGCGCGTCCTTAATCCGACAGTCTTTTTTGACACGAAAAAAAAATGTGATCATATTTACTGGCTTGCACTTCGTCTGAATATCCAGGTAATAGAAGGAATTCAGTATGTAAACAATCACGCATTGATTTGATCAAACACCGGATTTAAAGACGGCCCGCCAGTCAGTCAGGTGTGAATTGGTATGAAAGCGTGCTGTCAAATACTCAATTACTGATTGATTTATGTTGATATTGGATAAATCATGCACAACGAAAAGTACGCCAGTATTATTAACACTTTTATGCTTCAATTTTTTTTATTTGATTTGAGGTTTAACGTCCCTGTCAACACTGTAAACGTTTTGGAGACGTTGCGTCCAATTTTGTGGGACTTTTACCCGACATTGAGATGAAATGTGGGACTTTTACCCGGCATTGAGATGAAATGACTTCTCAAGCCCTGTCGTTGAATGTTACCAAAAAGGTTTATAAGCATGGACCGCATTGCCTAGGCAGGCTTAAATCCTCTAAGCGGTTTACCAGTACTCGTGTGCGGTCGGTTTCAGCTCGGCGTGGAAGCATCATGAAGCCCATCTATTTCTTCAAGTCCCGATGGGCGGGGGATTAATGTTTATACGGTAAAACTGGGGTTAACACTGTATGCAGTGTTTTTCTTGTTTCTGATCTAAACATAGATTGTGGCTGGTACACGTTAGAATTGCCTTGCCGAAGCTGCTCTAACGAATACCTACAATTTTTGCAATATATCAGATGTTTATCTGATTTTTTCTGGTGGTAAAAAATTCAATATAATTTGACTAGGCATACATTCTTAATCGTAATCAGAAACGAAAACAATATGATTGCATGAATATGTTCCTGCATTTGGTGATGTTGTTATGAGTGTTTCTCTATTTCTTTTATTTCTACTTACCTTGTAGTTTAAGTATAAATAGAATAAAACTAAGAATACAAAATAGTCCAGACTTTTTCCGTTTACAATCTTAAGCTGACAATTATCAAGATAAAAGTCTATGAAATGATAACCCTCAAAAACCCATGTTAGTAACAAAACCTGGGGTTTTTAGAGGTTAACATTATTTTTTTCAATGTTCTAAAAAGTTCTGGTACTCGTTATAACATCAACAAAGGAGCATGTTCTAACGAGTATCCATAATATATTTGGTACTTACATCTAGCAATCTCCGTGTTGTAGTGGTTAAGCTACTCGTCTCATAAACCAAGGAGTCGTGGGGTCGATTCCGGGCTTCTCCAGGCTTTCGGAGGAATCTTCAAACTGAGGTATTGTCTCCGCATGACACACACACACACACACACACACACACACACACACACACACACACACACACACACACACACACACACACACCACGTTTCCATAACCCACGTAGATATGTACTGGCAGTACTCTCTATATAGGTGTCTAGTGATGTCAGCAATTTATAATGAATGCACCAACACTGTCAATTGGGCCATAAAATATAAACAAATAAATAAATACATAATTAAAAAATGAATAAACACATACATAAACACATAAACTGTGAAAAATACACAAGCTCACCATATTTAATAAATATTCAGCAATTCAGCAGATCAGCGTTTTAGTCACTATCTGCTGATCAGCAACCTGCTGAATTCAGCAGGTTTTTTCAGCGTTTTAGACAGGCCCTCAAAAGAGCTACGTCTTCCGTAGTATTAGCCTTTTGACGTTTTGAGATTTCACATTAAAAGGATGGCAATGATGATCAGGAATCGATAAAATTACATAACACCTTCCATATAAGATACCAAAGAGAGAAAACTTTACTTAAAGCAACAGCATCACGATCAAAATATCACAAGCACAAAGCAAAAGGGACATTTTCTCATTAAGAAAACGCCCCTATTTGGATATATTGAAACATTTACCACCAAACAATTAAACTTGTCTCATAAAAACTTTGAATTGTTTCAAAATTAGATTGTGGGCACCCGTTTGAACCGCCTCAGTAAGACAATTCTAAAAACCACAGTCTATGTTTCTGAGCAGAAATAAGGCATACCCTTGTAAAACAAAGTTTGATTTTGCTCCAGCATTTCAGTGTTTTGTTGCTGTCGAGGCCTCACCTTTGTTTCATCTCTGTGGTTGTTCGATTTTTGTGTTCTCGGGGATTTGCATTGATGCGTTAGGAAGCCTTCATGCGGACTGAACAAATTGTTTGTCTAAATCGCGACGGAAGTATGGGCGAGTATTGCGGCCGCGTAAAATCGATTTATGCTCCATCCCCACTCCAATGAAATTCTTTCCACTGACCGTTCAAATGGGTTCTTCTGTCGCGGTTTATTTTTGTTATGGTTTGTCTTTGAGCGTTTGTATCGCTTATATATGTTTTGTTTTGGATAGCCAATTGGCCATTTTGTGGGAAAGTAACTGTCCTTTTGATTATCGGCTAGTGATGTTTCCAGTGGGTCTAGTTATTTAATGTTTGTGTTTCTTTCCCTTTGGTGCCTCTGATTGGAGCTGTGGGTTAATTGTATCGATTCTGGATATTTGCCTTCATTTCTATTTTCTACAGGGGCCAACATTGTATAGAGGACATGCATACAAAGACATACAAAGGCAATAATTAGAAGCCATGACAGAACGGTTGATAAGGAATAAGGATTTTACTTGACAGGGGACGTAAATCGATTTTGCATGCTGGAGCCGTCAGACAGTCTGAGACCCGATCCGCCGGCGTGCAATTAAGGAGGGGTGGGGGGAGGGGGTTGCAAAACAAACATTGTTTCACTTCTGGCAAAAGTGTTTTTGTTTTTATTTTTCTTTTCAATGTAATGGATTTTAATGCATTTAATCGGCACATCATAAAGAAGTCTGTAGGGATAGATTGGAAATCATGTGAACTTCAAATTTTAAGATCAGTCTACCTTATCTCTGGTGATGAACATTTTATGAACTAAGGGGAATGGGAACACCTGGCACTTTTTTCCGCCATTTTTCAAAGGGAGACAACTTTCGGGACGTCCTGTTCGCTTTTCTCTAAGCCCTGCCTGACCCACTGAAAAAGGGGTCTACTCTTAAAGGAATTAATTTGCTCCTCAGTTGACCCCTATTGGCATGGGAGACAAAAATACATTTGCAGGTGTTGCCTCCCCTGAAGGTGCTCCCATTCCCCTTAAGCCCGGTTGAACATTGTCTGAAAATATGTGATTTCATAATGGAAAAGAATACAAAGCGATGAAAGATACTGTACACCCAAGTGAGTATAACAGAATCTGTGACGAGGTCCAGAATGAGAAAAAGGACATTATGATGAATTTTAAATTTGTTTAAACGTTATGTGAAATAAATGAGTAAATCAGAAAACAAAATAGAAGTGAAAGCAATGACCAGGAATCGATGCAATTAACTCACACCTCCCATCCTAGGAAGACCTAGAAAATAGACGTGAATGCAATGATCTAGACGTCAGTTAAAAGATACAATTAACTCACACCTCTCATCCTAGACACGTATCCAAATTGACCCAAATAATATTGAAGGGGATGTAAAATCTCAACCAAAAAAAGAAGGAAATGTTTCTTACTAATAGATTACTCGTTTAAGCCAATTAAGTGCATAATGATCATATATTTTCTTCGATCGACCTCCAGCAGTACTATAATTTAGGAAATAGATCACCTCTAGCTGTACCGGCCCCAATAGCTCAGTTGGTAGAGTGTCCGCTCCGGGGAACGGGAGGTCACGGGTTCGATCCCAGCCGTGACATACCAAAGTCGTTAAGAATGGAATTTAAAAATCGAGACAACGATCAGATATCATACAATTAACTTACACCACACCCACAGACTCCAAACAGCAACGGCACTGTAATTCAAACATTACGGGTAGAAAGTAAAAATGAAAGTTTCTTTCCAATCGGATGGCCGAACGGCTATTAAATTACGAAGAAATTAGCAGTGCATATATGCACAGAAATCAGTGCAAAATAGAAGGGAAGGCAATGATCAGGACTCGTTAAATTAACCCGCAGCTCCCACTCCCATCAGAGACACTAAAGGACAGAAAAACAAACGTGAAACAACTAGACCTTAATATTTTGTCTAAATACTTCATGTTCCGACTGGTTTTGTTGAAGAACAGATTCAATATACTAATACATAATACACATGTGCTTAAAACATTTAATTTAGCCCCGCCCATCGGGGCTTGAAGAAATAGATGGGCTGCATGATGCTTCCACGCAGAACTGAAACCGACCCGCACACGAGTACTGGTAAACCGCTTAGAGGATCTAAGCCTGCTCAGGCAATGCGGTGCGAGTCGGTCCGTCCATGTTTATAAACCCTATTGGTTTCATTGGGTGGCAGGGTTTGTGATGTCATTTCATCTCGATGTCGGGTAAAAGTCCCAACGTCTCCAAAATGACCTATACAGTGTTGACGGGGACGTTAAACCTCAAATCAAATCAAACAAACAAACAAACAAACAGACAAAAAAGCAAAAATGATACAGTCGAACTTCGATGGCTCGAACCCCTTCGGGAACATAGAAATTTGTTCGAAGCAGCGGTAGTTCGAGCCACTGTTGCAAACTTCCAGAAAACATAACGGGGGTATTTTTGGACTTCTTTTCGGTGTTCTGTAACATAAATGTATGCTGTGTGTACTCATTAGAATCGCCTCATTGAGGCGATTCTAATGAGTACACACAGCATACATTTGCAAGATAAAAGTCGAAAGTCTCCTCAATTACATGTATCCCACACTTTTTCTTATGCAGAGGAATTCCCTAGGGACTCAAAAACGTGTTCGACTCAGCCATGGTAAACGAGCCATCGAAGTTCGACTGTAGTTTATTTCCCATCTGTTGGCCAAACGCATGCTCAAATTAAATGATGGATGAGTGAATAAGAAAAATAAGATATACCCCCGGAAACCCCATTTTTACTATATAAAAGTGGGTTTCAAGGGGGTCAAAACTATATAGGCATGTTTTCGTGATGCTGATCTATTTCAATTCCAAAACACTGAAAATCGGCCATCTCGCAAACACGCCTATGTAATTCTGACACCCTCGAACCCAACTTTTATATTGTAAAACTGGGGTTTACAGGGGAAAGCTTATTTTTCTCATTTCTGCTTTAAAATATGGATTGTCTGAACTCGATGAGGCTGTTCTAACGCGGACTATCAATCTATATTTTGAGCAGAAATAAGAAAAATATTACAATTTTTCATCTTAAAATCTTCGTTTTATGGTGGTAAAATTTACAATGTATTTGTATAGGCGTGTTTTCGTAATGCAATAATGCTGTTGTTGCCTTCACATTCTCAACTTTTTCTCGGTTCATAGAAGCAATCTGGCAAAAATTCTTGACTGTTACACATGCATTAAAGTAGAAGTTAAACAAAGATCAAGAATCGATACAATTAACTTACTCCACCCACCAAAGACACCAAAGGGAAAGAGACACAAACATGAAGCGACCAGACCATAATGGAAACCTAAACAAAGGAAGGCCATAAGGACAGTTACTTTCCCACAAAATGGCCGTATGGCCATCCAAAATAAAAAGACACAAGTGATACACACAGTAAGTAACACACAACAACATAAATAAACCGCCACAGAAGAACAGTCTTGGGTCTTTTTCTAAAGCTTTCGATGAGAAAAAATGACTTTACACCGTGTAATGTCAAAGAATCTAGGTCATAAAACGGCGTCACGCTATTTTTACCTGTGATTTATAGCAGAAAAGATCATAGTTCCATTAATTGCCTACATAGTTGTGCTGCGTTTGAATTATTTATTTATTTTCCAAACAATCTTGTGCGAAACGGTTCAAATGGTCCACATCATGAGAACATGTCCGTGACATAAAGACCCCCTAAACCCCACTTTATATAGGGAAAACTGGGGTTTACGGGGGTAAACATCATTTTCCTTATTTCTGCTCCAAGACATAGGTTGCGGGTACTCGTTAGAACCGCCTCATTGAGGCGGTTCTAACGAGCACCCAAAACCCATGCTTGGAGTATCAATAAGAAAAATATCACAAATTTTCATCATAAAATTACCTTTTTGAGGTATGAAAAAATGCGCTATACCACACGGATGTGTTATCGTAATGAGTGCTCAATAAAGTGCATCTAAAACACTTGCTGAAAGCAGCCCATATACTACGTGTTTTGCCGTTTGTCTTGACATGACCCTATGTTATCACATTTACACTGTCTGAAATTCTCATCAAGTGGTAAAGACAGACCAATACATCGTAATACAATCGCAGTTTGGCGAATTCCCGGCGAGTGATATATGACCTATGTCAAGCTCAAGTGCCTTGCGTAAATGACTTGCTAACACAAAACTCTCGGCAATTTGAATAATTTGGCAATCTATTCTTTGGCGACACCAACAACATACAATGGCTTACTCAGTTGAGGAAACGAGAATGTTATTCCTGTGTCTGTGGAATGTATATGTGCACGTTCTCTTGGTGAAATCGGTGGCTTATTCCTGTTTTTAATTTTGGTTTGTTTTGAGGCATGTTCTGTGCATCTTAGTCAGTCTACACTTTTACCAGAGGATGGAAAACGTGTGCGTAAAAACACAAAGAAAGAATAATTAAGGGGAATGGATACACCTTCAGGGGAGGCAACTCCCCAAAAATATTTTGTCTCCCATGTCAATATAGGGTTCAACTCTTATAGGAAAGAATTTGCTCCTGAAAAGCGAACAGGAAGTTCCGAAAGTAGTCACCCTTTGAAAAATGGCGGAAAAATCTTCCAGGTGTTCCCACCTTAAAACCTTTTGAATATTTTCTGTCCACCTTTCAGCAGATCTTAATAGAACAATTCGCCATAATTGGGTCTAGTTTGTGGTTGAAACTGAGACGAGGAAGTCGCAGACAGAAAAGAAAAACAATCGTCACTCAAGCGTGTACATAGAACAAAGCCATATTTACTGACATGGAAGCACTGCAAAGCCAATAAACGTATAGGAAACTATAACACACCCGTGAGCCATAGTGAATTTTTTCTTACAACAAACACAGCAATTATTCTTATGAAAATTTGTGATATTTTTTTTCTTATTATTACTCCAAACATAGGCTGAGGGTGCCCGTTAGAACCGGCTCTAAGGTGTACCCACAACCTGTGTCTTGGATCAGAAATAAGAAAACTAATTGTTATTCTTGCACTTCCTCCTCATGTTGGCTGACGGAGGACAACATTCTTCTAACAGATGACTAGTTTGTGTGCATTTATTTCAAGTCATTGAAACTTGTTTTCGTAAAATCATAAAATTGAAACGGATAACATTGTACTATTTTCGCGAATGTTTAGTTTGACAAATCATTTGTGACTGGCTTTAAACATTAAATTCGGTGATTGATATCCTCCTACCTGTACACCGAGGAATGGACACCCTTGTTATTTCCATAGATATGAAACGTGTGGGTAAGGACATTGTTGCTTTGTCTAAACAAAGACTTGTACTCGTGAGGCGATTCAAACAACCCGGACTATTTTCGTTGCAGAGATAAAAAGTTAAACCAGCAAAAAATACAAAGACATGTCAAAAGAGCTACGTCTCCCGGTGTATTAGCCTTTTGACGTTTTGAGATTTCACATTAAAAGGATGGCAATGATGATCAGGAATCGATAAAATTACATAACACCTTCCATATAAGATACCAAAGAGAGAAAACTTTACTTAAAGCAACAGCATCACGATCAAAATATCACAAACGCAAAGCAAAAGGGACATTTTCTCCTTAAGAAAACGCCCCCATTTGGATATATTGAAAATTTTACCACCAAACAATTAAACTTGTCTCATAAAAACTTTGAATTGTTTCAAAATTCTGCTAAAAATAGATTGTGGGCACCCGTTTGAACCGCCTCAGTGAGACAATTCTAAAAAGCACAGTCTATGTTTCTGAGCAGAACTAAGGCAAACCCTTGTAAAACAAAGTTTGATTTTGCTCCAGCATTTCAGTGTTTTGTTGCTGTCGAGGCCTCACCTTTGTTTCATCTCTGTGGTTGTTCGATTTGTGTGTTCTCGGGGATTTGCATTGATGCGTTAGGAAGCCTTCATGCGAACTGAACAAATTGTTTGTCTAAATCGCGACGGAAGTATGGGCGAGTATTGCGGCCGCGTAAAATCGATTTATGCCCCACCCCGACTCCAATGAAATTCTTTCCACTGACCGTTCAAATGGGTTCTTCTGTCGCGGTTTTTTTATGGTTTGTCTTTGAGCGTGTGTATCGCTTATATATGTTTTGTTTTGGATAGCCAATTGGCCATTTTGTGGGAAAGTAACTGTCCTTTTGACTTTCGGCTAGTGATGTTTCCAGTAGGGTCTAGTTATTTAATGTTTGTGTTTCTTTCCCTTTGGTGTCTCTGATTGGAGCTGTGGGTTAATTGTATCGATTCTGGATATTTGCCTTCATTTCTATTTTCTACAGGGGCCAACATTGTATAGAGGACATACATACAAAGACATACAAAGGCAATAATAAGAAGCCATGACAGAACGGTTGATAAGGAATAAGGATTTTACTTGACAGGGGACGTAAATCGATTTTGCATGCTGGAGCCGTCAGACAGTTTGAGACCCGATCCGCCGGCGTACAATTAAGGAGGGTTGAGGGGAGGGGGGTTTCAAAACAAACATTGTTTCACTTCTGGCTGCAAAAGTTTTTTTGTTTTTATTTTTCTTTTCAATGTAATGGATTTTAATGCATTTAATCGGCACATTATAAAGAAGTCTGTAGGGATAGATTGGAAATCATGTGAACTTCAAATTTTAAGATCAGTCTACCTTATCTCTGGTGATGAACATTTTATGAACTAAGGGGAATGGGAACACCTGGCACTTTTTTCCGCCATTTTTCAAAGGGAGACAACTTTCGGGACTTCCTGTTCGCTTTTCTCTAAGCCCTGCCTGACCCACTGAAAAAGGGGTCTACTCTTAAAGGAATTAATTTGCTCCTCAGTTGACCCCTATTGGCATGGGAGACAAAAATACATTTGCAGGTGTTGCCTCTCCTGAAGGTGCTCCCATTCCCCTTAAGCCTGGTTGAACATTGTCTGAAAATATGTGATTTCATAATGGAAAAGAATACAAAGCGATGAAAGATACTGTACACCCAAGTGAGTATAACAGAATCTGTGACGAGGTCCAGAATGAGAAAAAGGACATTATGATGAATTTTAAATTTGTTTAAACGTTATGTGAAATAAATGAGTAAATCAGAAAACAAAATAGAAGTGAAAGCAATGACCAGGAATCGATGCAATTAACTCACACCTCCCATCCTAGGAAGACCTAGAAAATAGACGTGAATGCAATGATCCAGACGTCAGTTAAAAGATACAATTAACTCACACCTCTCATCCTAGACACGTACCCAAATTGACCCAAATAATATTGAAGGGGATGTAAAATCTCAACCAAAACAAGAAGGAAATGTTTCTTACTAATAGATTACTCGTTTAAGCCAATTAAGTGCATAATGATCATATATTTTCTTCGATCGACCTCCAGCAGTACTATTATTTAGGAAATAGATCACCTCTAGCTGTACCGGCCCCAATAGCTCAGTTGGTAGAGTGTCCGCTCCGGGGAACGGGAGGTCACGGGTTCGATCCCAGCCGTGACATACCAAAGTCGTTAAGAATGGAATTTAAAAATCGAGACAACGATCAGATATCATACAATTAACTTACACCACACCCACAGATTCCAAACAGCAACGGCATTACGGGTAGAAAGTAAAAATGAAAGTTTCTTTCCAATCGGATGGCCGAACGGCTATTAAAATACGAAGAAATAAGCAGTGCATATATGCACAGAAATCAGTGCAAAAAAGAAGTGAAGGCAATGATCAGGACTCGTTAAATTAACCCGCAGCTCCCACTCCCATCAGAGACACTAAAGGACAGAAAAACAAACGTGAAACAACTAGACCTTAATATTTTGTCTAAATACTTCATGTTCCGAATGGTTTTGTTGCAGAACAGATTCAATACTAATACATAATATACATGTGCTCAAAACATTTAATTAAGCCCCGCCCATCGGGGCTTGAAGAAATAGATGGGCTGCATGATGCTTCCACGCAGAGCTGAAACCGACCCGCACACGAGTACTGGTAAACCGCTAAGAGGATCTAAGCCTGCCAAGGCAAAGCGGTGCGAGTCGGTCCCTCCATGTTTATAAACCCTATTGGTTTCATTGGTTGACAGGGTTTGAGATGTCATTTCATCTCGATGTCAGGTGAAAGTCCCAACGTCTCCAAAATGACCCATACAGTATTGACGGGGACGTTAAACCTCAAATCAAATCAAATCAAATCAAACAAACAAGCAAACAAACAAACAAACAGAATGATAGTTTATTTTCCATCTGTTGGCCAAACGGCCATCAAAAATACGTAAAAAATAGCAGTGCATTCATGCACAGAAATAAGTGCAAGCATGTTTATGGTGAAAATACTTCATGTTCCGGACTGGTTCTGTTGCAGAACAGATTTTATATACTAATACTTATATACATTTGCTTAAAAGCTTTAATTACTCCTGTATATGTAAGATTATTGCGGGGTTTATATAAGTTTTATGTTAGATGCGCTGAAATGTATTTTGGCAATCTTAATACGATTTGAATTGAATTGAATCTACTAAGTCAATGAGTACCCCTGTTAACCCCAGTTTATTTCTTCATAAAGAGGAGTTTACAGAGGTGTTCACTGACGTGTGCTATCTGCAAGTTGACTTCGAGCATTCCAAGAAATATTCATTTCAGCGTGTCAATCACGCGGCTTACCACAGCAGACCTATCGCACCCGCCCATAGGGGCTTGAAGAAATATATGGGCTGTAAGATGCTTCCCCGCAGAGCTGAATCTGGCCGCACACTAGTACTGGTAAACCGCTTAGAGGATCTAAGCCTGTCCAGGAACCGCGGTGTGAGGCGGACCGACCATGCTAATAAACCCTAATGGTTTCATTGGGCGACAGGGCTTGAGATGTCATTTCATCTCATTGTCGGGTAAAAGTCCCACAAAATTGGAAGCAACGTCTCCAAAATGACCTTTACAGTGTTGACGGGGACGTTAAATCTAAAATCAAACAAACAAACAAACCACAGCAGACCTGTAAATCTAATAAAAGGTTTAGCCAAAGGATAACCCTTTCTAGAACATATTTAGAGTAGACATACACATTGGGCCTAAGATTTGTTTCGCGTGAAAAAAGGCTAAAGTATATATTTATTTCTGGGGAATTCTTTACAAATGTTGGCACAGTCTATACTCAACGGTACTTAGGTCAGACAGATCATACAGTTCCAACGAATGGTAGATAACACTTTTGTACCAAATGGAATCTTCCTTCTTATATACAGCTGGAGTCCATTTCAATATTAAGTGGTGTCAGGTTGTGTTTTTTTCCCAATTTTGTTTGGGAAATGGCTGAACTTTTTGTAAACAGTGTAGGCCCTGATCAGACGCCGCGTTCCGCGGCGTCTGCTGTTGGTCTGCACTATTTGCCAGGGTACCCGTTTTGGGGTTTCCGGTACTAAATGGGATAAATGTGTATACAGAATCAGAGACAAAGAAGACGCAAATCCATTAAGACGTGATGGTTGTTAATAAACAGAAACGTGTAAGGCATGATGCAGTTTTAATGCCTGTACAATGATTCCTTCTGTGTAGAGACACTATTCCGACAGTCAGTCATACATGATGCCAGTGGAGACACCTAAATAGTCCCGTCCGTTACGCACTCAGCATGTAGGCGATCTGAGCTTCTTAAAAAGTTATGGTCACAATGATTTGTCTGCCGCGATCAGGAATAGAAATCGTCATTATGAGTTTAGCACGGACGAAAATGTGTTAATCTCTGCGCTATTAGACTAAATCGAATGACTGGTGCTTTATTTTCTTTGACCGTAAATGGTTTGTACTTTAAATAAAGACAGACGATTTATATGTCTGCTGCACAGAGCCTTCAACCTTTCTAGGAAAGTGTGACACAGCAAAAAACCAAACAGAATAAAATAGAACACCCACACAATTGCAAATCAGATAACAACCGGATCTGTAACGCTCATCTGAGTCCAAATTCAATATAGAAGCGGAGGCAATGATAAGGAAAAGATACAATTAACCAACAGCTCCCATCAGAGACACCAACGGGAAAGAAACACAAACGTGAAACAACTAGATCCTAATAGAAACTTCAATAGCGGAAAGCCAAAAGGGCAGTTACTTTCCCACAAAATGACCAATTGGCTATCAAGAACAGAATGATATAAGCGATACACACACTCAAAGACAAACCATAAATAACAAAAGTAAACCGCGACAGGCGAACCGCCTTGGAACGGTCAGAAAACAAATTCCCCTTTTTTATGGGGGGGGGGGGGGGGGGGGCTAAATCGATTATACCCGGCCGCAATCCTCGCCCTTACTTCCTGTGCTATTTAGACAAATAACTTGTTTAGTACGCATCAAATCCCAATCAAATGATTACGGACACCTAACCATTCGATCCTGAGATTCATCCATCATTGAATTTGAGCATATGTAAATAAATATGAACAAGAAAATCTGATACGATGACTCTTATCAGAACCTACACTTTTGTACATGTATCTATACCGGGCTAAAGGGATGAACGGTTTAATAATATAATGTTATTAATCACATAATTTCGTATTGGACCAGTTACAGGTCCGAGGTCTGCTGTATTGGCACGAGGCCGAGGCCAATACAGCTGACCAAGGACCTGTAACTTGGCCAATACGAAATTACTTGATTAATGACAATTTTATTAATTGACCCAATTAAAAATATGATTTATGATTTTTGAATATTGGTTCACTTGGTGTAATACAGGATAATCAATTAATAATATTGTAAAACTACATTTCGAAAACACGCCTATACAAGTACATTCAAACCTTTATCACCGAAAAAAATGAAAATTTTAAGATGAAAAATTTTGATATTTTCTTATTTCTGCTCAAAATATAGATTGTATCAGGAATAGCTTTTACCAGAAATAAGAAAAATAGGATTTACCCCTCCAAATCTCAGTTTTACTATGTAAATATGTGATTCAAGGGGGTCAAAATTATAGGCGTTGTTTTAGTGATGTATTTTCTACTACAAAATATAAGATAAAATCAATAAGGGGGGGGAATCATTTTCTTACCTCTTAGTATCTGACCACCTGACCCTGAAGCTTCATGCCACTTTTTAAGCTCACTTTTTGGATCGATTGTTTATCAGTCGATCGACCCGAAGTTATAAAGCGCAGTCAGTTTTTCAATTCTAAAGTCCACGTGACTAACACTGACTTGTTGGATAATCAGGTAGATGTAACGGTTATTTATAGAAAATAGCCGCATGCGTAAGAGGCCGTTATCTATAAAACCTGGACTGGAATCATAGGCTGAGTATGACCCAAATTAGATGCCGTGGACGCGGCGTCTGATCAGGGTCTACACTTTTTGCTAAAACAAACTAGGATTTTAAAAGTGTTGAACGGACTAGTTTTCGTCCCAGTCCAGGACTATTTTCCACGCCTACCTTCAGAGACGAGACGACGCACCAGTACTCTGGGTGCTTTGATTGATCTAAGTAGGAGGTTTTATCAAAAGCATAGGCCTTTCATAAGTCGGTCAGTCGACCATGACCTCAGTAAAATATGATCATCTTCAGGCCATGGAAACAATAACTGGAAAGTTTCAACAAAATCCCCTGAGACATTTAGAAGGTGTTGCGCAGACAAGGACGTCAGTTGATAAAATGGCTAAAACTCACGAAGGGTCATAACTCTGGTAAAAATCAGTAAAGCATGACCTCGGTAACATATGATATTTTTCAGGTCATGGAAACAACAACTAGAAAGATTAATCAAAATCCCCCGAAATATGTAAGAGGACTTGCGGAGACAAGAGCGTCTGTTGTTAAAACGGCTAAAACTGACGAAGGGCCATAATTCTGACAAAAAGCAGTCAAGCGTGACCTCGGTATAATATGACCCTCTTCGGGTAATGTGAACTATAACTGGAAGGTTTTACTAAAATCCATTGGAAACTACAAGAGCTTACTGTTGAATAATTGTAAAAGAGCCATGATCTCGATAAAATATGATCATTTCCGGCCATGGGAACAATAATTATTAAGTTTCATCAAAATCCCTTGAAAACTGTAGGAGAAGTGGCGGCGACAAGATTGTGTCTTCGGACGGACGGACGGAATGACGAACCCCTGGCTTTAGTCCCTTCGAATAATGTCGGGAGACAAAAAAGGAAAAAATAGAAAGAAATAACCATTACGTACATGCAAAGACAATCAATGGCAGTATTGTAATAAAACAACGGAATCATCGCTTTGGAGCGGCCAGTACAACGTGTGCTTTTCTTTTCATTGGTGAGAGTGGTGGGAAGGGGGGAGCGTAAATTGATTTCTGATATGGATTAGACATATAATTTGTTCAAAGAATCCTAGCAATATATCCGAGAACTTAAAAATAAAACGAATACAGAGATAAAACAGCGATGAAGAATCGAAAATATGAAACAATTGAAATGCAACAGAAAAGAAACAGTTCGACTCCGGTGGGCCCGACCCGAGACAAAGCATGGGGCATGAACCGGCTTACTTAAAAAGTAACTTTTTAGGCCGGAGTCGTCATAGAGTCTGAGGCCCGACAGGCCGGTATGCAATTAGAGAAGGGAAAAGCTATCGTCTGTGACTGTGCAGAAAAACAGAAGCGTCAGCAATGATCGATAATCGATATATTACACCTTCCGCCCAGAGAAGCACATAACGATAATACACCCGTGCGACTTGTTGCATTTTTCCCATCTCCAATATGGTTACTTTTCTCATGAAAATCCGTGATATTTTTCTTATTTCTACTATAAACATAGGTTGTAGGTGCTCACTAGAATCGCCTCACAAAATGGCCAAACGGCTATCCAAAATAAACAGATATAAGCAATAAAGCAATACAGACTTACAGCGACAGAATATAACGATTATAACAAATATAATAAACCGTGACAGCAGAACCCAATCAGAACAGGAACAAGAAGTATTTCACTTGGGGTGGCGGTGTGTGTGTGTGTGTCGGGGGGGGGGGGGGGGGGGTAAATCGATTACATGGCCATAAACCTATATAAATAAGAAAAAAAAATCTCGAATTTTCATTTGTCATAACAGTTACCATTTTGGAGATATGATATAATGTACTAAGCTTGTCTAGATAACTAAGTTAGTATGCAAGGTACTAGCCTTTATTTATTCAAACTTTCGTGATAGAAAAACATACATCTGTACAACAAAATGAATGGATGTAGGCTCAGCCTATATTTATCCTGTCCTTGACTGTGGTGTAGACATATATATACTAAGAATTTCATATTCTAGTTATCAAAAATGCATGTACAATGACAAGAAGGCGAATGCGAAGAAGACGACGAAGAAGAAGATAATTGCTCTCCTTTGTCACTTTAACAAGTCCGTGCAATGAATACTACTTTGAACTCCACTTTATACAGAGAAAACTTGTGGTTTGCGGGATACAATGTTTTTCTTATTTCTGACTTGGGTTCTCGTTAGAACCGCCCACAGCCTCGTATGTTTGGAGAATAAACAAGAAACATATCACAGATGTTTATCAGAAAAGTAATTAAAGAATGCACATCGTACGCACTAGATATCCAATGGCCCAAAGTTTCAGTGGTGTATTCCTTGCTTACATATAGAACATATTCAACGTCACTGCAGCTGGTGTCTGTGAATGTGTGATGGCTGTAAAAAGTATCCCCGCCCTACATCATCGTGCAGTTTATATTTTCTTGTCCTTTGGGATCATTGATTCCATTGTGGAATTTTGGCACTATTTGAGAGTCACTGATGAGGCCTAATTGGCCGAAACTAGCTAGTCTGGTCCAGAAAACATGTACGCGTTACATTTTCTAGTTCTGTGGTGTATTCCGTGCTTCCAAAGGATAACCCTTTTATATTCAGACTGGCAGAGACACTTGTCTTCAGGTTGATTTGTAGCACATAGTCATTTTCACCTTTACGCTCTGCAAATTCTCGAGGACAATCTTTCGCTTATTGCAGCCTATCTGAGTGATGGTGTATGTTTGTTGTCTTCCGCTTCGTATCAATTTTCTGGGCCGACGGCGCAGAACAAAAACCGAACAAATAACAATATATTAATTACATATTTCAGAACGGAAACGAAAGCATCAGAAAAATAACACAATAGATCCAGAATAGCTGAAGCCAGCTGACCGGGATCTGAAATCCTGCAGCACATGGAAAAACTCTGGGAGCAGAAGCACATTGAAATATTTTGCATGGGGATGGTTAAAATATGTTGAGCATATGCTTATCGAAGAAGACAGGGGCTAGTCCAGACGCGCATGTAATTTTATGCGCTTTTATGTGACTCGGGCTCAATATAAATTCGCTGAAATACGAGTCGAATCTTTCGAAAATGTGCTTTCCAATTCTGCGTGTGTTTGGGTTTCACGTCCTACCAACAACTAAGGTCATATGGAGACGGGACCTTTTTTAAAGACTCATTCGAAAGTCAGAAGAAGCCCGGAATCGAACCCATGAAAAGTGGTTTATGAGACCTGAAGTTCAACCTTTACGCCTCTGAAGCCTTTCATAATGTGTGAGCCCAGTGATGACTTAGTTCAGCCTATGGATTAGCAAAGATTAGTAAACTCTCATATCATATGACGTCGCGGCTGACAGTGTAATAACGTCATGTAATAAATTCGATAATCCACTAGTTGGTTACATATGCAAATTAGCTATATACTTCCCGTAACATTACATGTACGGTGTCCTTAACGACGTCGCGTTTACTAATGGCGGAAAATTGACAGTTTTGTAAACAATCGTGAATAAAATGCGTTTTAAATGTCATATGATAAAGAGAATATTGCATTCGCGCTCATGTATTATTTAATTTATTAAACTCGTTGAGGAAAAGGGATAAAATGCTCGGCAAAGTCTCGCATTTTATCCCATTTCCTCAACTCGTTTAATAAAACCAATAATACACGAGCACTCATGTAAGAGCCTCTATAACTCAATAATTTGTGGCCAGATATTGTCACCCAGTTCGAACCATTACGCAAGCACGCCTATACTATTACATTGAAAATTTACGCGAAAAAAAAAATGAAAATTTTGAGATAAAAAATTGTGATATTTTTCTTATTTCTGCTCAAAATATAGATTCTGGGCACTCGTTAGAACCGCCTCATCGAGGCGGTTCTAACGAGTACACACAATCTATATTTTAGAGCAAAAATAAAAAAAAGTTTATCCCTGTAAACCCCAATTTTACTGTATAAAAGTGGGGTTCAAATGTGTTAAGGCCTATAAAGAATGCCAAAGAAGTTTTAAATAAATTGAAATGCAGACGGTTTCGTGCTTCAAGTCTGTCTACTTATGATTTTTCCATCCTTTACACTACACTTCATTTCTTAGGAAAGACACCCTCTATCTTGCATGTAATATAAGAAGTGCTTTTTTTCACTTCTGAAGAGCATAAAAATGATACTTTATGGTCAGGTCAGAAAGTGTGTGAAGCTCTCACCTTTCTACTTGCAATTGGCAATATTTACATAAGATTTGGTACTAAGTTGTTAAGACAAGTTGTGGGTATTCCGATGGGTACTAATTGCGCACCCCTTGTGGCTGATCTGTTTTTGTTTTGTTATGAGGGAGACTTCATGATGTCCCTTTCTGCTGAAAACTAATCTGAAAACATTGAAGCTTTCAGCTCGACTTCTAGATATTTGGATGATTTATTGAATATTGACAATACCTATTTCGATGGTTTGATCAGTCAAATTTATCCCCCACCCGAATTTCAGTTAAATAAAGCAAATTTTCTGATACCGAGGCCCAGTACTTTGATTTACACCTATCTATTGTAGATGGATTTGTTTCTTGCAAAATTTATGTTAAACGCGATGATTTTGATTTTGAGATTGTAAATTTTCCTTTTTGGGTTGGTGATGTTCCTCGTGCACCATTCTATGGCGTTTATATTTCTCAATTAATTCGATTTGCCAGTGTGTAGTCATGTAACTGACTTCAACACTCGTAATAAAATTGTTAACTGCTAAACTTCTTAATCAAGTACCATATCGGTACCATAAACTACGCAAAGCCTTTTCAAAATTTTAAAGATGTCATTCTGATTTAATTTCAAAGTTCAATATTGGACTTAAATCTCTCCTGCAACAGGGTCTATCGGAACTGGAATTCCAGGGTGATTTAAGAATAATACACTTTGAGCATAAGAATTATACACTTTGGTCATGTCAGAAAGTGTGTGATGCCCTCACCTTTCTACTTGACAATATTTATATTAGATTCGGTACTAAGTTATTTAGACAAATTGTGGGTATTCCGATGGGTACTAATTGCGCACCTCTTGTGGCTGATCTGTTCTTGTATTGTTATGAAAGAGACTTCATTTTGTCGCTTTCCATTGATAACCAATCTGAAATTATTGAAGCTTTTAGCTCTACTTCTAGATATTTAGATGATTTATTAAATATTGATAATACCTATTTTGATGGTTTGATCAGTCAGATTTACCCCCTAGAACTTCAGTTAAATAAAGCAAATTCTTCTGATACCGAGGCCCCGTTTTTGGATTTACATCTATCTATTGTAGATGGATTTGTTTCGTGCAAAATTTATGATAAACGCGATGACTTTGATTTTGAGATTGTAAATTTTCCTTTTTTGGATGGTGATGTTCCTCGTGCGCCATCCTATGGCGTTTATATTTCGCAATTAATTCGATTTGCTAGAGTGTGTAGTCATGTAACTGACTTCAACACTCGTAATAAATTATTAACGGCTAAACTTCTTAACCAGGGTTATCGGTACCATAAACTACGCAAAGCCTTTTCAAAATTTTATAGACGCCATTCTGATTTAATTTCAAAATTCAATATTGGACTTAAATCTCTTCTGCAACAAGGTCTATCGGAACCCGAATTTTATGGTGACTTAGTATATAAATTCAGAAAAATATATAACCGCAATGACTTCAGCACCCAATTTCGTAAAATCATTCTTCGATATAAAAAGATTGGGTACAACGTGGATATTATACGACAGACTGCATGCATGGTAGTTAACCCAATCACGGTTGGCAACTTTGCTTCCCTCTTTAATTGCACGCCGGTGGGTCAGGCCTCAGATTCTATGACGGCTCCAACGTAAAGGCTTATTGAAAATTAAAGAGATAATGTTGGTTGGTGCCTGATGCTCTGTCTCTGGTCGGGCTCATCGGAGTCTAACTGTTGGTTTTCTTTTGCTCCAGCATTTCAGTGGTTTCTTGCTGTCGAGTCCTCACCGTTGTCTCACCTCTGTGGTTCTTTGATTTCTGTGTTCACGGAGATGTTGCACTGATGAGTTAGGAGGCCTTCATGCGGACTGAACAAATTATTTGTCTAAATCGCGACGGAAGTAAGGGCGAGGATTGTGGCCACGTAAAATCGATTTAAGCCCCCCAGTGGAAATCTTCCACTGACCGTTCCAAGGCGGCTCTTCTGTGGCGATTTATTTATGTTGTTGTTTGTTACTTACTGTGTGTATCACTTGTGTCTTTTAATTTTGGATGGCCATATGGCCATTTTGTGGGAAAGTAACTGTCCATATGGCCTTCCTTTGTTTAGGTTTCCATTATGGTCTGGTCGCTTAATGTTTGTATTTCTTTCCCTTTGGTGTCTTTTATGGATAGAGTAAGTTAATTGTATCAATTCCTGATCTTTGTTTTACTTCTACTTAGTATATAAATTCAGAAAAATATATAATCGCAATGACGTCAGCACCCTATTTCGTAAAATCACTCTTCGATATAAAAAGATTGGGTACAACATAAATGGTTTTGTTTGTTTGTTTGACTTGAGGTTTAACGTCCCCGTCAAAACAATATTGGTCATTTTGGAGACGTTGCTACCAATATTGTGGGGCTTTTACCCAACATTGAGATGAAATGACATCTCAAGCTCTGTCGCCCAATGTTTGTTTTTTGTTTGATTTGAGGTTTAACGTCCCCGTCAACACTGTAAAGGTCATTTTGGAGACGTTGCTTCCAATTTTGTGGGACTTTTACCCGACATTGAGATGAAATGACATCTCAAGCCCTGTCGCCCAATGAAACCAATAGGGTTTATTAGCATGGACGGTCCGCCGCGCACGGCGGTTTACCAGTAAGCGGTTTACCAGTACTAGTGTGCGGGCCGGATTCAGCTCTGCGTGGAAGCATCATGCAGCCCATATATTTCTTCAAGCCCCTATCTGTCGCCCAATGAATGAGGGTTTATAAGCATGGACGGTCCGAACCGCACCGCTTTGCCTGGACAGGCTTAGATACCCTAAGCGGTTTAACACTACTCGTGTGCGGTCGGTTTCAGCTCTGCGTGCAAGCATCGTGCAGCCCATCTATTTCTTCCAGCCCCGACGGCCGGGGCCGTTAACATAAATGTTACACGACAGACTGTATGCATGGTAGTTAACCGAATCACGTTTGACAACTTTGCTTCCCTCTTTAATTGCTGACCGGTTGGTCAGGCCTCAGGTTCTATGACTATTCCAGCGTGAAGGCTCACTGAGAATTAAAATTTTAATTTTATGTTATGTTTGTCGGCGCCTGATGCCCTATATCTAGTCGGGCCCATCGGAGTCTAATTGTTGGTTTTTCTTTTGCTCAAGTATTTCCGTGATTTCTTGCTGTCGAATCCTCACCGTTGTTTCATCTCTGTGGTTGATCTTTTGTGTTCACGGAGATGTTGCACTGATTAGTTAGGAGGCCTTCATGCGGACTGAACAAATTATTTGTCTAAATCTCGACGGAAGTGGGGGCGGGGATTGTGGCCATGTGGAGTCCATTTGAGCCTCCCCTCCCCCTCCCCGTCGGTTGAATTCGTTTCACAGACCTTTCTAGGGCGGTTCCTCTGTTGCGGTTTATTTTTGTTATGGTGCCTTTGGGTGTTTGTGTCGCTTGTGTTGTTTTGCTTTGAATAGCCAATTGGTCATTTTGTGGGAAAGTAACTGTCCTTTTGGCTTTCCGCTGTTGATGTTTCCATTAGGGTCTCTTGTTTCATGCTTGTGTTTCTTTCCCTTTGTTGTCTCTGGTAGGAGCTGTGGGTTAATTGATCATTGCCTTCACTTCTAATATTCAAGGGGTCAAAATTATATAGGCGTATTTTCGTGATCAAAGAAGCAGTTTTTCTGGATTAGAGGGTACACTGGCTGACTCGAGTCTTTGCAAAGGGTCTAAAGACACAGTTTGTAAATGACTATATGTATAATTTTATTAACGTTCGTTCAAGTATGAACAACATAGGGGCGAGGATTGTGGCCACATAAAATCGATTAAAGCCCCCCCCCCCCCCCCCCCCACACACCCCAGTGGAATACGTTTCCGCTGACTGTTCCAAGGCGGTTCTTCTGTCGCGGTTTATTTTTGTTATGGTTTATCTTTGGGTGTTTGTGTCGCTTATATTATTTCATTTTGGATAGCCTATTGGCCATTTCGTGGGAAAGTAACTTCCCTTTTGGCTTTCCGCTGTTTGGATTGTTTCCAATGGGGTCTGTTGTTTCATGTTTTTGTTTCTTTCCCTTTGGTGTGGGTTAATTGTATCGATTCCTGATCATTGCCTCCACTTCTATTTTAAGGGCATAATAAGGGAATCAAAAAGAGGTACACTTAAGCTTTGCTCACGATCACATGCTGT